>JABCMI010000015.1:5345000-5945000 GCA_026261945.1 Hirschfeldia incana | reverse complement strand
TCGCGTATAGTTATCCTCCACATTTCGGTGTAATTGTTATAATTAGTACTATTTAGTGTCCATATACAGAGCATGAAAATAGTTACTGCGTTTGTTACGATTGGAATACAACAGAATTAAACTTACGTTGTATGAGAACGGGCTTTGTGGTCAAGTGGCAGTGGCCGGGCCTGAGACGCCAACACGTTTCAGGTTCGATCCACCTGCTATGCGAAACTAAGTCACATTGTTCTGTTCACCTAACGCGGATATGAGTCCATGCTTTAGGACACATTTGAATGCCCATGAGAAGGAGTCCATCCGCGGGCTTGCGACTCCCCCGAGGGTTAGGTCTGGTTTCAATAGTGACCCGGGTTTAACCCTTTTTTTTTTTCAAAAAAAAAAAAACTTACGTTGTATGCGACCGGATAGCCGCACGACTTCAAATTGAGTTTTAGCCTTTAAGGGGTCTGGATATATTTTTAGAATTTAATATATATATATTTTTTAATTTTGGTTAGGTTAACCAAGCGACAATGGTAATTTTTGGGAGCTTAGTGTGTATCTCTCGCTTTGATTTCTATTGGGAACAAAATTATCGTTGTTTGGCTAATCCCAATCCTTTTATCCTTATTTTTTTATAATTTAGCAAAAAAAAAAAATAAGTATCGGCTAAAGTGGTTAGCGTATTGAAATGTAACAGATAATTAGTAACAATTCATATAAAACGAATGTTTACAATTAAACTTTTAATATGCTGTTACCTTTTTAAGTAAAAATACAAAAACAAAAAATCAGGTGGTTTACATATGAATGGTACTATCTCATAAAAATAAAATTCACCAACTATAAGTTTTCAAAATAAAATTATATAAAAATAAATTGATATATAACATATATCTTTTATGATTAGTTTTACACTTTTAAAGTTATTATCTTTTATGATTGATTTTATATTTTCAATATAACTTTAAAAATAAAAACATATATGTGTGAATGTGCGGATTCAGTTCTAGTATATATATATATATATAATTGAGTTACGTTTCCACTCAGTAGCATTCAACTTTTATCATCTTAAATAATTTTAGTAGCATATTTAATTATTTATGATTCTGGTATTAAGTTTGGTATCAAACAATTTTGGTTTTATGGTTTGGTTTTTCGGTTATGAGTAATTTGTCCCGCCCTTTTTACTTGTTTTTTTCCTACTTCAATTCGAGTATAATTTTAGTCAATAAACGGAAAATTTTGGTATGTGCGGATATCATGGTATTGTTTTTACACAATCTGGACATGACATATTTTTCTACTTCGGTCAAGACAAAGGTAAGATTAATGTACATTACTATTTATTACATTTGCACCTAGCTAATATATTTTATCACTATGTTTCTTATGATACATCAGTTTCCAGCATAATAAATCTAACTTTGTTTTTCGTCTTGATCCTCTTTAAACTAAAGTTCCTCAATTATAACACGAATATTTAAACATTGGACGGCCCAAATAATCATTCTTGGACACTAAGATCATTTTCTTTGAATGATGATGAATTGGTGATCTATATATCGTTGAGTATCAGTTATCGAATGCATCCAATTCCATTCAAAGAGCAACACGTGTTAGGTCTATACATCCTTGTGAATCATAAAACCCTAATAGCCAAACATTTTTTTTATAATCTTTGGAATTCCAAAATATTATAGGCACAAATACTAATCACGAAATCTTGCATATGGATACCGATACACATAGGGGATGTATTCAACTAGGAGTTTTAAGTGATTTGTCTTAAAATGACAAATCCACTATTATTCAAACATGAATTTTAAAAAACACTTTAAAATCCAATGTTATTGAACTTGTCATTTCACAAAACACTTTGAAATCCACTGTTATTGAACAAAATTTAAGTAGGTGATTTTAAAGTATTTTAAGTGTTTCTAAGGTATTTGAAGAGAGTTTCTTAGTTATAAAAATAAAAATCCAAATCTCACTGTTTTAGATGAGATTCTAGAGTGTTTTAATCAAAATCATTTCAAATTCTCCAATTCTCCAGCAATCATCTACAAACTCATTGAAAATCAAATCACTTCAAATTTCAGATTCAATACACCCCCCATAGTATCAATCTATTTAACGTGCGACTAAATGACCAATGTTATTCTGAATCCAAGATGAAAATTATAACTGAAACCCTTCTAGGCTTCTACCATCAGATCAAGGCAACTTTGTTATGAATTGTGATATTGAATATTTTTGGTTGTTGGAAATTCGAACTCATTTGTTATTGGAAATATTTGGTTAGACGGAAAAACCCTCAAATTTTAAGGAATTTTTCAGTGATTATTTTTCATTTTTTTCCTTTAAAATTGTGTAAATTTAGAATAAATTTGAGTTTTATTTCAATGAGTTTTTCAATTTTTCATTTTCAAAAAATAGAAATATCTCTTATTGATAAAATTTAATAATTCTCAAATTTATCCAACTATAATTTTAATTTAATTATATTTTTATCATATATATATATATATATGTTTAGTTTCTAGACAACTTCCAATGATTTATATGAATTATTTATTGTATTAATAAAAGTTATAATAATTTTATTTAAGTATAAAATACATATGTCTAATACTTTTAGATATGAATAAGAATATGTACAATTTCAAAAATTAATTTATAAATAAATAAAAAAATTAACATTAGAACAAGATTGTGAACATTGTTTTCTGAGATTTGATTTACTACTTTTTAACATTTTTTCGCTCAGAATGATACAGTACTGAACACACTTTTTTTTTTTTAATTATATCTTTTGAGAATGATATACCATTAGAGATAATCTAAACTGGGGTGGAAAATAAGGTTAATTTTTTTTTTGGGATTCTCCCACATATCTACCCTCTGTTCCATATTATAAATAGTTTTAGAGA
This sequence comes from Hirschfeldia incana, assembly GCA_026261945.1. NCBI lineage: Eukaryota > Viridiplantae > Streptophyta > Magnoliopsida > Brassicales > Brassicaceae > Hirschfeldia > Hirschfeldia incana. The sequence continues at coordinate 5,942,082 of JABCMI010000015.1, read as the reverse complement.
AAAATATGTTTCAAAATATAAGTTGTTTTCACATTTCAATGTATTTTTTATGCTTATTAAATATTTTGTAATCAATAAAGTAATACATGTTTTATGATTGGTTGAACTTATACATTAAAAAAAACAAATTTATTAATATTGTTGTTTTTAACTAAAACTACTTACATTTGAAAACAGAAAGAGTATATTTATGTAATAAGTAATAAAAGTTTAACTACATTTTTTACATAACTCCCTTATAAATAAGATTTTATTCGTAGACAAAACAGATTTTATTCATTCAATAGTTATTTTAAAATAGTAAATAATATTGTTTCTATAATATGAATTTGTATAGAGTTGATCGCGTGCATATATAATTTGCTTCTATTATTTTTTTCAAGATGCTATTCGAATATTTGGGCTGCGCCTCCAAACACTTATTTATTTATTATACCTCCATCAAAACTTGAAGTATACACCACCAATCTATCATCAAATAATTGATATGTACTTCGCGTTGGGTAGTGTGGGAGTTGCAACTTAGTATCCCAGGGTTTAAGCTCGTAAAGAATCCAGATTCAATTGTCCTCTGTTAAACAAAAGAGTTATGCATGTATCACTGTGTCTATATCGGCTTTGAATATGAATCATGTTCTTTGACATGATAGATCAATCAAAACTTACTCGTCCATCAAATTAATTGGTATGTATAGATCCAGATCACCAATCTAAACTTAAAAATAATATGTATAATTCTGAATAAACACGTATAGTTTAATATATTAAACACTCATTATGCTGCAAATGATACCGTCCCCGTGGATGATCTCCAGGGTTTATACGTATGTGGTGACGTTTTATTTTTCGATTAAATTATGTAAGCATTGACTTCTGTTTAATTTTATATTGGAATTCATACAGCATTACTCTTTTTTTTTTGTAAACTAACATTACTCTTTCTTACTTTATATTCAATAATTATACTAACTTGTTGTTAACTTCAAAAACAGAATGTAGATTATATAATTACAAGATCTGTGTAAGATTTTTTAGACAGAAGTAGATCGCTGAATAGCTTTTAACTTTTAGTCACGTTCATTTGTATGTTGGTCAAGGTTTATATATATATCACTTAAATTCGTATGTATCTATCAATTCATTTGTTAAGAATTTGGTGAATAAAAATAAATGGAATAATGGTTTCAATTGTATTTAGAGCATCTCTAACCCACTTCACATTTTACTTCAAAATATAGTGGAAAATAGAATGATGAAAAAGAAATAGGGTTTTTTGCAAAAGTGACTCAAAATTTGGAGTCAAACAGAAAACTAACATTTTCTTTTGACTCTTTTTTTTTTTGAGATTTTCACCTCACACTTGCATTTTATCTACGAAAATGCCATTACTTTTTTTTATCGAAAATGGCTTCTTTACTGTCTCAACCTCATATTCTTCAAGTATTTACAATAGTGCCACTACCATGAATAGTTCCAACAACCCTGTACTAACTGTATGAAGCTTTTAATGCATTTTAATGCACATAAATCTCTTCACACTCTCTCTGTTTCAATTGTTATGAACTAAAAACAAAATTTCTTTCACTTTCTCTCCATATTCATCCAAAAAACTCAAGTTTTTGATTCAAAATATTTTATGGTTGAGAGAGCCATATTTCTTTCGTTTTGACTTACGGTTGCTTTCGTTTGAGGTTCTGGGTGGTTGGAGAAGACCCTGTGTGCAAACGAAGTCATCTCACCTAGTTTAAGGTACGAATTTGAATTTTTTTCAAGATTTGTTCGCGTAGAAGACTTACTAGTAAGTCATCTGTATGTAGAAGACTTACTGATAAGTCTTCTGGTCAAACGGACGACTTAAACTAAGTCGTCCAGCTTTGTTTGTTAAAAAAAAAAACCTCCAGACGACTTATATATAAGTCGTCTACGAGAAACGGGTTAGTTTTGCATTTGACCGAATCGTGTCAGATCTTTGACTATTTCTGGACGACTTATAATTCAGTCGTCTCTGGGAAAGTTAAAATTTCAATATTTTATTAAACTAGACGACTTAAACGTAAGTCGTCCTAGGTTAGTTTTGTAATTGAAAAATATAACTTGAAATTTAACTTTCTCCAGACGACTTAAATGAAAGTCGTCCCACCAGACTTAATTTAAAGTCGTCTGGGGAAAGCAAAGTCGTCCAAAATATTTCCAAATTTTCTGGTCAAACCTTGCTTAAACCAGACGACCTTAAGTTAAGTCGTCTATCTGGACGACTTTCATTTAAGTCGTCTAGAGATGGACGATTTTCATTTAAGTCGTCTGGAGAAAGTTAAATTTCAAGTTTTATTTTTCAATTACAAAACTAACCTAGGACGACTTACGTTTAAGTCGTCTAGTTTGAATAAAATATTGAAATTTTAACTTTCCCAGAGACGACTAAATTATAAGTCGTCCAGAAAAAGTCAAAGATCTGACACGATTCGGTCAAATGCAAAACTAACTCGTTTCTCGTAGACGACTTTTATATAAGTCGTCTGAAGTTTTTTTTTTTTAACAAACAAAGCCGGACGACTTAGTATTAAGTCGTCCCTTTTCATTTTCAATTGCAAAAGTGACCTCTTTAGACGACTTACCTTTAAGTCTTCTGGACGACTTAATTCTAAGTCGTCTGCGGCAATGTTTATTGAACTTTTTCATTTTCTCTATGTTTACTAATGTGTTTTATTTTGAATATTTGCAGATGATTTTTCAGTTACATGCAGTGTATGGAGAATGGTTGTTGAGAGATTGCCGTTGGGATTTTGTGGTTGATGATCTCAAAGGAGCAAGATTGTTTTTATTGAATGAAGATTCAACACATGCTGAAGTTGTTGCAATGGCTCAAGAAGATTATAACCTGGACATGAGAACAGTGACTGTGGAGATTAGCTACTCATTACCAGCAGAAATGATGATGGCTCCAGGCAGTCCTCCCATTCATGTTACAAGTGATAGATAAGTTCGAAACTTGCTCGAGATACTCAAAACGCATAGAGTATGTCTTTGTGTATCAAGCCGCAGCAAGGTGGAAACGGTTTCAGAGGAAAGGGATAATGATGAAGCTGGTGAATGGGAAGAAGATGTTGGTGATGATGAAGCTGGTGAATGGGAAGAAGATGTTGGTGATAATGATGAAGCTGATGAATGGGAAGAAGATGTTGGTGATAATGAGGAAAATGGGGAGGAGGATGGGGAGGAGGAAAATGGGGAGAAGGATGCTGATAACTCTATTGTTGGTGAAACAGATCAGAATGGTGGGGATTACAGTCTTTATGGAAAGGTTCAAGATGAGGATGAGGAAGATGATGATAATGTTTGTTTTGAAGAAATCGAAAAGACATATGCTAAGTCAAAAACTATTGATAGCAATCGGATGGTACCAGTATCTATGTCAACCAGAGTTTTGATAGCAATGATGCACTGCTTTCAGAGCTGCGGTTGGCAGCAGTGAGGGGTAGGTTTTCTTTCAGAATATACAAATCAATGAAAACTCTCCTTGTGGCAAGATGTCGGGTTAGCGGTTGTGGATGGAAGATCAGAGCGAGTGTGAAACATGGGACAAACACGTTTTGGGTAACAAAGTATGTGGAAAAACATTTATGCTCAGTGGGAGACCGAATCGCTCAGCGGAGACACTGTACTCCGAAGTATGTTGGTAGTCTTTTCATTGATCGTGTTAGGATCATTGATGGGATTACTCCGCAGCATATCACTGATGCAATGAAGAACATGTTTGGCATGGAGTTTGATTACACCACTTCATACAGAGCATTGTTATATGCACAAACATTGGTGAGAGGATCAGCAGAAGAAGGGTATTCGCGTCTGGCATCATATCTCGAGCAAATCTCCATTGCAAATCATAATTCTGTCACGGCTATAGAACTTGATTCTGTTAAAATATTCAAGTATTTATTTCTCTCTTTTGGAGCTTCTATCACAGGTTTTAATTATCAAAGAAGGGTCATTGTGGTGGATGGAACTCACCTAAGTGGAAAGTATGAAGGTGTTATGTTAGTTGCAGCCGCACAAGATGGCAATTTTCAGATATTCCCATTGGCTTTTGGGATCGTGGATGCTGAAGATGAACCTTCTTGGGAATGGTTTTTCACAAAATTGGCTACTTGTATATCTCATGACAAGCCTCTGGTGATAGTCTCCGACCGGCACTCGGCCATTAAAAGTGCGTGTGATAAGGTGTTTCCTTGGGCAACCCGAGGAATATGTTATTATCACCTTCAAGATAACATTGTCAAAAAGTTTAAAGGGAAACATCTCATGTACTTGGTGAAAGGGGCTGCTTATGCTCACAAGGTTTACGATTTTGACCGGTACATGGCTGAGATACGAAGTGCAAACCCGGAACTTGCAACGTATTTGGAGAATGCCGACGCCAGCCTATGGTCAAGGGTTCATTGTAAGGGGAACATGTTCAACATAAAAACAAACAACATCGTTGAATCTATTAATTCCGCACTGAAGCGAGCAAGAGGATTTCCGATTACGTTCCTGCTGGAGTTCATAAGGCAGAAGTTAGGAAAATGGTATGTGAAAAGGAGACAAGATGATTTGAGTCTCACAACTCCACATAGCCGGGGTGTTGAATACTTGCTTGCTGTTCGAACAGAGATAGCGGATACGATGACGGTCCAACCAATTAATGGATGGAAGTACTTTGTCAAATGTGGCAAAATGGACTGTGTGGTTGATTTGGAACATGCAAAGTGTGATTGTGGTGTCTATGGAGTGGAGAAAATACCTTGCTCTCATGCTATAGCTGCTGCAAATAAAGTTGGTTTGCATATCTCCACACTTGTATGTCCACTGTACTCAAAGAATTATCTGTATGCAGGATACTCAGAGAATATATATCCTATCGTGTCACAACATGTTGAGGAACGAGAATGCTTTCCTCCAGAAGTAAAGCGTGGTCCGGGAAGACAGAAGAAATCAAGATGGCAATCTTGGTTGGAGCTATCTAGGATGAGAGGACACAAACCCAGGAAGAAACACAGGGCACGGAGATGCTCAAACTGCAAGGAAACTGGCCATACGAAACCACAATGTAAACAACCAGTTGACTAGTTGTCCAGACGACCTTAATTTTAGTCGTCTAGTCTTGATTACCCGTCCAGACGACTTATATATAAGTCGTCCAGTGTATTTTATTTTTAGACGACCTTCTACTAAGTCGTCCAGTGTATTTTATTTTTAAACGACATTCTACTAAGTCGTCCAGTGTATTTTTATTTTTAGACTACCTTCTACTATCCCTTCAAGTCTATTTTATAACATTTAGAAGTCCAGTGTCTTTTATAAAATTTAGTCGTCCAGTCTTGATTACCCGTCCAGACGACTTATATATAAGTCGTCCAGTGTATTTTATTTTTAGACGACCTTCTTCTAAGTCGTCCAGTGTATTTTATTTTTAGACTTCTACTATCCCTTCAAGTGTATTTTATAAAATTGAGACGACTTATTTGTAAGTCGTCCAGCTGAAAAACCTTCCAGACGACTTATTTGTAAGTCCTCCAGCTGGAAAACCTTCCAAACGACTTACAAATAAGTCGTCCAAACCCTCCAGACGACTTATTTGTAAGTCGTCCAGATGGAAAATCTTGCAGACGACTTATAAATTTACAAATATATACAAGGGAAGACAAGTTCAAATATATACAAGGAAAGACAAGTTCAAATATATACAAGGGAAGACAAGTTCAAATACAAATTCAAATATATACAACAGAGAAGTTCAAGCTATACAAGAGCTAATCATACATGCCCACAAATCTATCACCATCCACATTTTCTTTCAAATGCTGATCAAGAAGCTCCGTCCATATATCCACCGCCATACAATCCCTCATAGCCTTCACGTTGGCCCTAGCAAAGTCTTTAGGGTTAAAGGTGACCCCAAGAGCATGACATTCAATGTACTTTAGAGCGTACAAGCCACAATCACCATTGTTGGCCAAGGGTATTCCTTTCACCGGTCTCTCATAGGTGTATGGCTCCAACCCGCGTGCGACCCGTATTTCTTCGTTGGGAGCGCACTCAACAAGCAGATAAGGGATCATCTCCAGAAAAGGCTGCATTATCTCATCCCATGCTTCTGGTACCGACGTTGAAGGTATGCTGTCCCAGACGACTATGTGCCTCTTAGGGATCGATATCCAAATAGCAACCCAATGCTTGTTGTTCAAGTTCACTGGCGCATAGATATCATCAACGTCCTCCCCCCACTTCTTCATTGATTGGCAAAATGTAGGTAGTGATCCGTCATAAAAATTCCAGCTTCCACCAGGTAGAGCTCTCCCTAAACCTTTGTGATCAGGTTCCGTGGCTTTGAAGACGTGATACTGTTCTCTCCAAGACTGGGAAAAGTTGTGATCCAAGAAGCACATTCGCTCGCTCCTGAAAGCTTTTGGGTTCTGCTGATACCTCTGCCTCAGCACATTAATCCAAGCATCTATATGCTGCATATAAAATAATACAAGTTAGAAGATACCAGACGGCTTAAATTTAAGTCGTCTGGTAAGTCGTCCACATAGACGACTTATCAGACGACTTATATTTAGGTCGTCTGGTAAATATAAGTCGTCTGGAAAGTCGTCTACTTGGACGACTTACGTAGACGACTTTCCAGACGACTTATATTTACCAGACGACTTAATATTTACCAGACGACCTATATTTAAGAAGACTTACGCAGTCTTTCAGCCATTCTTTGGGTGTCTGGAGGATGCGATACCACCAAGTTGGTGATGTACGTGGTTTGTCCTCTTGCTTAGTGTAATAATGACTGCAAACAAAAAAACAATCAGTTTTGGTAGACTAAATCAAGCAAAAAAGCAATCAGTTTTGGGTAAAGCAATCAGTTTTGGGTAAAGCAATCACTTACGAATCAGTTTTCAACCAATCAGCGAGCTCCTTCAGGTTTTCTTTGTTTACTGGCGGAAATGGCTTATAGGCTGCCAAAAAAGCAATCAATTTATTTTTCTCTGCCGTATAAGGAGATATCTGCGTGGGAGCAGATTTCTTCACTCGTTCACTCCTTCCACGCACAGTAGCAGTGGGAGCTGTTTTGTCCAATACAACCAGGTTCGGTTCTGTGTCTGGAACGCTTGATTGTGGTGCTGGAACGCTTGGATGTGGTGCTGGAACGCTTGGATCAGTGGAAGCGAAGCTCGGTTGGGAGGTGGAAGCGAGGCTCGGTTGTTGATCAGTGGAATCGAGGCTCGGTTGTTGATCAGTGGAAGCGAGACTTGGTTGGTCAGTGGAAGTGACAGCAACAATCTGTTTGGAGGAGACACCATCTGCTTTATCCTCCGGCAAGATCTTATTTACCGAGAAACCCTCATCGAATGTATCCTCCGGCAAATATCTCTGCAATAAAAGTTGCACACTAGTTAACCATGGACGACTTAAATAAAAGTTGTCTGGACGACTAGTTGAACTTGGACGACTTAAATAAAAGTTGTCTGGACGACTAGTTGACCCTGGACGACTTAAAAAAAAGTTGTCTGGACGACTAGTTGACCCTGGACGACTTACATTTAAGTCGTCCATGGTCAACTAGTGGTCCAGACAACTTACATTTAAGTCGTCCAGGGTCAACTAGTCGTCCATAAAACTTTTATTTAAGTCGTCTGGACAACTAGTTAACCCTAGACGACTTAATTCTTGTTGATACTAATCTCTTTGGCTTGAGGGGTAGTCTGTTTCGTTTGAGGAGGTTGTTTCCTTTGAGGAGAAGGCTTTTTGGTAGGAGGAGGCTGTTTGGTAGGAGGAGGATGCTGTATCTTAAGAGGAGTACGCTGTTTGGCAGGAAGAGGAGGCTGTTTATCTTGAGGGCTTGTCTGTTTGGGTTGAGGAGTAGCCTCTTTGGTAGGAGGAGGAGGCTGTTTATCTTGAGAAGTTGTCTGATTGGGTTGAGGAGTAGGCTATTTGTCTTGAGGGGTTGTCTGATTGGGTTAAGGAGTAGGCTGTTTGTCTTGAGGGGTAGCCTGATTGGTGATACCAACCTTCTTCTCCACAGCTTCCAACCTATCGGACACCTTCCTAATCTCCTTGATGCACTTCCTAAATCCTTCTTTCATGCAGTCAGTTACGTCCTTGAACATTTTTTTCAACTCCGGTTTGGTCATCCAACTTTCCTCTTCCATAAGCTCTTGTCTAGCCTCTTTAAGAGCCTCTTTATGAGCCTCTTTACGAGTTTTCTTCAGAGGTCTTGGATTGTCTTCCTCCTCCTCCTCCTCCTCCTCCACCACAACCATCTCTATCTCTTTGGCTTTCTTCGATGGAGCCTCCTCAGGTTTTGTATAGACCTTAGTACCAGTGACTTACCAGCAATCTAAGGTCCACTTCCACAGTCTCCGATCATACATGAGTTTAATGATGTTCTCCGCGGGCAGATCCTCAACCTCAGAGTCCCATTTTGGCCACATTTCACTAATGTCCTTCTGGACAAAGTTGATCACGCGGGTCTGCAGTAAATAGAAGGATCGAGTTAGATATTTGAGCTGGACGATTAAATAGACGATTTAATTATAAGTCGTCTACTAAGTTGTCCAGCTGGAAGACTTTCCAGACGACTTATTACAAGTCGTCTGCGCAGTGTTTTGGATTGAAGTAAATACCTGACGCAAGATAGGAGCTTTTATTGATTTGCGGCCTCTGCTGCCTCTGTAAGCCAGTATCGGTGGAGACGGACTGTTTGCTCTGGGACCACCAATACTAGCACCCAATTCCGGCATAGCTGTGTACACCCAGACCTGGCGAACTTGAATAAACCCATCCACGGTGTAGCAGCCAGTAATATCTTTGTTCCACAAAGAGTCCATCAGCACCTTAAATGCGACTCTCCCCCATGGATAATTCTCAAACCGATCTAAATCCATCACTAGCCTTGCCAGAGAAGATCGTGTAGCGGTTGAAAACTTTCTCTCTTCAATGAATCCTGTGAAGATGGAGAGGTACGCGAGCCGCTTCCGATCTTCCGTGGACCAATCCCTGCATCTCTTCAGTGCTGCTATTATCTGATCTGTAGTTGGCCCAGCTTCCAGATGAACTCCCAGCATCCCCCAGAAAGAAACCATCTCTTTGGTAACTTCACATTTTGGTGTCTCAAGGTCCTCGATGTACTCGCAGTTTAGACCAGTGAGGTTTTCAAACTCTAACAGTGAAAACCTCAAAGGTTCTGGACCAACCAGAGACCACATCTCATACTTCTTCTGAATGTCCAGCTTGAAACTGAGCATGTGGTGAACCAGCCTTGAAGCCCAACCAAATCCCTGCTCTTTGAACTTGATGAAAACTCTCAATCTCGACTCCTTGAGCTCTTCAAATTCGTCATCAGTAAGAGCTTCCCTAAGAGCAGTATGCAACCTCTTGTTATCCGTGTGATACGAAATGCTATTGTAGGCTGGTGGCTCAGAGTTTGGTGTGTATAACCTACGGGGGAGTTCTGGAATATACATCCTTTTTGTCTGCAAAATAATCAAAGACAACAATAGAAGTCAGAACACAAGCTAAATCAAAATAGAAGTCAGAACACAAGCTAAATCAATCACGCCTTAATTGTTACTCCAAACGACTTAGTAGACGACTTCTAATTTAGTCGTCTGGAAAGTCGTCCAATTGGACGACTTAGTAGACGACTTAATTATAAGTCGTCTGGAAAGTCTTCCCAATGGACGACTTAGTAGTCGACTTGTAATAAGTCGTCTGGAAAGTCTTCCTGCTGGACGACTTAATTTAAGTCGTCTACTAAGTCGTCCAGTTGGAAGACTCTCCAGACGACTTATCTTACAAGTCTTCCAGTAGAAAAATGTAAAGCGGACCTGATTAGTCGCAGAAGGAGTTGGAGTACTCGTCATTGCGGTTATAGATCTGAAAAAATAAAAGTGAAACGGTGAGAATGAGTACATTGATAGAGACAACGTTTTATTTTCATCTTTTCCTCGAGATTGATGACTTACCGGCGTTAAGGTTTACAGAGAAACGGCGCTACGGTTTACAGAGAAGAAGGGGCGGCGAAGCGGCGGCGCTAGGGTTTGGAGGAAGCGGCGGTGAGAACGTTGGTGAGCACGGTGGCGAGGTCGACGGTTTGTTCGAAAATAGTGGAAGCGGCGGCGCTAGGGTTTTGAGGAAGCGGCGGCACTAGGGTTAGAAGACGCTGCGGCGAGAACGGTGAGAATGAAGTTAGATAACCGACGTTGAGAACGATGGTTTGTTCGGAAATAGTGGGAATTCGAAATCGCCTTTGATATCATCGGTGAGAGAGAACTGTTAGGGTTTCTGAATTTCGCGAAAAATGAACAAAAAAAAATCACCTTATATATTGGGTAAATAATCCGGTTAGCTTTAAAAGTACATTGGTAAAATTTAAGGTTTGGTCCGGTTTAGACGACTTATTCTGGCTGATAATGTACATCAGACGACTTAATATTTAGTCGTCTGTGAACGTCCAGATCCTAAAATGAACCCTTAAACTAAAATGACTAAATTAACTAACTAACCACGTTATAAAATCAAAGTATACTTCAATAGTGTTTACTATACGTAGAAATGAACACGCTTAGGTAATTTTTAAATTTTTCAAAAACGGTTTTAATGCTTTTGATATCTTGCATATTTGCATTGTTTTATCTTTTCATTTGCATGCATTTTCATCATGTAGATTAGGTTCTAGCTATGTTTAGGGCGCATTTTGCATACATGAGTCCTTATCAGGTACTGGAGCATCACATGGAGCTTTTGGAGGCATTTGAGATGCATTAGGGGCTCAAAAGAGGCAAAAGGAGTAAACCACCCACGAGCAGTGCCACAGCGACACCCACAGCGGGTCTGCCTGGTCGCTGTGATTTCACCCACCTGGAGCGGCCATGGCGCAGCGGCTCGACTCCCTCGCTCGTCTCTTCTTGCAGCGGCCTCCCCAGCGGGTGTACCTGGTCGCTGTGACTCCAAGACCTGCAACGGCTGAAGCGCAGCGACTCGACTCCCTCGTTCGTCTCTTTTCGCAGCGGCCTATGGAGCGGGTGTGTCCAGCCGCTGTGACACCCGCAGCGACCTCCGGAGCGAGTGTGCCCGGTCGCTGCGGTCGATTTCTATTTCGAAACTTAACATTTCTCTGGGGCATTTTAGAATTTTGTATGCTCGTTTCTCTGTTCTAAAACATAAGTTTAAGTATGTTGTAAGCCATTGGAGGCTGATGATCCAGATTACATTTGGTAAACAATAATCTATTGAGAGATTTCTTCCATTCTATGAGTGATTTCCATTGTTCTTATTGTTAATTCCATTGATTTCTGTTTCTGTTTATGATCAATCTGAAACCTAAGATGGGTTTAAGAGTGATCATGAAACTTAGTGAGTAATCCTCCATAGGATTCATGGGTTAGGAGATCAAGGGTGGTTAGGTTAGATTCAAGGATGTTCTAGGATAGATCAATCTCATTCCTTGCTTGTAGAGTGATTTTACTGCTTCTCTTGTTCTGATCATTCAAGAGATGATCTCTAGACATTTCCCACCCAAAAGGTGTTTGTTGAAATGTCTGAGAAAACTCTACTAAGTTTCTAATGCATCTTGCCAAAGACATTTGTTGCTAAGAGTATTAGGATAGCTATTGAACTTGTCCTTAATGATTACTTTCATGTCATTCAACCAAAGATATTTGATGTTTGAGATATATTAGTAAATAAGCATCCATCTAGACATAGAGCTTGCTTAAGATAGTGTTTAGGCTTAAGGTCATTCATTTGATTTGTCATTCTGTCATCTTTTATTCGAATCCTGATCACCCAAGATCATGTTCCTACACCCATGAGTTCTCCTTTAGAATATTTAAAAAGTCATCTCTGTTGCTTTTATTTTCATCATTAGAACTTTAGACATCATAAACTTCAAGCTATTGATTGCATTTAGATTAAGAAAGTGCTTGTAATATTTGTGCTTTAGATCCCTCAGAACTGGTTCGACATTGTACTTTCACTATATTATCATTTGACTTAGGAGTCACAAAACTCCTATCATCAGCTTTCCGAAATCTAACCCTAAAAACATATACAATGCTACAACATATGTTGATGAAACCAAAACTAAAGAATATCATGATGACCTACTTTCACTCATCTATGCTGAAAACAATTGAATTTGTTATATCCTAATTTATATCTCTTAAGACATATGTTAATTACATAATTCTCATTTTTCACTTATCAAAATATTTTTTACAGAATTTTTAAATTATGTTTAAGAATAACTGTCCAGACGACTTTCAGTTAAGTCGTCTGGACGAGTTATTTTTAAGTCGTCTCAACAGACGACTTGCGATGGGTAAAAACGTAAAAAAAATCCCGTTTTTTTGTTTGGTCACAAGGGGATAGTTGTAATTTCAATAGCCTTTTAGGTTACTTTTGCCTTTGACCCAAATTGGAGTATTCTTTTGGGTTTGACTCCAAGTTTTGAGTCATAGTTGACAATTCTCCTAAAGAAATAAAACATAATTTCATAGTATTTTTTTATATTTTATTACCTTAAATTTCATTTTATTTTAGAGTAAATTATGAAATGAGGTTAAAGATCTCATAAGACTAGATTAAAAAAAAAAGAGTATAAAACAAAGGGGGACCGAGAGAGTGTAGAAATTTATAGAAAAAAGTGTGCGACTCAAACTGATCATATGAAAATAAAACATAACAAACTAAACCACTAAATCTAAACTAGATAAAACTAATTATCTGAGCAGCATATTAAGTAAGGTATATTGTTAGGGCAGCAGCTACCTTTTGTAAGCTAATTATGCTATTGAATATGAACAATAAAATAATACATCGTTGGTAAAGTCTTATCATACTAAACCATACTATAGACTAGAGAAGATATGTTGAGAATGAAGTGGAGTAAATATTTTTTCTGCTGAATTACTCTTTTTAGGCCAATCAAATGAAAACCTTTTTTCTTTCTATTTCCTCCAATCACTGTTAAAAGAAATAAAACACAAATATATTTTTAATCCAACTTACACAAGAGTAATTATAATTTCCTACGTTACTCACTCTCCAACTTTTAACTTTCCTCTCATTTCGATTTTTGTTTACTCCAACTTTCCAAGTAACATTCTAGATGATATATAGTTCAAGTATTAGCGTATGTACAACAATGTAAATATAGATAAAATTTAATGGTAACAAACTGCCTAAACTAAGCCAAATGCACAATGTTTTCAATAGAATTTAAGTCGGGTATCAAGAGCATTTCCTATGTATTCTTTTATTTTTTTACTTAAAAATGGAGTAACTAAAAAATGAAGTTAAGTTACTACAATCATGCGTGTTTTCCAAACCTATTTCATTTAAAAATGAAAAAAATAGTAATGAATAAAAATGATTAATTCCAACCGAACCTTGTGGTCTGGTGGTAAAAGAACTTCGGCTGAGGTGTTCGCCATCACGAGTTCGAGATCCAGCCACATCGGATTTAACATGGTTTCCGTTTGGCCTCCAGGATCTTTCTCGCTAGTTCCGGTTGGACGCGATGGAATAGTAAGACTAAGTGAAAGGTTCAGATACCTGAATTATAAAAAAAAAAATCATATTCTATTATTATTCCATAATGGAATTAAAGGAAAAAGAGTTATAGCATTTCGTACTCTAAACTTTGAAGTAAGAAATGAAATTTTTGAAGTAAGAAATGAAATGAAGTTAAGAAATGCTCTAAAGACTTTCTTTTGAGTGACGAGGTGCTCCAAACATACAAAATCTCTATATGTTTTGATAGTAGACCTAATTAACATGTAAGCATTATCATTATTTTTCTTTTGAGAAAGATGTAAGCATTATTATTATTACACATATATACTAACTACTGACCTTCGGGGTTATACTCGCCAAATTCTACTGTTAACATGTTTAGAGATCCGTATTCTCCCTCGCAGGACTCGATCATAAGATAGCTAAAGAAGTTATTGGAAGAAAAAAAAGATTTCCTTAATTTCGCCAGAGTTTCTGATTAGAATATTGCGTTCAAAATTTAGTGGCACACAAAGAATGAAACTAGTGGGGGACACATTGTTCACCTTTCTTTATGTTTAACTTTTTATTTCAAAATTTACGCAATTTAAAGAAATAAAAGAAAATTTCATTTCTTTTGTCGATTGTAAAATTAAAAACCGCTAATCGCTCTCAAGTGATCCAACAGCGCCCGAACCCGACGTTTGTATGTCTAGATAACTCCTAGAACTGTTCTGCTATAAAATTTTAGAAGTTATAGATAAGATGATATATACACTCACAGTTTCCAACGTTTGAATGATAAACAAAGTTTCTGAATGTTTTGCCATATGTTGTGACAAAAAAAAGAACGTTTTGCCATATACCACATTTTAGAAAACTTATTTTCCTTTAAAGAGTCCAAGTTGGCCTCCCAAGATGATTACAAGCGACTTTACTATCATTTCCGACGTTAGTAGTGAACTAATTAATTAAGAAAGATGCATTATGATAGTGACATATATGTATAATCAGTGCTTCATGTCTACCGCCATGTTTATAACCCATGCTTTCCACTGCCAAGTGTGACTTCAACTAGATATTTATGGTTCCAGTTTAATAATTAATCAAAAGACAACTATAACTTTATTTCCTTGTCGATGAACTTAAATTATTCCACTTCATCAAGCTTTCAAAGCCAATGTCTCACTTTTCTTATGAATTCCAAAGTCCACTTGTGTACCATCCAAGCATTCAGCAACTTTACAATTTGCATGCCCTTTCAACTTCGCTCTTGTAAAACTTTCGGCTCCGAAAGTCTTGCATTGTTATTATTAAAGTTTTTTTTTGTAACACAGCTTGGAATGTAATTCCAGAGCCGTTACGACATTAGCAAAATGATTTCTTTGGAGACGATTGAAGCATTAATACAAGTGTTAATTATCTTGTCATTGACTTGCTTGATCTGTACAACTTTGCGGGGACTTTGAGAATTCAACCACTCACTAGAGTTTCATCAAGTGCAAATTGCATAACTTCTTGATTCCATTGATTGCATGTATTTTCTCCATATTCACCGTATATAGCAGCCACATAGCCAATAAAAACGCACTTAATTAATTTAAACTAAATGCCAATATCCGCTTTTAAATAATCAAAAGCTATATTCTCATGTCAAACTAGGTCGTTTGATCTTTGGAACACTATTATATATGTAGATACATTAAAACTTATATTTACTTGTATAAACACAAGTATACTTTTTTTCAAAAAAAACACCAAACATAACAACCTTTCAATTACATGCTATAATACTGTTGAAGAGAAAAGGAAAAAAAAGGAGAGTGGAACTTGAAAGTGTGAGTGTGAGTGTGAGTGTGAGTGTGAGTGTGAGTGTGAGTGTGAGTGGGTGCTTATAATATATGTCATGTCAAATCATGTCTTAAGTGTACCAAAACCAAACTCCACTTTACTCAGAACTGTACATTCACTAAACAAGCTGAGCACAACATATCCAACAAATCATATGAATTGCAGGTTTCCATAAGTGGCAAAATGCTCATCAGCCATCAATCGTCCGCCAATTGCTTCCAGCTTGGCCTCCCAGTTAGTGATTATATATTACTCTTTCACTACCACTGAACATCTGAACCTCACACCATCCTTCAAAATGTACCCCGGCAAAAGTTTATCACTATACACTGTTTTTTTTTTGTTTTTTGCATAAAACTGCTTTTTTGTTAAGAGATCAATCTTTTCCACATTTAAAACCTCAATCTATTAATAGTTGTTTGAGTAAGGGAATTAATACATACCACTGCGGTATCAATGGATGCTTTTCATACATTTCGAAGGTCTGTATATCCCCTAACGTGAGGTTCATGTCATTTTAAATTAACTCTATTTAGAAGATTAGATCCCCCAACAGAAATTAAACCTATGACCCCTTAGATTTCGACTAGGCAATCTAAGAGTTTTAGCCATCAATCCAACTCCTTGTTGATTTCGATTATTCATTGTTGTAGTTCGAACACTTTACTTAATACTCCTTCCGTTTCTAAAAGATAGATGTTCTCAGAAAAAAATCATTTAAAAAAAATTGATGTTTTATACTTTCAATATAATTTTTGTTAACTAATAATGAAAAATTGTGAAGTTCAAAAATATTAATTGTAATTTGTAAAATTGTATTGGTTTAAAAGTATAGAAAATATAAAATTACAGAAAATGATGTATTTATAATTAAGTTTTAATATGTTTTATTAAAAACTGTGAAAATTTTAAAACATCAATATTTTAAAAACAGATGGAGTATCATATTGGATGATACAATCTCTCTCTCTCTCTCTCTATATATATATATATATATATATATATATATATATATATGTTTTTTGGTTATTAATGACTAATTAGATCTTATCAGCCCCGTAAAAAGATACTTAGTTCTACATAATGAACTTCCTTACGAATGATCACCACACTATTTGATCTAAGTTTAAACTATTTTTCCAACTAATGTCAGAAATAATCAAATCAGATATAACCAAATTACCAAATAAACTCTTTGGACCGAAGTCCAAACTCAGAAATTCCACATAACTGTGATATTGTTTTACAGGCAGTTCGAACCTCAAAGGGAATTGTTTTAGATATATGTATTTGTTGTGATTTGTTTTGTTTGTATATGCTGTCACTTTTGAATCAATCTCCAGCCGAAGTACTCGCCACTAATCACTGTCAAAATATTCATCCTTGAGACAATCGATCGAACACTTTGAAAACAAGAACCTAGATAAAAGTATAAAACAATATTAATAACTTTGTCCAACTAATGAAACATAGTAATTACTTTAAGGTGTATTCCATTATGTTTACAATATAGTCAATTTCGTAATTGAATCTTAGCTCGGAAAAATAACACACAAATATCGTGGATTCAACGTGGTTCCTATGTGGATCCTACGAAGATTTATCTTTTCACAGATTTTCCTCCAAGAACAGTGCCATGGTGTATTCTGTTGTTAGTAGTTACACCCTTTTGGTATCGGAATATAGAGAATGATAGAAAGTGTGGCACATACAGTAAATCGAACAGTTATCATAGTCACACGTTCATTTTATATGATCTTTACTGAAACAGCATACTATATTGGTCATGAATCTTTAATAATACAACCGGATGGTTTAATGGGTAAATTAGTGAACAAACTGATCGGAGTTCGAAGTAATCCCATGATGACACTAAATATGTGTGGCAGGTGTATTGGAGACAAATCGTCCAGATGCAATGAATGCGCGTTACCAGGCAACGATCAAGCAAGGGATTTTGAGCTACATTTAAATATCCAGAGAATGTCTTTTTTTTTTTTTTAACGTCTAATCAGATTTTATTGATATATCGAAATACAAAAAAAGTCATAGAATCGTTTACAAAACAATGGAATACAAATTATTACATAAGTAGAAATATGCGACATATGCTGAAGACAAATAATTTGCAGAAGTGAAGATTGACGTTGCTTTCTTTTACAGGAAGCCTTACACGCTAACAGAACATATGATCTGTTATTTTCCTTCTTAGGTATTCGTCTCACTCTAATACGAATGGTATGCCATTTTGGCTTTTTATTCTTTGTCCCAATCGTATAGTAAAACTCATTGCATCCAGAACATGCTTTGGAAATTCAACACGGTACCAATTACTCCGCATCCATGTTGTTGTGATGAAAGTAGATTCTATAATACCTTCCTTGCGCTGCCGATACGTTGACCATTTGATCTTCTGTGAATCCCATCTATATGATGGCTTAGATTGACTTTCAGTTTGATTCCCTTTATTGATAAAAACATGCCAAGGCGGCTTTCGTGGCGGTCGTCTCTTCCATAAACATTGAAGCCTTCCAACGACGAGGTCGGTAGAGGGGAAATCATCGTGCCATGTAACACATAGACAAACATCTGTAGAAGTAGACTCCAAAAAATAGTGTCCATTCACCGGGAAGAAACTCCTCCAGAAGAAGAGAAAATGCATTTCAAACACGCCATCACATGTCGTTGCTAATTTCTCCCAATTGAAACCAGTGATAAGAATAATGAATATAAATACCGGTTTCATTGGGTAGAGGCAACGACAATAAGATCGTGTCGAACAGAAATAACGTTTGGGTATTTCACCAAACAAGGAAAGAGACACCGAAACTATCATCATAGATATTGTCGGTGAATTCATAATCTAGAGATAATAAATCAAATAAACAATAAAAGAGAGGATGAAATCTGGTGGCGAGAAACGTCGGTGATAACGTAATCTCGTTATCGCACTTGCAGTCGCCTCTTTTGAGAGAGACGGTTAGAAAAAAAAAAAAAAAAATAGTATTCTTTGTATTCCATAATATAAGATTTTTGGCGTAAATATACAAAAATTAAGAAACTTTACTTTTTAAAAAATAATATTATTAAATAATCTAAATTAAATATAAAATAACCAACCACAAACAAAGTAGTGCACATCTACTGATTAATCAATTTTCAATAAAATTAAAATATCTTAAAAATATCAAAACATATTATATTCTGAAACCTCAAAACATCTCCAAAACATCTTATATTATGGAACAGAAAGAATATGAATTTTTTTATAGGTCCAAGATATTCTTAGATTAATAAAAATAACAAATAAATCTTTAATAATTATACTATTCTTAACGGTTATATATTGTGAATTTTGTATAATGTCTAAATTAACACTGTAACAAATTATAAATTTGAGTTTAATTTGTCTGTATTTAAAAAGAATATATAACACTTGTACATGTGCATGTAACAGTAACACTTGAGACACAACTATAATTATATAAACCCCTAACTAAAGTATCACCAAACTATTTGGGCCTAGCATTTTGGGCTCCATATACATGGGCCGAACATTATCTGATTATTCGGTCTCTCTCGCTGACGCAGACGTTTTTCAAAACGGAAAGGAAGTGAGAGATATTTTGGCAGTGACGACGAAGAAAGAAACCATGGCGGGAATCGATACGCAGAAGCAGCTTCTCTCTCTGATCCGCGACTTCACCTCTGAAAGATCTCGTGGAGGTAAGATCGTTCTCTAGCTTCTTCTTCGCTGGGAAAGGTCTCGAGATTTCGCTAAAATAGACAACGGCGAAGAATCGGAAGAATTTTTGAAAAATTATTATCTGATCTGCGTTTTGATTGAAGTTTTCATGAAATGTAGGACTAGTTGTATGCGATTCAAGCATGATATTTTCTGTAATTAGAGAAATTGTGATTCTGATTGTTGTTGATTTTCCCGTGAAGAGCAAAGAGTTGCCGGATTGAAGAAGCGAATCGAGTCTCTACAATCGGAAGTAGAAGCAGCGAACGCAGATGCTGAATATGCGAAACGTATCAAAGAAGTGGCGGAAGAGGAGCTCAACGGCTACGAAGTTGAATCGTCTTTGAACGATGCTACGATTCAATCTCTGGAGGTTATATTCTCTGCTTGATTCACTTGGGTTTTTCTGAGTTTCTTATCGTTAGTGTACTTTTTTTTAACAGGCAAGGATTGCTCTTCTTCAGGATGAAGTTTCTACTGTTGGCAGTGAAGTGGATGCTCTCAAGGTTTGGCTTATACTATCTTTTATGGAAGATTAAGAGCTTATGGTTTTGATTATTTTATCTGTTTGACATTCTGAAATTATTGTTGTGGATGGCGAAACAAAGAACAAGGAAGGATTACTTAGGTGATCTCATCTTTCTAACATCTTAATTGGTTCTACTTTCTTTACATGAACTTAAGTTTGCGTGTTAGTAATTGCTAGTAAGTTTTTTTTTGTTATGCAGAGATCAATTTATAAGCCAAATGGTTGATCTGAACAAGGAAATAAGGTTGTTTTCCTAGTCTGTTGGCTTTCACCTTATGCTGCCTGTACACATCTAAAATTGATTGCTTTGTTATAGGGTGTTCCAGAGAACTGTAGCCTCCAGTGTGGGAAATGATGACAGTACTAGAATAACTGCAAGTGAGTAGCCTTTTTTCTGTTTACTCTTTTTAAAATTTCTCATTGTTTATTAAGAGAGAATGGCTTGGGATATGCTTCCGTAATAGCAGATGTCGAAGTTTTTGAGGATGGTCATGGAGCTGATTCACAAGCTATCAAGGATATGCTATCTGATGTAAATTCTCAAATAGCACAAGAGGAAGAAGGATACCTAGCAGAGCTGAGCATAAAAGAAAAGGTGGGATTTTTGTCTTTTGTATCAATCTTTTACTTGAGAGTTACATCGCTGCTCCAAGTACCGTTTTCTAGATTATCCATTCCATATTTTAACTTCTTTTAATCATTCTGTGACGTGAACAAACTCGGGTTGATTACTCCATTCTTCTATCTGTAGCTGCAGAAGGAGTTAGATGAATATGAGAAGAAGATGTCACTCATGGAGGCTATAACAGAGAAAACAAATTCAGTGCAAAATCTCGCTAGATATCCTTATTTTCAGTAGCTAGTGAAGATACCATCATGGAGGTTTATAACCTGCACCAGCTAGTTCTGTTCCTATTGAGATAGCCTACTACTATGCGGCAACCATTATTTTGCTAAAACTTAAGAGCAAGAGAGTGCTTGTACTTTTATTCTCATTTACCATTCTTTCAGAAGAATAGTTTCCTTGACGTACAATACGCAGAGTTCTGAGCTGGAACATACATTGGCTTCGCTGGGGGAGGAGCTGCAGAAGAGGTGCCGATGCCAACATTGCCAGGCAGAAAATTTGGAAGTCTTGAGCTTACTTCTCCAAGGAGACCAAGTATGTTGACCCTTACAAACTATTTGCTCATTTTAAAATAACTTTCACGAAATGATATCAAGATACTGTAACTTAAAGCTTTTACGTTCATGTTTACGGTTGTGGGATTATTGGAATTTTGACCTATTGTCTGTGACATATCTGAATTCAAATATTTATTTATTACTCTAGTTAATAGTTATCCTACAGCTTGGTTGATTATTCTTAGTCTAACCATATAACAGACATTAACAAACGTTTTCGAGAATCTCAATGTTAAGAAAAATAGAAGCTATCAATCACATATAGACTGATTCCTTTTATACAAGTTGAAGCAGCCATTCTCTAGTTACAACCTTTGTAGTGTATGGCGCATCCAATTTTATCCATGATACTTTTTATAGTCAGGAAATTACATAATCATATATAAGGTCTGCCTCTTTTTTTTAGTTCGAATTCTCATCCTGAAAGAATGTAAACATGTGTTTAGCTTGTTTGGCTATCTTCGAGGTGTTAAATTTTATAAAACGGTGAAGAGAGTAGTGAATAGTGATGATCAGAAAACCATCACTGACTTATCTGTGTAGTATCTGTTAAGTGTTAACATGACTAGGTTGTATTGTCAAATTTCTTGTGAGAGTGACTAAATGTAGACTGAGTTTGTAATTTCTTATATATATATATTATTATCTTACATTTTTTTTCTGCAATCTTTCATGTTTACGATATTTTTTTTTGTTGTTGACAGGATATGGTGGTGTCTTAGTTAAAGAGAATCTTACCTGTGGGTTGCTTGAGGGAAGATTGATTTACTCTGGTTCCAAAATAGTAAGACGTCTACTTGCACCTCTGAGGATGTAAGGAACCACTTACTATTAGAAATTTTACTAAATACGTAATGATGAAGCAAACACTAGTCCTCCAGTGTCTTCAACACTTATTCGTTACTTTACATTAACAGCTACAAAACTTCACAAGTGAATGCAAGACTTGCTAGAAAAAATTATATCAATCTTTATGCTTTCCCTAGTTTTCATCTACATCTTCTTTACTTCTCATCTTTCTGTTATAGAGAAAAAGCAGACCGCCATCTTGACATTCAACAGAGATTTCTCTGGAGACTGACCAATGAGAAATAAGCTCCCGTGGGACCCTTTGCCAACAAGGACGAGTGGTCTCCACATTCAACTACTTTCCCCTTGTCCAAAACCGCTATTATGTTGCAGTTCTGGATAGTGCTCAGTCTATGCGCAATCACTACGCTCGTCCTCCCGACCATCACTCGCTCGAGCGCGTCCTGGACCACACGCTCAGACTGGCTGTCTAAAGCACTCGTGGCTTCATCCAGGAGCAGCACGGATGGGTTCTTCAGAACCGCACGAGCTATCGCAATCCTTTGTTTTTGCCCACTCGATAGATGTACTCCTCTGTCTCCGCAGTTGGTGTCATAGCCGTTCGATAGTGATGTGATGAATTCGTGAGCGTTTGCTGCCTTTGCCGCCTCGATGATCTCGGACTCGTCGATGTTTTCAGATGCTCCTCCGTACATTATGTTCTCTCGGATAGTCCCTGCGAATAAAGCTGGCTCTTGGCTAACAAAAGCTATGTGTTGACGAAGCGATCTCAAATGATACGACTTCAGATCACGGCCATCAATTCTCACAGAACCATTTAACGGGTCATAGAACCGCTGGATTAAACTAATTATTGTCGACTTACCTGAACCACTTGCACCTACAATAGCTGTCGACTTTCCTTCCTCTATCTCAACGGAAAAGTCCTTGAATATAACCACATTTGGTCGTGTAGGGTAAGCGAAGTCGACACTGACAAAGCTGATTAGTCCCTTTATCTTTTCCGGACGATAGCCAATTGGGTCCTCCGGTTCAATGGTTGTGCGTCGATCTAACACTGCAAACACAGACCCAACTGCATCCGAACCCTTAGCTAGATCGGTAGTCATGGTCCCAGCGTCTGCAATAGCCCGGCCCGTACTCACAAATATCATAAACATCTCAAAGAATGCTTTTACCATGATTTTTCCGTCTGCTATTAGTCTTCCACCATACCAGTAATTCAAAACCGTGGTGCACACTAAAAGGCTTCGCGAAGTCCCCAACACAATTCCTGCTAACCACGATTGGCGAACGCTTTCTCTCCGCGGACGGTCTTGGACCCTATTGAGCAATTTCAAAACCCGTTCTTGTGACGAGAAAGCTATGATGGTTCGGATATTGGAGACAGCTTCTGCGGCTAGTTTGCAGCTCTCATCTTGGGTTTTAATTGCTCGCTTGGACATGCTTTTGAGCAAAATGCGTTGAGTGTAGAAACACACAATAACAACTGGTTGCACCGCAATCATCACAATGGCTAATGGCCAAGCGATGACCAAACCAAGTGTGCAAGCTATGGCCACTCCCGATATGGTTTGTACCAACAATGACATCCGTTCACCAATCAGCGATCTCACCTGTGAAAGTAAAATTTTAGAAAATCAAGAACTGTTCAAAGAGTTGTTCACTAAAGTTCAAATTGATAAATTGCAAGACATGCCAAGTTAGCTTCTTTTGCAAGTTTTGAGCAAGCTGCACAACTGGAGTTCTCGCCTTCATCGAACCAATTGACTTCAAAGGTCAACATCTGTGTGAGCATCTTTTCTCGTATACGTTTTGTTAGGTTTTCGCCCATGTAAGCAAAACTATAATGTTGAACGATATTAGTCACAAAAACAAACAGAGCTAGACCAACAAAAACAAACACGTAGATCCTTGTTTTCTCACGGATCTTGTCGTGACTTGTTAGGAAATACATTGACACCATCGATCCCACAACATATGCGTTTAGTGGTTGTACGGCCCCATTTAAAGCTGCACTTAAGCAGCCAGACAGTGCATGTTTCCACTCTGGTCTATTCATATTCACCAATCTCTTAAACGATGGCACATGCGTCTTCTTATCCTTGTGTATCGAACCAGAAAGATTAGAATTAATGCTTGAAGTCCTTACCAAGTTAGACCCTCTATCGACGAAAGAGTGCTTTCGACTATACTTCAAATCTTTGCTCAAAATTGATAATTGACCCCCTTGCACCCTTACGCTGATGTTAACATCTGATTCTTCATTCTCCATCTGTTGCAAGCGAACTAGAGAAGTATAGTGACCATCCAAATTCTCCATGAGCTCTTCGTGTGATCCTGTTTCTACGATGCGACCATTATGGACTACACAAATAACATCAGCATTACGAATAGTAGAGAGGCGATGTGCAATAACAATAGTTGTACGGCCAACAGAGGCATTGTTCAAGGCTTCTTGGACTACCCTTTCTGATTCTGTGTCCAGTGCGCTTGTTGCCTCGTCTAAAAGGAGAATTTTTGGTGATTTGATTATCGCACGTGCAATTACGATTCTCTGCTTCTGACCTCTTGACATTTGCACTCCTCTCTCTCCAACCTTTACGTGTTTATTAAAAAAAATACGGCTTAGTCAACTAAAACAAACATGTAACTGGTTTGGTCTTAAAAATGGAATCTAAATTTGCTTAAAAAAAGACCTGAGTTTTGTAACCTAGAGGGAACTGAGAGATGAAAGTATGAGCATTTGAGACCTTTGCAGCTTCCATTACTTCATCCATGGACGCATCTTCTTTACCAAATAAAATATTTTGCTTTATAGATGTGGCGAAGAGCACTGGCTCTTGGCTAACTAGACCCATTTGTGACCTCAACCACTTCACCTGCAGCTTATTAATGGGCACATCATCTATGAGAACCTCTCCTGCGACTGGGTCATAGAACCTCTGCAAAAGCGATATCACAGTTGACTTTCCGGACCCGCTTCCACCAACCAGAGCCACAGTTTTTCCAGATGGAACTCTAAAACATAAATCCTCAAAGATTGGGGTTTCAGGTCTAGAGGGATACAAGAATTTCACATGGTTAAAGTGGACTTCTCCTTTGAAGTTCTTTAGAATTTGACCTTCCATGTTGTCAGAATCAATATCTGGAACTCTTTTTATCACTTTGGTAATCCTTTCCCCTGCTACAACCACCTCTGAAAAATATTTGAGATTCGAAAAACCTCGACCAAGTGATCTGCAAAATGTAAGATAGCAAATAAAAAACTACAATATATTGTTTCTTTTATGTCAAGAAAATCTTAAGAGCATTTAAACCTACTGTATAACCTCTATAAATTAATATTCGATAAATTAATAATATTTATAAATTAATAAATTTTACCGGTTATAAGTTGGGTAGGTTCAAAATTTGATACAAATCGATAAAATAATAAGATAATATTTTAAAAAATAATTATATGTAAATATATAGTCTCATTAAAATTACAAGTTAATAAATTTGTATGTATACATATTTAATATAAGTAAGAACATATTCTTATATTATTTATTTTATATTCACAATGAAATTATCTTTATATTTTCTAAACACGTGATCTATTTTTGATGAGATTTAGTAATAGTAAAACCATACTTAAGTTCTATGTAGTATATATATATATATATATTATACACCAAATAATATAATAAAAATGATATAAATATCAAATTTCAAAAAAAAATATCAATTAAATGTCTATGAACTAAAATCAGATATTTTTCTTATCTTGAAATAAATATCTCTTAAAAATAAGAAATCTAAATAAATAAACATTTGTAAATTAATATCTCTATAAATTAATAAAATTTCAATGTCTTTTTTTTTTGAACATTTGTAAATTAATTTATAGAGGTTCAAATGTTCAGTGACAAAAAAAAAGAGGTTCTAATGTAGTTTGCTTACATGCCACCAGAGGTAACACACATAATGACTGCAAATATGTTACCGCCTTTGGCGCCGTGGTACATAACCATACGACTTCCGTACCAAGTCATGAACCCCCAAATGGCGTAGATGATACCATTGCTCCCGAGGGTGATCCCCTTAACTAGCCCTTGTCTCAGCCCTAGTTTCACCGAGCCTTCAAGTGCAGCTGAGAATTTGGTAATCAACTTAGTCTCACTGCCAAATGCGTAGACAGTTCGCACCAAAGAGATGGCTTGCTCGGCAATATAGCCAGCTTCTTTGTACTCTTCCCGTATTTTCCTAGTGATGCTGTTGAGGGATCGTCCGTATATCAGTCCAGGGATCAAGAGGAGAACGATGAACGGGAAGCCTACAATTGTGAGTCTCCACAGCATGATGAAAGCCACCACGTAGCTTGCGACAAACGCAGATACACTCATCAAAAAGTTCGGTAACTGCTTAAAATTAAAATCACTAAAAATGTTTTAAAAACAAAGAAGCATATCATTAGAATGAAAAGATAATAAAGATAGAAATGGTGAGACCTTTTCACTTAGGACGTCCTGCATGACGAGGCTGTCACTGAAAACACTTTTGGTAATATCAGAAGTGCTTGTGACATGAAGATCAAAGTAAACCACATCTTGTCTCAACACTGCTTTCAAGTATCTCTCTCTCATTATTGCTGCTTGTCTCTCCCCTGTTCTTGTCCAGCAATATCCTTCTGTTTTATATATAAATATTGAAAGCCATTTTTACCAAAAAAAAAATTAAAAGCCATCAACAAAATTTACATAAATATTAGCTATACACAAATGCACCAAAATAAATTTTAATTTGTAGATTTAAAAGAAAGATGGAAAGGAACATGGTCTAAAATACTTACCGAGGAAACAGACCACCCAAGATGCACCAGCCACAGAAAGCATAGCTACAGCATGCTGTTAATCACCCAATGTGTACAGAAAAAAAAAATCCATTAATTGATTACAAAAAAAAAATCCATTAGTTTTTTTTCCTAATGAAAAGATTAATACTCTCGACGTAATTTCACGTTAATATTCGCATTTAAATAACGTTTTTGCACTTATTGCCGTTTCTAACATATACATATGGTCATATTAAGAGGTTAGGTATCACGCCATATATGGTCTACTTCGTTATTTTTAGTTGCAGAGAGAATAGAGACCAAAACCAGAAAACAAAGAGCAAAAAAAAGAGGGAAAAGAAATAACCTTGGAGACGGCTTTCATGAAGGTTACATCATTGAAAGAACCCCCTATGTCATTCAGTAGTAAGCCGGTGATGAAAAATATAGTAGGAGTGATGAAGCCATCACCAATGGCTCCGATTAATCCTAATCCCATCAACATCCAGTCCACACCGTCTGCGTTCATAAAAATTAATCTTATGCTTCCCCAAATCTTCATTTTAACCTTCTCCTTTTCCTTCACTTCTAAACTGTTCGAGAGAAAAGACCCATACGACACTTTAACCTTAAAGGAAACGATAGCTCACAGCCTTTTTGTGTAGTGTTGTGGTTCTCCCGTCCCTGGTCGTTTTATACTAGCATTTGAGATACAGAAAGATAACCGTTAACACATAAACGAAAATTTGATTATAAGAAAATGTGTTTATTATAATTCGTCTATACGCGTTCTTTTATATTTTAAATATATTTATTGGGACTGTATTCAGAACTCGTAGAATCACAAAAATGATTTTTAAAACATCATTCACTAAATGATCTCTGTAAACATATCTGTCGAGTATCATGCCTCCCACCTCGGACTTAACGAATTATGGCCAGGTTTTGGGAAAAAAAAAACTCAAAAGAAATGCGAGAAGCATCAAATCCATATTGATTTTTGTTTTTAGCGAATAAAGTTATTTTATTCGTGGAGAACGTTTAATATAGCCACCCATCATACTAATAATTAAAGAGCAATTTGAACATTTGAAGACAAATAATGTAGGTTAATCAGACATGTGACCGATTTCTCATTGACTTTAGCTGTCTTTACATAACATCATAGCTAGAAAATATTTAAAAATCTTCGATATAGTTTCAATAAGACGCTATTGCATATATTTTTATCATCTTTGCATGATCTTTTTCTTTTTTGACAAAGATCTTTCTGCGATCTTAAACTTAGTGCTATACAATATAAGAAGTTTGTTGGGTTGGACTTTTAATTTTGCATAATCGTTTTTGATTTTAGTTAACCAATTTATTAATACTTTATTAATGCATGTTAATGTTATGGGGTAAATCTCCATCCCCAAAGTTGCAAATAAAAAAAAGATGTCCTAGAGTTTGCAACTTTTTTTTTCAAAAAGAAAAGTTGCAAACTCTAGGACATCTTTTTTTTATCAACAACTCTAGAATATCTAAAACATGTGGTACAGAGAAGCCAAAAAAGTATAATAAAGAGATTTTTTTTGACCAATTTATAGAAACGTTCCCGTAGGACCCTTTTCCACATTTCATCTTGAATTTGATAAATTTTGAATTTGATAGTTCAGATAGTTTTTTCTTTTCAGAGCAAAATCGTCAAAATACCATAATTCAGATAGAAAAAGCATAAAAAAAAGCATAAGACACTGTCAGCGCACTATCTATCATTCTAAACGGAAAACGCATTTAAAAAATAAAGCCAACCTATTTGGGCCTAGTATTTTGGGCTCTATATACATGGGCCGAACCTTATCTGATTATTCCGCCTCTCGCTGTCGCAAAAACGTTTTTCAAAACGGGAAGGAAGTAAGATATTTTCCAGTGACGACGAAGAAAGAAACGATGGCGGGAATCGATACGCAGAAGCAGCTTCTCTCTCTGATCCGCGATTTCACCTCTGAAAGATCTCGTGGAGGTAAGATCATCCTCATACTTTCTGTAGATTTAGTTTTCCTGGAAAAGGTCTCGAGATTTCGCAAAGAAAGACGACGGCGAAGAAACGGAAGAAACTTTGAAAAATTATGATCTGATCTGCGTTTTGATTGAAGTTTTCATGAAATCTAGGGTTTAGGTATTATTTTCATGCGATTCAAGCATGATAGCTTCTGTAATTAGAGAAATTGCGGTTCTGATTGGTGATTTTCTCGTAAAGAGCAAAGAGTGGCTGGATTGAAGAAGCGAATCGAGTCTCTACGATCGGAAGTTGAAGCAGCTAACGAAGAAGTTGAACATGCGAAACGTATCAAAGAAGTGGCGGAAGAGGAGCTCAACGGCTACGAAGTTGAATCGTCTTTGAACGATGCTACGATTCAATCTCTTGAGGTTTCTATTTTCTGCTTAATTCACTTGGGTTTTTCTGATTTTCAGAACCTTTGGTGATTTATCAGCTCGATATAATGTAAATAATGTGTTTCTTATCGTTAGTGAACTTTTTTTTAACAGGCAAGGATTGCTCTTCTTCAGGATGAAGTTTCAGCTGTTGGCAATGAAGTGGATGCTCTCAAGGTTTGGCTTATACTCTCTTTTGTTGAAAAATTAGAGCATATGGTTAGATTATTAACACTGTTTGACATTCTGGAATTTTGTGGATGGCGAAACAAAGAACAAGGAAGGATTACTTAGGTGATTCCTTCTTTCTAACATCTTAATTGCTTCTACTTTCTTGCATTAAGTTAAATTTTTGTGTAGTAATTGCTTATTTACTTTTTCGTTATGCAGAGATCAATTTATAAGCCAAATGATTGAGCTGAACAAGGAAATAAGGTTGTTTTCTATTCTATTGGCTTTTCACCTTATGCTGTCGATACACATCTAAAATTGCTTGCTTGGTAATAGGGTGTTCCAGAGAACTGTAGCCTCAAGTGTGGGAAATGATGATAGTACTAGCATAGCTGCAAGTGAGTAGCCTTTGTTTGCAGTTTACCTTCTTGTCATATTTATCAATGTTTATTAAGAGACAATGGCTTGTTGTTGATATGATTCGTGACAGCAGATGTCAAAGTTTTTGAATATGGTCACGGAGCTGATTCACAAGCAATCAGGGATATGCTATCTGATGTTAATACTCAACTGGCAAAAGAGGAGGAAGGATTCCTAGCAGAGCAGAAGATAAAAGAACAGGTAGGGGTTTAGTCTTTGAGTCAATCCTATACTTGAAAGTAACATCGTTGCTTCAAAAATACCGTTTGCTAGCTTATCTATTCCTTGTTTTAGCTCTTTTTAATCCGGCTTTTCTATCTGTAGTTGCAGAAAGAGCTTGATGAATACGAGAAGAAGATGTCACTCATGGAGGCGATAACAGACAAAACAAATTCAGTGCAAAATCTCGCTAGATATCCTTATTTTCAGTAGCTAGTGAAGCATGGTTTATAACCTGCACCAGCTAGTTCTGTTCCTATTGAGATGGCCTTCTTCTATGCATCAGCCATTATTTTGCTAGAACTTAAGAGCAAGCGAATGCTTGTACTTAAATCTCATTTGCCATTCTTTCAGAAGAATAGTTTCCTTGACATTACGATACGCAGAGTTCTGAGCTGGAACAGACTTTGGCTTCGCTGGGGGAGGAGCTGCAGAAGAGGTGCCGATGCCAACATTGCCAGGCAGAAAATTTGGAAGTCTTGAGCTTACTTCTCCAAGGAGACCAAGTATGTTGACCCTTACAAACTATTTGTCTCATTTTAAAGTAACTTTCACAAATTGCTAAGATTCTGTAAGTAAAAGCTTTTACGTTCATGTTTATGGTTTGTGGGTTTATATGGAGTCACATATAGAACTACCTGTTGCTTTTAAACAGGTTGAAGCAGCGTTTTCTAGTTAAGACTTTTGTAGTCTATAGAGCATCTAGTTTTAACGATGATACTTTGTAAACTGTGTAGTCAGGAAATTACATCGTCACATATAGGTTCAGACTCTTTTTATCTGAAATTTTCATCCTGAAAGAATTTAGACATTGTTTGGCTATCTACTACGACTTGAACAATTTTGTAGAATGGTGAAGAGAGTAGTGATGATCAGAAAACCATCTCTTGCTTGGCATGTGTTAACATGACTAGTTTATATTTTCAAATTTCTTGTGACAGTGAGTAATTTATATAGACAGGGCTTGTAGTTTCTTATATTTTATCCTACATTTGTTTTCTGCAGTCTTTCATGTTTACAGTATTTTTTGGCAGGAGATGGTGGTGTCTTAGTTAAAGCGACTCTTACTTGTCGGTTGCTCGAGAGAGATTGACTTACTTTGGTTCAAAATGGTAAGACACTTACTTTCATTAAGAAACCATTTCTCTAATTTTTTTACTAAATGCCTAATGATGAAGCAAACACTTGTCCCCTAGTGTCAACACTGATTACGTTCCTGTTTTATCTCTTGAAATCTTTGATACCTTACACAAACAGCTACAAAACCGATAAACTAACAACTCAATTCCCTCATAAATGAATGCAAGAAAAGAAAACGAAGTATCAATCTTTATGCTTTCCTTAGTCCTCATCTTCGTTACTTCTCATCTCTCTGTTTAAGAGGAAAAGCAAAACGGAATCTTGACATTCAACAGAGATTTCTCTGGAGACTGACCAATGAAAAATAAGCACCAGTAGGACCTTTTGCCAACAAGGACGAGTGGTCTCCACATTCAGCTACTTTCCCTTTGTCCAAAACTGCGATCATGTTGCAGTTCTGGATCGTGCTAAGTCTATGCGCGATCACGACGCTAGTCCTCCCCACCATCACTCGCTCGAGCGCGTCCTGGACCATGCACTCGGACTGGCTATCCAAAGCGCTCGTGGCTTCATCCAGGAGCAGCACGGACGGGTTCTTCAGAACCGCGCGAGCTATCGCAATCCTCTGTTTTTGCCCACCCGATAGCTGTACTCCTCTATCTCCGCAGTTGGTATCGTAGCCGTTCGATAGTAATGTTATGAACTCGTGAGCGTTTGCTGCCTTTGCCGCCTCGATGATCTCTGACTCGTCGATGTGTTCAGATGCTGCTCCGTACATTATGTTCTCTCGGATAGTCCCGGCAAATAAAGCTGGCTCTTGGCTAACCAAAGCTATGTGTTGACGAAGCGACCTCAAATGATACGACTTCAGATCACGGCCATCTATTTCAACACAACCCTTTAAAGGGTCATAGAACCGCTCGATTAAGCTTATTATTGTCGACTTACCTGACCCACTTGGACCTACGATAGCTGTCGACTTTCCTTCCTCTATCTCAATGGAAAAGTCCTTGAATATAACTACATTTGGTCGTGTAGGGTAAGCAAAGCCGACATTAGCAAACCTTATATGTCCCTTTATCTTTTCTGGAAGATACCCGTTTGGATTCTCCGGCTCAATGGTTGTACATCTATCTAACACTGCAAACACAGACGCAACTGCATCCGAGCCCTTGGCAAGATCGGTGGTCATGGTCCCAGCTTCTGCAATAGCCCGGCCCGTACTTGAAAAGATCATAAACATCTCAAAGAATGCTTCTGCTACGATTTTTCCATCTGCTATTAGTTTTCCACCATACCAATAATTCAAAACCGCAATGCACGCTAAAATGCTTCGCGAAGTCCCCAGCACAATCCCTGCTACCCACGATTGGCGAACGCTTTCTTTCCGCGGACCTTCTTGGACCCTTTTGAGTAATTTTAAGATCCGTTCTTGTGACGAGAAAGCTATGATGGTCCGTATATTGGAGACAGCTTCCGCAGCTATTTTGCTACTCTCATTTTGGGCTTTAATTGCTTTTTTGGACATGCTTTTGAGTAGAATGCGTTGAATGTAGAAGCATGCAACAACCACTGGCTGCATTGCAATCATCACAATGGCTAATCGCCAGGCGATGACCAAACCAAGTGTGCAAGCTGTGGCAACCCCCGATATGGTTTGTACTAGCAATGACAACCGATCACCAATCAGAGATCTCACCTATGTCAACAAAATATTACAAAATCAAGAACTGTTATGTTTCATTAAATTTAAATTAATAAGACAAGACATACCAAGTTAGCTTCTTTTGCAACTCTTGAGCAAACTGCACCACTCGAGTTCTCGTCTTCATCGAACCAATTGACTTCAAAGGTCAATATCTTGGTGAGCATATTTTCTCGGACACGTTTTGTTAGGTATTCGCCCATGTAAGCAAAACAATAATGTTGAACAATACTAATCAAGAAAAGGAACAGACCTAGACCAACAAAACCCAACACGTAGATCCTTGTTTTCTCCCTGATCTCGTCATGACTTGTTAGGAAATACACTGACACCATCGATCCTGTAAAATATGATTTTATTGGTTGTACGGCCCCATATAAAGCTGCGCTTGAGCCACCATACAATGCATGTTTCCACTCTGGTCTATGCATTGCCAACAATCTCTTAAACGATGGCATAAGCGGCTTCTTATCCTTAGGTATCAAACCAGGGGTATTTGAATCAGTGCTTGATTTCGTTAACAAGTTAGACCCGCTATCAATAGAGAGTTTTGGAGTATACTTCAAATCTTTGCTCAAAATTGATAATTGACCCCCTTGCACCCTTACGCTGATGTTAACATCTGATTCTTCATTCTCCGTCTGTTGTAAGCGAACTAGAGAAGTATAGTGACCATCCAAATTCTCCATTAGCTCTTCGTGTGATCCTGTTTCTACAATGCGGCCATTATGGATTACACAAATAACATCAGCATTACGAATAGTAGAAAGACGGTGGGCAATAACAATAGTTGTACGGCTGACAGAAGCATTGTCCAAGGCTTCTTGGACTACTCTTTCTGATTCTGAGTCCAATGCACTTGTTGCCTCGTCTAAAAGGAGAATTTTTGGTGATTTAATTATTGCACGTGCAATTGCTATCCTCTGCTTTTGACCCCCTGACATTTGCACTCCTCTCTCTCCAACCTTTTTGTGTTTAAGAAAAAAAAAATGAGTGTACGGCTTAGTTCAACTAAAACATAATTGGTTTGGTCTTAAAAGTGGAAACTAAGTTACACCTGAGTTTTGTAACCATGAGGAAACTGCGAGATGAAAGTATGAGCATTAGAGATCTTTGCAGCTTCCACTACTTCATCCATTGACGCATCTTCTTTTCCAAACAATATGTTTTCAGTTATCGATGTTGCGAAAAGCACTGGCTCTTGACTAACTAAACCCATTTGCAACCTCAACCACTTCACCTGCAGCTTATTAATGGGCACATCATCTATGAGAACCTCTCCTGCGACTGGGTCATAGAACCTCTGCAAAAGAGATATCATAGTCGATTTTCCTGACCCGCTTCCACCAACAAGAGCAACAGTTTTTCCTGATGGAATTCTCAAACATAAATCGTCAAGGATTAGGGTTTCAGGTCTAGACGGGTACATGAACTTCACATGGTTAAAGTGGACTTCTCCTTTTATGTTCTCTAGAATTTGACCTTCCATGTTGTCCGAATCAATATCCGGGACTCTTTTTATTACTTTGGTAATCCTTTCCCCTGCTACAACTGCCTCCGATAAATATTTGAGATTCGACAAACCTCGACCAAGTGATCTGAAAGATGTAATATACCAAATATCAAAACTACAATATGGTTTATTTTACATCAAGAAAACGAAAGAGCCTTAAACCTAGTTACTTACGTGCTGCCAAAGGTAATGCATATAATGACTGCAAAGATAGTACCGCCTTTGGCGCCATGGTACATAACCATCCGACTTCCATACCAAGTCATAAACCCCCAAAT
The DNA here is from genome assembly GCA_026261945.1 of Hirschfeldia incana. NCBI lineage: Eukaryota > Viridiplantae > Streptophyta > Magnoliopsida > Brassicales > Brassicaceae > Hirschfeldia > Hirschfeldia incana. Next base: position 5,907,806 of record JABCMI010000015.1, on the reverse strand, counting down.
GGCGTAGTTGATACTATTACTCCCAAGGGAGATTCCTTTAACAATCCCTTGTCTCAGGCCTAGTTTCACCGAGCTTTGAAGTGCAACTGAGAATTTAGCAATCAATTTAGTCTCACTACCAAATGCGTAGACGGTTCGCACCAAAGAGATGGCTTGCTCAGCAATAGAACCAGCTTCGTTGTACTCTTCGCGTATCTTCCTCGATATGCCGATGAGGGCTCGTCCGTACAAGAGTCCAGGGATCAAAAGAAGAACAATGAACGGGAAGCCTACGAGTGTGAGTCTCCACAGCATGATGAAACCCACTACGCAGCTTGCGACAAACGCAGATACAGTCATCAAAAAGTTCGGTAACTGCTTAAATTAAAATCATCAAAAACGGTATAAAAACAAAGAAACATATTTAGAATGCAAAGATAAAGATAGAAAGTTGAGACCTTTTCACTGAGGACGTCTTGGATGACGTGGCTGTCACAAGAAACACTTGTGATAACATCAGACGTGCTTGTGACATGAAGATCAAAGTAAGACACATCTTGTCTCAACACCGCTTTTAAGTATCTTTCTCTCATTCTTGCTGCTTGTCTCTCGCCTGTTCTTGTCCAGCAATATCCTTCTGTTTTGTTTGTATTTAAAAATTAAAAACTATCCCCAAATTTTACAAAAATATTAACAGTTTAGAAATGCATCAAATTAATATATTAACTTGTGAAAGAAACATGGTCTAAAGGACTTACGGAGAAAACAGATCACCCAAGCTGCACTAGCCACGTAAAGAATAGCTACAGCTTTCTGTTAATCATCCAGTGTGTACAAAAAAAAAACCATTAGATTTTTTCCTAATGAAAATATACATTCTCAACGTCAATTTCACATCAAGATTCACATTTTTTACACCAGCTCTTATATAAATTACATGGTCATAAGTCAGAGAATGATTAAGAGTTAAGGTATCACGTCATATATGGTCTATTTTTCATGTTTAGTTGCAGAGAATAGAGATCATTGAAAGAACCAAAAAGCAAAAAGAAGAGAGAAAAAACAAAGAACCTTGGAGATGGCTTTCATGAAGGTTACATCATTGAAAGAACCACCTATGTCATTCAGTAGTAAGCCGGTGATGTAAAATATAATAGGAGTGATGAAGCCTTCACCTACTGCTCCGATTAATCCTAATCCCATCAACATCCAATCCACACCATCCGAGTGCATAAAAATCGATGTTATGCTTCCCCAAGTCTTCATTTTAATCTTCCTCTTCCTTAAACCTTTTCCTTCTTTCAAACTGCTTCAGAGAAAATACCTAAATGATACCTGAACCTTAAGGAAACGATAGCTCGGAGCCTTTTTGGGAGGCTTTTCTTGTGTAGTGTTGTTGTTCACGTCTTTCCGGTCATATATTTTATATTAACATTTGAGATACGGAAGGAGACCGTTGGCCTTTTATCATACAGGAAAATCTAATTCTTATGAATTTATAACATGCGTTTTATTAATGTTCAAAAAAAAAAAAAAAAAACATGCGTTTTATTATATCGATAAACTTCCATATTTAATTTGGTTCGTTCACGATGACAAAAAAAAAAGAATTTGGTTCGGTCCCACGCATTAATCTTTTTTTTTCTCTGATCTATATCCTCGCAGAATCACAAAAAAATGATTTTTAAAACATCATCCACTAAATAATATCTGCCACCGTATCTCTCGAGATTTCGTGTCTCCCACCTCCTACCTGTGAATATTTGACCAAGTTTTGGGGGACTCAGTTGAATGCAAGAAGAAAGAAACCTACACTGATTTGTTTTCTGTTCGTGGAAAACGTTGTCTGAGTACCTATTATTACTATCAGGCCCGGCACAAAACCTCTAGGGACACTAATGCAAAAATTGTTTTTGGATCCTATGATTATTAGTTATGAATATTTTTAAATAATAATTTTAATAACTAATTAAATTATTTGTTTTAGTTTAAAAGGTTAAAAGTTTATATGTATTTAAACTTATTATTTATATATGAAATTTAAATCTTAAAATTCTATAAAAACAGTTTTTTGGCATAGGTCACACTGACAACCTATATCTCAGTCGGCGCTGAATATTATTATGTATAGTTGTCAGTCATACTAATACTTAGAGAGTAATTTAATTTGAACGTCAAAACAAAAGTATGCTAAATCGCTAATCAGATGCTATCAGTATCATTGACTTTAGCTGTCTTAAACATAACGTCATTTGAGATATTGTATAAAACGTCGATATAGTCTCAACACTTATATGATAATAATATATCGCATGGTACTTATATGATACCTTTTATCATCCTTCTAAGATCTTAGAACACTTCCAATAAGAGTTTTTGTTACAAGATTCTTAAAATATTTAATTATGAGTTAAATACAAGAAACTCATAATAAATACTAATATTTATATTAGGGTCTTCGTAAACTGTAAAGATGCAATTTCCCTATTTTATATTAAGTGTTGTTTGAAAGGTTTGCCTGTAAATTAAAAAACATTTAGTTTGGCATGTTTTTCATATAAACATCTTATTCAGTTACTTATATTTTAACAAATAGAAAAATAGATAAGAGAATAAAATTAATAAATTATGTAAATGTTAAAACAATATTTATTTTGTAAAGTAAATTTTCTCGTACAATGACACATTATAAAATGAGAGAGTGCAAAATAAGTAGTTGGTGGAGTTGGACTTTCTGCATATAATCGTTTTCGATTTAATGGATTTACGTGGGTGGGTAAGTCATCCATCCCCAAAGTTGTAAACTCTATAATATCTAAAACTTATAACTATTACTTTTATTTATCCGAAACTAACATACAGATTCACAGGACGTCAATGTCACAGAGAAAGCAAATAAATAAATAAATTAAATTAAGCAGAGATTACTGTGGAGATTTATTATAAAAACATACCTATTAAACCTTTTAACAAAGATTACTCTGAACCATAGGTTTACACGTAGGTGTTAGAGCATCTCCAACTCATTGATATTTTCACCTTTATAATAGCATTTAGAAGTAAAATTGTTCCAACCCACTTCTATTTCTTCCTCTATAATAGAGATCTCTATTTTTACCTCTATTTATAGAGAAAGAAATATCATTCCTCTATATTTTGCTCTATATTTTAGAAATCTCTATTTTAGAGAAATACATTGGAGCAAAACAAATTTCTATTATAGAGTTCATCTAAAATAGAGGTAAAAATAAGTAAATACATTGGAGATGGTCTTAGAGCATCTCCAACCGCATTGCAAAAATTAATGCAAAATTGAGTGGAAAACACAGCAATGAACAAACAAAAAAAGGATTAATGTATATTTAAAGTAATAGTTTTTTTTTTGTTTTTTCATTACTGCATTCTCCACTTCATTTTGCAGTAATTTTTGCAATGAAATTAGAAATACTCTTAGTGTTGTTGCACTTCTAAATTCGATTTGCCGTGAAGGAATATTTTATGCTATGGACCTTGTCCAGTTGTCACCATAGTATCAGTATCTACCGGATTCCAGATCTGGGAGATTATGAGTTTTGTCCTCAGAACCTCCGGATATAAAAAAAATAGATTACTCTGAAAACTAAACGGTGAAAAATAAACACCTGTGGGCCCCTTTGACAACAAGGACGAGTGGTTCCCACATTCGATCACTGATCCTTTGTCCAAAACAACAATAGTATTGTTTTTAGCAAAAAAAAAAAAAAAAAAAAACAATAGTATTGCACGTTTAATTCGTGCTAAGCCATAACACGCTCGAGGACATATTACACCAGTCGTTCTGACTGGCTATCCAAAGCCCTCGTCGCTTCATCAAGGAGAAACACGGACTGGTTCTCCAGAACCGCACGAGCAATCCTTTGTTTTTGCCCACCAGACAACTGCACTCCTCTGTCTCCACAGTAGGTGTCGTAGCCGTCTGATAACGATGTCAATGGGCTTTGATTTGGCCTTGTCTGACATTAATACATGCTAGCAAGTCATTAATTTGCTTGTGCTTGGCACAACTCTTAATTTGTTCTACCATCAATACCTTAAAGGGTTTTCTCAAAAAAAAAGACATTTAAGGGTTTTATAATGAGAAACGCCCTAGTATAACCAAAAAAAATACGTTAGTATCTAAGGATCAAAACGACAAAAAATATTTCATTAAAAAATACATTTATATCTCTAAGGTTAATAATCTAGACATTAGTGTTTAGAGTTAATGGTGGGGTTTTGTGATTAATGTTTAAAATTTTGAAAACAAAAACTTTTAATCTAGTTTCTAAAATAATTTTTTTCAAAAAAGAAATTTGAGAAAAAAAACATTTTTAAATATAAAAAGTTTGAATATAAAAACACATAATTCTAAACATTTTGGTCATTTTTTTTCTCAAAGATTTTTTTTTTTGGGAAAAAACTTGAAAATGATATATTTATGATAATTGCCATTTTTGATTTTAAAATCCTTATAACTGTGAGTTGTTTGGCCTGAATCATGTTTTCTACATCTCATGTTATTGAGCCTATGCCTGAGTATGGATGAAATAGTAGCATATTTTTTCAGTATTTATGATTTACTTTGTATTTTACGGATGTCTGATTTTTTTATTTACTTCGCAGAACACGAATATTCAAATTTCTGGATATCCAATTTTTTTTTATAATTACGAATATTTACAGATATTTACGGATACTTCATCTACTTTGTTTAATACAAGTAAATCTTGGAAAAATACTAATTTATTTATTAAAAATATCTTTTAATATAATAAAATTATATAGTAAAACTTAATCTTATAAAAAAAAATATTTTAGAAAAATTGTAATTATGTATAAAGATTTTATATTTTGTTTAATTTAATATTATTATAAGTAAATAAAATTAATAAATTATATTTTAAATAATAATTATAAAATAATACACATTTAAAACTTTATAATTTAACTGTAGTTACACTTCTAATCGAGTATTTTTATAAAAATTGAAGCAAATTGGATATTCAATTCCAATTTTTTTAGTATTTTTGATTTTCTTTATTTTTAACGGATGTTAATTTTTAGTATTTGCTTTGCTGTAAATAGTTACGGATATACAGATTTTTCAGATTGAATCCAGATGAATAAAAAGTCGAATCAAATTTAACGGATAAAATGTTCCCCCCTAACTAAACCATCTCTACGAAATAGTGGCATGTTCGACTCAGTGTAAATGCATAACTGTCTTAATTTTCATTTGTTTTTACTAAACTGTCTTAAATTTGGACCAGCAACTTTAACTTCGAAGATATATTTTTGAATATCTTCATCCATTTTTATAAAACTTTTGCTTAACTTATCTTCACTGGTTTGTCTCAATGATTGACAAAAGAATAATTTATTTTTGATCACTTTGTATTAGTCTTCGAGAGGATTAATTGTTCTTCGCATGTTCATTTTATAGCGCTTTTGATTAGTGTTACCAAAAAAAAGAGATTTTGATTTATATAGTTTTGTGTTCTAATGACATTACATCAGTAAAAAAAAAGATGCGATCTTATGAGCTATTTAGCTCCAACCCACAAGAAAACGAACAAAACCAAACGAATCTTAAGAAAGAAAAAAAAGATTGCAAAGAAACTCTTAAACTGAACAAGTGACCTCTCGACCTAAAAACCTAGTAATGTCAGAGTCTTTTGATCGGTTCTGGTCAGTTTCTCTGTATCTACCTCTTCGCGCATCAAGCACCAAATGTTGTCTGAACGTTGTGATGAACGCCTCAACTCTCTCGTTCAGCTCCTCATTAGATAACCTCCCTGGCTCAAAATCATCTTCTTCTCCATTACACTCTACCTCCTTGTGAAGCAAGCAACCTTTCACAGTTTCCTCGAATTCAGGACAATCCCTTTTCTTCTCCTCCACTACACAGTTCTTGATCACTTCCTGTGGCTCCGTGACAAGGAAGTCTTGTCCAGAACTAGCTGGTTCCTCCACCATCCTTGTCTTCCTACTCTTCTTACGTCGCACCATCCTCATTCTACTTCCACGACGAGTCTTGAAATCACGAGTCTCACCGGAAATAGGACGAGTCGATGTGAAGTAAACGGCTAAGAGAACGACGTTGAGTAGAAGAAAGACTAAAGAACGCCACTGCTCGATCAAATAAGATACTGAGTAGAAATGTTTTAGACAAGCCATTGAGAGAACAACAAAAGCAGTCAACAACGATGTACACATGTTCTCTTCCTCCACCTTAAGATCTCTCTTCATCTCCATTGTTATCTCTCTTTCTTGATTTGCTCTGCTATGTTTCTTTCTTCCTTAGGCTCGATGAAGTTGAGATTCTTTATAAGAAATTTTCAAGATTCCTGAACAAGAAGATGGTGGGTCCGAGTGTGGAAGACCAAATGGCGAACAGAAAGAACAAAATGAAAAGACAGGAGAAGGAGAAGAAGGAGGAGACAAGAACAGGCATGCCCCCATCTTCCTTCATATCTACTCTTTTTATTCCAGACATCTTATTATTACTTTCTTCTCAGGCTTTTTCTGATTTTTTTGTTTCCCTTTTTCTTCCTTGGGGACCATTTTTCCTTAATACAATCATTTTCAACTTCCACTATTTGCAACTTTTATTTGCAGATTTAACATCAAAAGAATATATTTCAGATTATGGACTTTTTTTTGCTTACAATTATGACAATTGTTAACATTTAAATAATTCGTTAAACCACATTTGTAATACATGCAATATTAGCTCTCTAAATGAACATGTATATGTAAAATACCAAACAATATAATTTTCTAGTAAACAAAAAAAAGCCAGAGAAGTGTTAGCTACGCGAAGTTATGTTCAATGGGGAACCGCATGCTGAGCAGATAGATGGAGAGAGTGGAACAGTTTTCACAGAAAAATGGGGGTTATGTAAACAATATATGTATTTTAGTAATATTGAATAATATACCAGGAAAAAAGATTGAATATCAATATGAGTAACAAAAACAATAATTGAAACACATTACACGCCTGCTGCTGTTCTGTCTTGTTAATTCTTTCACACTATTGTGGCCCCAAGGTTGCTCGTCTTTCCCAAACACATGCGTTCTCTGTTTTGCAAAATGTTCTAATCCCCAAAACAAAATATTCATATAGAACTAGAATTGCATTGGGTAGCTTTAAGTTTAAATTATTTAACATATATTTTATTGAGATTGTTTAAAACTAGATCCATTCTAAAAGCTAGAATGTTATAGTAGTGTGTATTAAAATCAAGAAAATCAACTTATTAATCAACACAAAAGTTTAACATTCCAATGAAGATTCAATTTCTATTCCAAAAAGCAATGAATCTACATTGAAAACCATTGTTTATACTAGTGGGGTGAAGATGAATGAGATCATGGAGAGGACCACGCTCATGTAGTTTCAGTCAACTTTCATCCTTGACTTGACATATTGACATTTTAAATATTTTAAGTTTGCTTTCAAATTCACATGTTGTTCCTTCTCCCTCGTCACTAGATCTCAAAACCCCTCATAAGTTTACTAAGATTAGAAGAGTAATATTAACTTTGGTTCCCTGAGACCTGAGTAAAAAACTCTCTCAAGTTCCAATGACTCGAGAACATTGGAATATTTGTAAAGTTAAAATAGAGTCCATAAGGTGCCAAGAGAGTAAGTACATACTTCTCAGCTTAAACATTTTAGTTGATATTTATATATGTTCCTAAGTGTTCCCCTTGCACAAAGAATAGCCAGTCTAGCATCACCTCTCAGACAAGGAGCTAAGCCGCACATGACAAAAGATAAGCATCACTAACTGAACACAAAGCCAGATGTTATGAGTGTCATGAAACTAATATGCTAAAAAGGTCACAGCGTTTAGATGCAATAAGACTGTAACAGATGCAATTTCACAGTTGAAAGGATTGTCGTTATATCAGAAAAAAAAAGACTTGATAAGTGCATATTGTGTCTTAAAATCTCTCAACTAATAAGAATGTGAAAGACTTTTGACAAAATTGAATATACGAAAGATGCAGTGATGTACTTGGATTGAATTCTCCACCAATACCTAAGCATGAAACTACGAAATTACTCACATGTATCGGTTTCCTATAAGATGGTTCATTTACTCAAAAGTAGATTCAACTATGGTCTTGAGCTTTGTTTTCTTGATGTTTCCTTGGAAGTTTATTACTATCGTCTGCAGATCCTCTCTTTCGTTTCCTCTGGAATGTGTACATCAGAAGCCGGTTTACATTGGCTCTTGGAGGAGCCTCGCTGATCTGATCTGATACTACTGCAGTAACTTTCGAGTCAGAGTGCAGATTGACCAAACTAGAAGCCGTCTTGGTAGATGGAATCATACTATCTTCTTCTTCACCTTCACAGCGTATTAACACATCTACTAACCCATCTTCTTTTCTTTGTGTCAAACGAGGAAGCTGCTTTGTTATCTTAGTCTCTTCTTCAGGTATATCAGCATCCTCAACATTAATAGAGACTAGATTAGATTCTTGATATGCCTCCACAAAATGATCAGTCTCATGCATATTCTTGCTCTTCTTTCCTTTACTGATATCACCACTCTCTAGAGTACGTTTTAGCTGCAAATCTTCTTTCAACTCTTTACAGGTTTTGAGGTCATCCACCTCCTCACTCTCTACGGACAGATGGGAATCTTCGCCATCTGAAGTTGATGTCTTGGAACAGGTAACATTAGTAGAGTGAGACTGGCAAGGTTTTATAAGCTGGCTTTGAGACCTAAGCGAATTAGCTTTTGGTTTGCCAAACCTTCTCTTTCTCCTCCTTCCTCGTAATTTCCTGGTTTTCTTGATTCCTAGTGACGGCAGTGTTACCACCTCTGCACTACTAGCTCTAAGAGCAAGAACAAGACATCTTGTGTTTTCCAAATTGCCTGAGCTTAAGTTTTCTTCACTATCCTTCACAGTTGTGCCTTGTTGCTCCTCTTCATCTGTAGACGTAGATGATTGCCTCTCGAGAACTCTCCTTTCCAAAGCATGGATCCTCTGTGTACAACCATTTCTAGACAGCTCAAGCTTTTTGATTCTGATATCACCATCCACTGAAGTATCAACAACACTTAACCCGTCAAAATGCTTTTCATCATCCTCACATTCAACGTCATGTATCTTGCAAGTATCTGCAACTTCTTGATCAGGTTTCACAATTTCAAGAACAACCTCTTGAGCAACCTTCTGAACCGAAACCATTTCTTCTTCCACGTTCACAAGGTTCCTTTCATGATGCAACTCAGAAGCCTTTGCTTTCTTCAAATTCTCATCGTCTTCACATTCCACATCATCCAACGAGCTACGATCCTCTTTATCAGGTTTCAAGCTTTCAACAACAACAACCTCTTGATCAACCTTGTGAGCAGAAACTGTTTCTTCTTCCTTATTCACAATGTTCTTTTCCATCGACTCAGAAGCCTTTGCTTTCTCCAAATATTCATCTTTTTCACATTTAGTATCATCCAATGAGTTACGATCCTCTTGATCATGATGATTCAAACTTTCAACAACAACCTCTGGATCAACAACCTTGTGAAGAGAAACCGTTTCTTCTTCTTCTTCGTCTTCCATGGTCACAAGGTTCAGTTCCTGAGACTCAAAAGCCTTAGCTTTCTCCAATCTATCCCTCACCCAACTAACCTCAGACCTAAGATCAGTAATAATATCCTCAGCCTCGTGAAGCTGAGCTTCAAGCACATCAATCTGTCGTTGCCGGCTTGACGATATAACCTCTGCTTCAATCGTCTGTTGATACAAAAAGACCGTTCATCAGTGAACAACAACAAATAAAAATAAAGCAACCTAAGCTAATCATTCCCCTCATTGCTAAAGATTGATTCTTTTTTTTACAGAGCAGAAAAGATATAACAACCTTAGCGTCAATCATATGTTTCAATCGGACAAGCAAACGAAGAGCTTCCTCCTTGGTTTCGGAGAGATCGTGGTGAAACCGAGCTGATTTTCTGTCGGAAAGCATAACCCTAGCCGCCGATTCCTTCGCCGTGTTTAGTATCATCTCCGCGTATGCTTTCTTCGTTTTCTGCCCCCACACACACACAAAAAAAAAAAATTGAAGCTCGCGATTGAGAAATAATGGCACAAGCCCAGATCGTTAAATCATAATAAATCGAGAAAGAAAGCTTATAAAAAAAGGTTTTGTTTACATGTGACTCTTCTTCCATGGTCGTATTATTATATTATCGTTCTCAATTTTTCTCCCGCCGAAGAGAAAGAAACTCGGTAGACAGTACCCCCAGACACAACACAACACACGAAAGGGAAGCTAAATAAATGTTTCCGTCTTTCACCGGACGGTTAGGAACTGACATGCTCTCTGGTTAAATTACGGTTTCGCCCTTTGCGATCTTCGAACCTTGCCAAACGGAAAATCAATTCGGGCTTGTTTATTGGGCTGTGGGCTATTTATAAGAGAATTGGCCATTCAAACCTTCAGAAAGAAAATTGAGTATAGCCTTTTGAGATTTTGAGAAGAGTTGCAACCTGTGTTCTCCCATTCTCAATGGAGAGAGGAGAGCAATGGTAACAGTAGTATTAAAATTGAATTACAATAGAAGTGATAGTTTAATATAATAAAATTATGTGATAGAAACTGTAGATTCGTATAATTAATTTTCTGTGAAATATGAGTTACTATTTTTTTAGAAAAAAAATTGTTTTGTAGATGTTTTGATTTAAATTGTAAAATATATTATTTATTGAAAAAGAAATAGATAAGAAGTTGCAGCATCAGAGAAACTTTTAGTAAAGCATTTTGTGTCACACGTGACGTTGCAAAATGAATAAGAAATTGAAATGTTGGCGAAGACTAAAATTTGGAAATGGACTATGTTTTTTTCAGCTATATGTAGGAGATCTAAATAGCTCAACTAATGTTGAGGTTGCTTGATGAAAACAATTGGCTGCCGGTTTCATTATTAAACCTTGAGGACAAAGGTTTTCGAAAAATGATGATTTGATTTATGTATTTGGTGAAACAATTAATAAGCCATATGTAAGGATGTGACTAGCGAAAACCAGGTATTATGATGCATAAGCAAACTTAAGAGTACAAATATGTAGATAAAGTGCAGATGGCAATTAAAAATCAATCAGAAATTGTCAAGTTTATTTCTTCTTCATCTCTTTTCTTTTGTTACTTTATGGGAAAATCTCACATGATTCCTCATTGTTGCTTGGATTGATTCATATCGATATTTGCTAGTGAGAAGTGATTGTTGTCTTATGAACATTTAATCCAATTCTACCAAATTCTATAAAAGATATGGTTCGACTGTATTATAAAACTATCCATAAGAACGATGGAGTCACTTTGGCATTGCAAGTAATGGTGTTTTCATAAGCTTTGTTGTACATGTTATGTGTGGGAGATTTGAATTTGATACCAAAAGATTTTTTTCAAAACTATGTCTTTTAAACAAAATATATGAATGGTGAAGATAAGTGTGGTTTTTATATTTATGCACACTTTATTAGTGCATCATTCTGATACGGTTTACATATCAGATTCGGTAACACAACAATGAACACAAAAATACAATGATATTTATAAGAAAAGTGTTTACAATTGAGAGATTTTATTAGGATACTCTCAGCTCCCCATGACATATGAATCCAGAATCAAGAATTGGGAAAAACAAATTTGATTTCAGATCAAGAATTTGGAGAAACAAATATAAATCCAGATCATAGAGAAGCAAGTTCAGATCTTGATAAAAATAATAATAATGAATGCTAAAAATGAAATGGAGAGGGAATCGAATAAAACATTTTCTTTATTTTGCCTCCAGATGCGTATTGGAAGAACCATATGGTTTAGCACTCTTTGTCATATATATATATATATATATATATACTAAATATTAAGTGGTCGGTTGGGCTTTTGTTTAGTAATTTCTTGGATTCTTTTCAAATATTTAAAAGTTGAATAATATGTTTTAGAAACATGATTTAAATAATTTATTCGAAAACACTTGGTTTTAAAATATAAATTAAAATCATCATTCGAATAACAGTGCACTATTTTTGGATTGAAATTCTATTAAAATACATGATTAAATTTAGTAATATTCAAATCTAGTTTTGTTGGAATATAAAACCATTAAAAATCAAACTATTTAAATAACTGTAGATTTTGTATATCATTAAACAATCATACACCAGCAACATTAGATTTTATTCAGAATATTAGAATCTATTAACCAATAACAATAAAATAAAATTAATAATTACACCTTTTTTACAAATTCACATCCCATTAACATCCCACAAAAAAAGAAACATACATTCTGAAAATATAACAAATGATTAGTGACATAATTCGTATTTCCAGAAACTCAATTGAGTTCCGAACTTCATTATATCACAATTTTTTTACCTTAAAATCAGTTTTTTAGTAAGACCAAGAAATACATCACCTGAAATTCTAATCAAAGCAAGATGAGACAAGAAGGTTTTGCAAACACTGAAATATTTAGACTTGGTAATTAGAGATGCATATAACAAAACATTTATACTTTTACATGTATGATGTTCAATCCACAAGACAAGTCAACTTAAAGAAGGAAAAACAAAAAGAAAAGAGAAGGAAAAAAAAACAATTCCAATCTATTTGAAATGGTGGACTATGATAGAATTTCAGTTTTAATTTCCTTTGAAACATCAATTAAAAATCAATACTATTAAATGAGGATCATGACCAATTGATAAAGATTGTGTCCAACTAATTATTTTCATGTTTTATTTTTTCAATAATGAATTATACTTCCTTATTTTATATAATTGTATATAATATCATGGTTTTAATGTTAAAAAACATAACTTCTTATTTGTTGTAAAAAAAGACGTAACTCTTTTTTTTCATCTGGTTTTAAATTAATGAAATTTGTAGAATACAACAGAGAGATCCTAAAAACTACGACAAGCAGATTCTGTCATAGCTTCTAGATTAGCTCTTATCATTTTCAGGAGTAAGGGCCTTAGCTTCAGCTGCCTTACTAGCAGCTTGATGTCGCATCCTACTAGCAGCTTGGATTCTCTTCTTTGCTTTACAGCTTGATGTCTCATCCTCTCTTTTTCAGCGAGAAAGATAACCTTCATTATCTTCTTTGGGATCTGTAATTTAAGAGATAAAAACAGAATTCAGATTCTAAATCTGCTTAGGAATCATTGGGTGAGACTAAACAATTAATATACAAAGAGAGAAAAGAAGCAATAATCATCAGATAGAAACAAAATTCAGATTCGAAATCCACCTAGAATCATAATATGCAAGGGAAATCATAAACAAATTATTCATAATCTATATCGATTTTTTGGAATCTGTGTGAAAAAGAGTAAACAAGTCCAGAGAAAAAAAAATCAAAATCCAATCAACACAAATAATCATATCTAAATCGCAACTTAGGAATCACTCGGTGAGACTAAACAATACTCTCTCTGTTTTTTTATGTAGGTAGTTTTGCTTGAATGCACAAAAATTAAGAAATGTATTAGTTATTTTTAAAATAATATTTGATATAAAAATTAAATATAGTTAAACCAATCATAAATGAATTAATATTATTTAAATGGTCACACTATAATCGATAAAGTAAAAGTTACATAGAAGAATGAAAACTATTTATATTATGAAACAAACAAATTTCCCTTAAACTACTTACAATATAAAACAGATGGAGTAATATACAGAAAAAGAAGAAGCAATAATCATAAGAAGAACAGTAAACGTACCTCAAGTTCTGGATCCAAGGTCAAAGTCCAGTCATCTGCTTCCTCGGCAAACTTTTTCTCAAAAGCTAGAAGGAAACTACACAAACACACAGCTCAAATTAAAAACCCAAACAACAAAACCTAACAAAAAGATTTCTCATCCGATGGGAAAGCACACAGAATCACCGGCGACCAAGCGTGACCAAAAAGCATCTACAACTTTACTTGAAAAGGATCATAATATCGTAGTTTAATGATTTTAACATCCAAAAGATATGTACAAGATTTCTGAAATTTTGTTTTATGAGTGAAATTGTTTAGAATTTAAAGTGATGTTATTCAATGATGGTTTAAAATTAATTATCAAAATTTTGCAGTTCATTAATATTGAAATTTAAATTGGTGCATTCTAAAATCTATTCACTAGACTTTGAATTTTTATTAGACTCCATAAATGAATGACTTGAAATCAATTTAAAATATATAGAATTTCAAAATTCTTATAAGTTGAATATATTATTTTAAAATCTTGCTTTAAATCATTCATTCGATAACACTAGATTTTAAAATATAAATTAAAATCATCATCCGAATAACTGTGAATTGTTTTTGGATTGAAACTCTATTAAAATACATGACTAAATTTATATTCAAAAACCAGATTTTTGGAATATAAAACCACTAAAAACCAAACTATTTAATAACAATAAGTTATGTACATTATTAAACAACTGTGAACGAACAACACTAGATTTTATTAAAAATATTAGTTAAAAATTATTACAAACTATTAACCAGTAACAATAAATAAATTTAATAATTATTACACATTTTTACAAATTTACATCCCACTAACATCACTTTAAAAAGAGAAACATACATTCTGAAAAATATAACAAGTGATTAGTGACATAATGGGTATTTTCAGAAACACAATTGAATTCCGAACTTCATTATAGAACCATTAATTACCTTAAAAATAGTATTTTATTAATACCAAGAAATACATCACCTGGCATTCTAATCAAAACAAAGATTTCTAATCAAAACAAAGATGAGACAAGAAAGTTTTGCAATCACTGAAATGAAATGTTAGAATTGGTAATTAGAGATGCGCATAACAAAGCATGTGTAGCACTTTTATGCTATAACATGTATAATGGTGGACAACGATAGAATTTCAGTTTTAATTTACTTTGAAACATCAATTGAAAATTACTAATTTCCAAGTCATATAGGATGAACAAAGAAAAATTAAAAAAGAAAAAGACAAACAAAGGAGACGACTACTCTCTGCATTCACTCTAATCCTTGCGACGACCGTTCAACACGTCTGACTTGCACCCTTTCTCTCTCCAACTTCGTTGGCAGAAACAAAACAAAGCAAAAAAACTTTACTTTTAATCTAAACCCCAACCAGCAAAAAAAACCTTTGAACCATTCTTCTTCTTCCATGGAGATCATCAGCTCAAACCCAAGAAACCTCCTTCCTCTCTTCATCACCATCTTCCTCCTCTGCTACTATTCCCCTGCTCTTGCAGCCGACGAAGACGACATAAGATGCTTACAAGGACTCCACACCTCCCTCACCGACCCTCACGGCCTCCTCAAATCATGGAACTTCGCGAACACCACCGTCGGATTCCTCTGCAACTTCATCGGCGTCTCCTGCTGGAACAACCAAGAAAACAGAGTCCTCAACCTCGAGCTCAGAGACATGTCTCTCTCCGGTCAAATCCCCGACTCTCTCCAATTCTGCGGAAGCCTACAGAAACTCGACCTCTCCGGTAACCAATTAACCGGTTCAATCCCTAACCGCCTCTGTTCTTGGCTACCTTTTTTAGTCTCTCTCGATCTCTCCAACAACCAATTAAACGGCGAGATTCCTCCCGAGTTAGCAGAGTGCAGGTTCGTCAACTCTCTGGTTTTATCTAATAACCGGTTAACCGGTCAAATCCCGGTTCAGTTATCCTCTCTAAGTAGACTAGCAACCTTCTCCGTTTCCAACAACGACTTAACCGGTCGCATTCCTTCTTTCTTTAACTCCCCGAGTTACTCCTCCTCTGATGATTTCAACGGTAACAAAGGTCTCTGCGGTCGTCCTTTGTCTTCTTGTGGAGGAGGGTTAAGCAAGAGGAATCTCGCCATTATAATCGCAGCTGGTGTGTTTGGTGCTGTTGCTTCGATCTCGTTAGGTTTCGTTGTTTGGTGGTATTATTATTACAATACAAATAGTTTAACGGAAGAAAGTGGAGTTAGTAGCTTGGCTCAGAGGCTTAGAATCCATAAGCTAGTTCATGTCTCTCTGTTTCAGAAGCCTTTGGTTAAGGTTAAGCTCGGTGACTTGATGTACGCGACTAATCACTTCGGTTCCGAGAACGTTATCGTGACGACTAGGACGGGGACGACGTACAAGGCGGTTTTACCTGATGGCTCGGCGCTTGCGGTGAAGCATCTGAGAGGGTGTAAGCTCGAGGAGAAGGAGTTTCGTCACGAGATGAATAGGTTGTGGGAGCTGCGTCACCCTAACTTAGCGCCGCTTCTTGGTTTCTGCGTTGTGGAGGAAGAGAAGTTTCTTGTTTACAAGTATATGTCTAAGGGAACGCTGAAGAGTTTGCTGGAGGAGGATGATGTTGAGTTGGATTGGTCTGCTCGGTTTAGGATCGGTTTAGGTGCTGCGAGGGGTTTGGCTTGGCTTCACCATGGATGCCGCACTCCTATACTTCACCAGAATGTTTGTTCGAGTGTGATTCTTGTTGATGAAGATTTTGACGCGAGGATTGTTGATTCAGGGCTTGCGAGGCTTATGGTGACTGGTGAGTTAGGAGAGTTTGGGTATGTAGCTCCTGAGTATTCATCCACCACGATGGTGGTGGCTTCGTTAAAAGGCGATGTGTATGGTCTTGGAGTTGTCCTCTTGGAGTTGGCTACAGGGGTTAAAGCTGTTGGAGGTGGGGAAGGTTTCAAAGGGAGTTTGGTTGATTGGGTGAAACAGCTTGAAAGCTCTGGAAGAATTGGTGATGCGTTCGATGAGGAGATTAGAGGGAAAGGGAATGATGAAGAGATATTGAAGTTTGTTGAGGTTGCTTGTCACTGTGTGGCTACAAGGCCTAAAGAGAGATGGTCTATGTTTCAGGCGTATCAGTCACTGAAAGCTTTGGCTGAGAGACATGGCTACTCGTTCACAGAACAAGATGATGACTTCCCTTTGATTTTCGACATACAAGAGAAGTAATGAAACCCCTATGAGAAACCTGTGATGGCCAGGGTTTAGAGGGTTACATTATCTTGAGGTATTATTATTATTATTTGTTTATATCATCTTGTACTCTACTTTCTACTGCCAAGTTAGATGAAAATGTATTTGTAGACTATGTATAATGTAAAAAAAAAACAGGTGTATATGCTGTGTTCTTTTGTCTATGTTGATTTGGTGTTTAACTGGTCATTAACTAGATTCTGGGTTTTAAGAGTGACAAAACAGTTTTTTCACTTGTGTTTTCTTTTAAGAACAAAGAGAGGAGGAATCTGTGTCCCATGCAGAACAGTATAAAGAGTGTTTTTTATCTAACAGGATCTTACTTTAGGGGTCTGCTTCTCGATACAGTCAAAATCAATCTCAGAGAAAGAAGCTAAAGAATGCAAGAAAGAGAGAGGGAAAGAGAGGTTTTGCATATATGCTCACTCCTTTTGTATTCCCCTTTGTCAGATTCCCAAAGTTCAGAAGAACCCAAAAATGAAAATAGATGTGATTCTAAAGTTGTACAAGTACATGCTTTTTATTAAAAAGCAAACATCATGGAATATTTTAGTTGTTGTAGTGGTGAAAGATAATATTACATGGCATAGAATATTAAATATAAATCAGTAATTTAAGGAGGGAAAATAAGTTCTTGAGCACAGCAACTTTAGTTAATGGTTTGCTTTAGCAGATGAAACACAAAAGCAAACTTTGAACTTGAATAAATTTTAGAAAAAGAAAAGAAAAAGAAGAAAACAAGAGAGTTGGATAAAGACATGAGCCTATAATTAATACAAAATGTTATTACAAAACCCTACAAAGCCCTGAAAAAGTCTTAATATCAGCCTCAATCTTCTCTGCAACTTCACTTCTAAAAGTTTTTCAATCTTCAGACACATTGTTGTTCCCAAAAGGAAAAAGAGAGCAAGACCTCACCCTCCATAATGCTTACTCAGCAAGAGGAGGATTCATCCAAGGGTTCACACGCTATGAGTTTAAAGCATATACGTCGTATGTATTGGAGCTAAAATCATACTCTTGGTGGCAGTCTTGAAGTTCTTGCTTTCCTGAAGATATAATTTTGAAACAAAAGCTCAGTAAAGTTGAGTTTTGCTGCAGTCGTACTTCAACTAAAGTGGTCAAAGTTCTTTAGAAGTTCCTTTAGTTCTCATAATGCATAGAAATTGGAGAAAGAAGATGCTTTTACTAAAACATGATAACATTAGACACTGAAAAGAAGGAAAGAACAAGAATTCTGCATAGCTACTAATCTTTCTAGAAACCAGTGATTATTGGTATCTGTGTAAAGTTACATTCCAAAATCTTGAATTTAGCAAAAAAAAAACTAATAGTAGAAGATTGATTCTCAAAAGGCTTGATCTCTAAATAGCAAACTCAAAGAACCAAATGTAAAGAAAAAAGATTGAAGTTAGAGAGAAGATGAGAGAACCTGTTGTGGATAGGATCAGGTCCATTAGGAACTTTTCGCTTGCTCTCATGAAACAGATTGCCATCCTTACCACTAAACGGCTTGACCTTATCTGTCGATGGAACACTTGGTGCACAGCTTGCTAAGTTACCGACAAGAAGAAACACAATAATACCAAGAGACAAAACAGCTCTTATAAACCCATTTCCACCCATACTCCAAACCTAATGTCCCTACAGCTTCCTGTTTAACTTGAAAAACTGACCAAACAAACCAAAGAATAAACTGATCAGAACATCCATGAAGTTGGTGAAGTGACTGTCACATAAATAGAGGAAGAGATCTTTGGACAGAAGATGCTAAAAATAAAGATGGAAAGCGAAATGGGAAGCAAACAAACAAAACTTGTAAGCTGTTTTTTTATACCTCTGGAAGACAAATCCGTGATTGGCCCTATTTAAAGATGAAACACACAAAGCAACAGTATACATAATAATACATACGTAGGGTGTCCACGTAGAGAGGGAAAAAAAAAGGAAGCACGAGGAAGAGAAAGCTATGGAAAAACATAATCTTTACGTAACATATGGGCCCTGTTAAATACCTTTATGCTTTGCTTTGATTTGTGAGTTTTCATGCAAGCAAATACCATTGGGGACCTCACAAACTCCCCTCTAAACATATATTTTAAGCCGTTATAAAGCATAGGATAGTGTAACTTTTGTGTAGCAAGCCTACTACTTTCCTTACCACTATCTTAAATCCTTTAGATGTTTCCTTTAAAACAATAAGATAATCAATTAAGAATTTAACAAATGCATAAGTTAAAAAAAACAAACCTGTGAAAAGGGAGCTAAAGCTACAACTTTCTTCCTTGTTAAGTATTCCCTCCTTAACAAGAACCAATTAGTGGTGATCTTCATCTTCTAAGATAAAATGGAAACTTATAAAGGTACTTACTATACAATACCTCTCAAATAAAATGAACTGATAAACTTAAAACTCTAAAATTTATGAAAAAATAAAAGAGATTTAGAAACATATCCAGATTGAAAAGAAGAGAATCCATATCTAATTGACAGCTATGGAAGATCGAGTCAGTTTGTTTTCATGTCACAAGCAAACTTCCTTTTGGTCTTTGGTGGGAAGTGGGAACCGTGGGATAGAGAAGCTTGCCTTGTTACATAGTAAAGCCAAAGTTTAAACAGACCTGGCCCCACAATTTTCTTACTACATATCTGTTAGGGATCAGGATGGTGTCCTTCTATTGATTCTTACAGGGATTGTGACCAAAGACATCTCAATATTCCCCCCTAGAGAGTTCAAGTAACATGCTCAATGGAATAGCTGTTTACCAAATCAGAATAAATTAGAAAGAAGGATTTCAGACATACCTCAGTTAAGTCACTTTCATAAACGTTTTATTTAAGTTAAAAAAATGCTTAGAATGGTTACTGATGTATATCACACATACATATAGAAGTTATGGGTAGCAAGTTGCTCTCAAAGGCTTAAGGGCATCAAAAGAAACTATATGTACTGGAAAAAAAGGAGAAAATTCTAACTGACATCATATAAAGTGTGTACAACTATATTTCTGCTTAACAAACACACAGGCGGACATACACATACCACTACCGATTTTAGAATTATCATAAGACTGCAACTTGTTTCCCATCTTAGGATTTGGCAACAAACAAAATGGCGATTGATGGACAAAAGCACCTGCAAAAACATAACCTGAGACACTAAGATTATGTGACAGTAAAAAAACAGAAATGATCTTGTATCACATGACAGATACAAATGCTGGCAAATCAAAGTATATGAAATGTAATAGCCAGAAAGGTAGCCGCATATACTGATCTTTTTATTTACAGCTAAAACAACTTACTCTAGTATTCAAAGCTTGTAACAAACTATCTCATCAATCACAGCCTCTGTTCAATGCCTTAAAGACGCAAAATGGCTACATGTGACTGCTTAGATTCACTCTCTCTCTCTCTCTAAGATTTTCTTGGCTTTTGAGCCCATTTTGGTCCATATATAGCCAGATGTGTCCGGCCAAACCTTCGATCAGTCATCTGTAATGAAATTTCTCTAATCAACATTCACTCAACCCCATTTCAATACAAAACCAGCAAGGGAAATAGTTACCTTTTCAAGGCATCCGCATGAATCAAGCATTGTGGTTCGTGAAGGGTACTCAACCACCTACATCAGAATACGCCCATGTGAAGCAAAGCATGATAAATCCATGGTGACACTTATAAAATGGTTTAAGAAGGAAAAGCTACTCACAATAAATGTATTCTCGCCAATTGCTGCGGACTTTGAAATCTGATTCATCAGAACCTCATAGTCAACCTCCATGTACGGTGGTGTAACGCTGATATAATCAAATGCTCTATCCTTACCTGATGATAGCAACAAAAATACTATTAAAAAGCTGAAGTTTGCAACAGTAAATAACATCTTCAAGGCTATAGACATGCCTA
Source organism: Hirschfeldia incana (assembly GCA_026261945.1). Taxonomy (NCBI): domain Eukaryota; kingdom Viridiplantae; phylum Streptophyta; class Magnoliopsida; order Brassicales; family Brassicaceae; genus Hirschfeldia; species Hirschfeldia incana. The sequence goes on along the minus strand of JABCMI010000015.1, from coordinate 5,886,898 downwards.
CTAATTTATCTGCACGTTCCAAGAAGTTTTCGACACGAGCAGTGTGTATAACCGAAGCTTCAACAAACCCAGTGTGTTCCAAGTTTGGCTGTAGAACATTTGAAACAACCCAAGGATCCATCTCCACAAAGTGTGCCTGTAGAGAACCAAAGAGAATCAAACAAAATCATGTAAAACAAAGCCATTACAGTTTTATTTATTTATTTGCTAACCTCAGAACATCCTCGACTGATTGCTTCGATTCCAACGGATCCTGTACCACTGTACAAATCCAACCACCTCCCAGGACGGAGAGACGTTGGACAACCACCAGCTGCCTATACAAGAATCAGTCAAATCTCAGATGATATGATAAGCTCCATTACACATTGCTATTATTACCTGGAGAATCCCAAAAGCTGCCCCTTTGACAACTTCCATCATAGGTCTAACATCCATTCCCTTGAGAGAAAGCAACTTCTTGCGTTTCGCCGTTCCTGCAAGAACCTAAACCAACTCCACACATTGAGGTAACCAAAGAACACAAAACCTCTAAAACACGCAAATGCACACCTGAAGTAATCTATGTGTTGTTCTTGGCTGCACAACAACTTCTTCCTCTTTTTGACTGTTCCTTCCACTCCTTTCCTCCTCTTTTCTCCTAGACTTCTACAACGTGTATTGAAATGATCCAACATCAAGTCAGTAACTTTCCACAGTTCTCAACAGTTCTATCAGATACAAACACAAGGAGATGAGAAATAAACCTTAGATTGAGACGAAAACTCATTAGCATCATAACCATATCGTTCCAGCAACAGTTTCTTATCCTCGCTTGCCAAACCAGTTCCTATGTCTGATTACAAAGAGAACCCACAAGACATAGAACTGAGAAAAGATGTTATGTATGATATATATTGAAAGAAGCAAACTTTTCACACTTTTACGGCTAGAGACGACGGTGACGACGGGTTTCCGAGTACGCAGTGGAGTAGAAACACTAAAGAGGTGAACTTTAGGGAAAGGAGAGTAATTGACACCAAGATTCTTAGTCATGTCGATGTTGATTCCTAGTGGAGTGACTATGGGAGTAGATAACACGACCGCCATAGCTCTAAAGGTTTCGACTTTGGAGCTTGCAAGGTTATAACAAGAGCTTAGCAGAGGGAGGATAGGCATAAACTGAACCCTCTGCACGACCTAGAAGGTTCGTATGGATGTAACTGAAACACTAAACCCTCTTCTTGAGCTAGAAGTCTGTGTATGTTTTGTTTGTTTAGAGTCTGAAACGTAATTGGATCCCAAGAAGCTTGATAAAGAGAAGAGATAATTTATTGAAAAAAAAAAACAGGTGATACAGTTCTTAAACATAAGACATCATAACACTTTTAAGCTACAAGAGAAGTAACAGCAACAACAACAATAACAAAGGGAAGGATTAGTAATCGAAATCATTCAAGAGTTGAGGAAACTGTGACATCATTTCTTGGTCCTTATCCAATATTTCATCCACAAAGGAGCTCACGGAGTGACATGTTCCAGAGGCCTTGGAAGCAATCTTCTGAGAGCTGCATTCTCCTTGAGTGATGCTGCTAGTAGCTGATGATCCCACAATTTGTGTCTGAGCACTAAGAGGTAGAACAGGATCAGAGAGAAGGTAATCACTCCAGCAGAATGTAGTGACCGGTGCTTCTGCCCCTTGGTTTTGCTGCGTGATACTAGCAGAAGAGGATGATGAAGAACATGAAGATGGGGTTCCATTGAGTGGATGGTTAGAGAAATGGAACGCAGTTTGGAATTCAGATGAAGTGGGATTGGTAAAGATCATAGGAGAGTTGTGATAGCTCTCATGGCTTGTTGTGTTCCTCATCATCTCCCAGGCTGAGTTTGATTGTGTGAGTATAGAGTTGTTAGATGGTTCTGCTTTGAAGTTTCTGACAAAAGGTTCAGATGAGTTTACATGCCCACTAATGTTTCTGAATTCCGTAAGGAGCTGAGAAACAGGTTTATGAGTCACCGGATCTATCCCCATCTTCACCAGCCTCTTCTTCAGCTTCGTATTCCAATGGTTCTTCACATCATTGTCTGTTCTTCCTGGAAGCTTTCTCGCAATCGAAGACCACCTGAGAGCATCAGAGATTATTATTAATAGATTTTTTTGTCATTGTTTAAAGAAGGTAGTTAGCAATTAGGTGTATTCTTCTTTACCTGCTGCCAATGATTCTGTGACACTGAATGATGAGCTCTTCTTCTTGGGGCGAGAAGCTGTCATGTTTAAGGTCAGGTCTTAAGTAATTAGTCCATCTCAATCTACAGCTCTTTCCACATCGATTCAGACCTGCACCGGAGACAAAATAAAAAATAAACACAGACTTGTACAATGAGAGGTCTTAAAAGAAAAGGAGAGACTTATGAACAAGACCTGCTTTCTTGGGGATCAAACTCCAGTTTCCTACACCATGGATTGCAACATAAGCGAGGATCTTAGCATCTTCTTCTGCAGTCCATAGACCTTTCTTGACATTGGATTTGTCACAACATGGAGGCCTTCCCATTCTTGTGGGTTATTCAGACACAGGAGAGAATAAGAAGATGCTGTATGGAAGTACCACAAGGAAGGCTTTATGGTAACAGAATGATGCAATGCAAAAGCTCTGAGACATGGCTTTAGAGAGAGAGAGAAATAGAAGGTGAGGATCTCATGCTTGGAGGCTCCTAGTTAACGGTAATTGCATGATTGTTACACTTCATTAGAAATTTAAGAGTTTCTAAGTGCATGACGTAGTTTTAGAGAACTATCATCTCATGTACACTACATCATGTATATTATTAATACATAACTCAGTTATCATGCTATCCTTGCTTGAGGTTTGAAGTTAAAAAAAAAAAACTGAACATGAAACCAGAAGCTTATTTAGAATATGAGTTAACATAGCATCACAATTATTATTCTTTTAGTATTTGTTCAGACATTTTTCCTTATATAGACCAAAGGTTTCTTCTCTCCACACCAAAATTTTCAATCCTTTAATATAAAGAGTTTGATTTTTACTTGGTTGTTGTTAAGATGAACAAGCTTTGCAGCTCTTTCTGCAATAACCTTGGTCTTTTTCTGAACCCACCATGTAGGCTGGATTCTTCTGACACTCCCCTGCCTTTGCCCATTTCTCGCAGCTCTCGTTCTCGTCCACACACCCGGTTATCCTGGAAACAGGTCTATCGAACGACTTCACATGAATCCATCTGGTCGCTGACCATTTCTCTCCCTCAACCACTGGACAGCTTCCGTGTAAGCTGCTCGGATCTGTGGTTGCGTTTGGATGAAGATTGAAGAAGAGCAATGCGTCCCCTTTCATCGGTTTCACTGTAACGATACACACTCAGATAGTGCAAAAATATCACTTGGAAAGATAGAATCATACTACTACAATATCCTCTTGAGCTTTTAAACCAAACGCATTTGAAGAATAGTAAAGTAAAGTAGTATTCTACTTGTGTTTATCAATTATATATAGAGTGTGTCTACCTGCATAACCTTGTTTGGCACATTGGGTCCAGCTATCGTCTTTGGGTTGAGCTGTTGCTCCCTTTAAGAATGTAAGAATATGTTCAAATCTATTAGGTTTATGGAATGGGAAGTAGGATATAAGTAATCATTACCTTCCACATGGGAAACACAGTTTCACCACCCTTTTTGACGTTGGACAAGTACATCAATACAGTGGCGATCCGATGACCACCAAGCTGTTGGTTAACTTGGTCGTGAAAGAAGTCAAAATGCGGTTCATATTTTTGACCATTCTCGTAGTGCAGTATTTGCATGGATTCTCCATTCTCTGATTGACAACACATTGTAGAAAAGAAGAAGAAGAAAAAAAAAGATGAGTATCTTTCTGCGACTAGAGACATAGTAAGAAAAGTATGCATATGCCGGAGACAATACCCTCGGGAAGAAAGGTCCACGCAGCAAGTTTTGCCTCTACATTAGCTACTATTTCATCCTGCACCGACACAAAATCTTATCATTCATGCTCTCAAATCAAGCTCAAGGGTCAACATTTGATTCAAGAACATCCTACAAAGTGTTACTTGGTGGTGTAAGTAAGCTAATTAAACAGAATGCATTCCAAAGCAAAGATTAGACCTCAACACATGATAAAAAAAAAATTCAACTGATAGCACAAAACAAAAACATACAAATCGATTCAGATTTAAAACCACAGCTTCTTGTTATAACAGGTCATTTAGAAACCTTTACAGAACAGAAGCTCACCTGTCTTTTAGAAAGAAACATTCCAGAACTTGTGCGTACTTCACTTTCCACGCTCTCCCCTGAATCATTATCCGCAACCATTGACTTCTCAAGCTTCCCTTTCGCCTTTAAAAAAGAACAAATTATCTGAATTCAGTCACATAGTCTCATAACACATACCATGATCATCACTAAGTCCTCAAACAAGTAAAAAAAATAATCAAAAAGATGATTGATTGATTGATAGTACCAAGTTGATGAAATGATCACATTCTTCATCAGTTAGAAGCCCCTTGTACAAAAATGCCCTTCAGAAACCATCACATACTTATATCATCAAAAAACAATCAAAACCCAAAGTTCTTTTTTTTTTTAATTAAGCAAAAGGCAACAAACAGACAAACGAACCTAGGAGTCCAAGAGAGCTGAGTGACACGACTTGGATCAATAAGTACAGATGAAGCACTTGTCTTCTGCTTAATCACTGACTCTTCTCTGCCCCAACCACACACACAAAAAAAAACAAATATTTATCAGTCAAACCAATGCCAAAGAACATCATCGTGAGAGGACAGTACCTATTCTTACTACTCCATCGAGGGATGAATCTGATGGAAGAAGACGAAATTGGAGGGAAAATCAGGATAAGAGAGAGTGATAACGCCAGAAAATTTCGAGAACCCATTTTCCCCTGCTGAGAAAAGAGAAGACTTTTTTGGTGGCGAAGACCAGACTTTATTAGTAACGAATTTGTATTCTTCTCAATTCTCACCCCCTCAACTATTATTTTCTTCTTAATTTGACTCCCCTAGTTACGAGATCTTACAGTTACATCCCCTTTTTAAAAGTGTTAACTGCCTTCCTTTTTAGTTCCCTTTGACTAGATTCTTTAACTCTTTCTTACCAGACAGCACTTAATTATTTTTTATTTATTGTTGACCATATAATAAAATAAAGTTTTGTAAGTTGTCAATATATAAATGATAGATTAATGTTTATTTAAGATCTAGAGATTATTTGGATTATATTGTTAAAACTTAAAAGACTAATTGGTATCAAACTGTTGAAATAAATCAATGTGTTCTCTAATGCAATATGTGAATTAAAATATTATCTATCACATTCTCTTGATTATTAAAATAATAAATCATTTATTAGCAAATAAAAATCTATAGTAATCATCTTCAAATTGAGTTATTATCAATTTCTATGTATGTTGTTGCTTATGTAATAATTTATTTTTGTAATGATTTGTAAATAAAATTACTTAAACTGGAAAAAAAAAGGTTTTGTAAGTTATCTCATATCCACCAAAGCAAGTTCCAATATTAATGGGCTTGCATTTAAGCCCAGTAACAGCATGGGCCCATTAGCGGCTCTCTTTCGTGTAACGTACGTAGAGAAACCCTAAAATCTCCACATTATGGTGGAAGAGACTTCTTATAAATACACAGCTTTGCCCTAGCAGTCCCTCGCTTTATTTTTCACCGTTCGTGCAGAGAGGAAGAAGAAGAAAAGGAAGGATGAAGGTTATCGCTGCTTTTCTCCTCGCGAAACTCGCCGGAAACGAGAGCCCGACAAAAGACGATCTAAAGAACATCTTCGATTCCGTCGGTGCTGAATTCGACGAGGCGAAGACGGATCTGTTCTTTTCTCTAGTGAAGGACCACGACGTGGCGGAGCTGATCGCGGCTGGGAGGGAGAAGATGGGGGCTCTATCTTCCGGTGGTGGTGGAGCTGTTGCTATGGTGGCTGGAGCAGGAGGCGAGGCTCCTTCCGCGGCTGAGCCAGCGGCCGAGAAGAAGGTTGAGGAAGAGAAAGAGGAGTCGGATGATGGTGAAGGCATGATGAGTCTCTTTGATTGATCATTCTTATCTTATAAGATTTGAATATTTTTATACCTTTTCTGTTTTGTTTTTGATGTGGGATTCTATGGATGGATCGTTGTTGCTATACCTTCGGATAAGTTTATTATTTCAAATCTGCCGTGAACAGGTCTGGTGCTCGAATTATTACTAGTCTTTATAATTACCAAAGAGCTCTCAATCGAGTAAATAGACATGCAAAACAAATATGCTGAATTTTTAGGATGTTTTTTCGTTTATTATACGTTACTATCTTGTTGCATCTGATTCTTGAGAATCTGTCAAAGCTCTGAGGATATGAATGTTACACCTCGAAACGATCAGCATAGTACATAAGTCTATTGCAGATCGGCTCGATCGGGTTTCATGAAATTCTCTACTCACTTAGATAGTGAAACCTAAAATCTTATAATATGTCAATAGAACTCCACCTTGGGTTTTGTTTTACTTGTGAGAAACTCATTGTGTAGAGTGGGCAAGAAACTAATGCTCTTGTTTTCTTCCATTAATGCTGATTTTAAGGCTTCCTATCTCACTTTGAGTGTATAATGAATGGGAGAGGGCTCAAAGATTTTGACGAGTAGTCTCGTTGTTTTGTGCCAATAATTACTGCTAGCTACTTTTGAGTTGGGCTTTCCACTTTGTTCTTAATGCCTTTTCGAAGCCAATATTTTTTATAGTGCCTTTGGAATACTAGTTCTCGTTTTGGTTTAACCATCATCTTTTAGTTTGGTTAAGTTTTTATTCAATTCCGCTGATATTTGCAGTCGGATGTACCGTTTGGAATGGATACAAAAATAAATATGAACTTTTTTTTTCATTCTTAATGGTAAAACTTAAAAAAAAAATCGTCTTTAACAAATATATATTTTTATTATTTAAAGTATTTTTATATATTTTTAAATATTTGAATTGATCAAATATTATTAATTTATTAGTCAGTAGTTACTAATTTCTTTTATTATATTCTTAATATATGTATGTACAAACTCGAAAAAATCTTATTTCAATATATGTACAGTATGTAATAAACTTTGGAGTAGTTTTGTTCAGAAAAAAAATAAACTTAAAAGTACAACAAAATACTATTTAACTTACACTCTGCCTATTGACTATATGATAAGTTTTTGTTTGTGTCAACAATGTGTATAAGTTAATTAATCAAAAGCGTCGGCTATGTTTGATTTCTTTCTTTTTTTTGTCGGCCATATTTGATTTCTTTAGTCACGTTTTTCTTCATACCCCACCAATACGCTAGAGAGTCCATTTTGATTGTACCTCTAAGTCAGTTGAGGTCATCCCAAGTAAGCATATGCTGCTCTAAGCAAATGACGTACACTAACAAATTAAAATGGACACAGTTTCATATTTAATACTCTCTTCGTCCCATTTTAAGTGGAGTTTAAAGAATTTTTTTCTGTCCCAAAATAATTGGTTTTCTCAATAATCTAGATAAAATTTAATATCATTTAATTTTTGTGGCCAATTATAAAATATTGTATATTTTTTCAATTGGTTAAATTAGTTTTATTTAATACAATTTTTATGTTACCAAAATAAATTACATAAAAATGTGTGTTTTTTTAATCTATATGCAAAAAATTAAAATTCCAGTTATATTGGGACAAAGGGAGTATGGTTTAGTGCTATGCAATTTTCCCGTTTTACAACTTACAAGGGTTTTGTGTAATTATTTAATTGATTAGCCGTAAACCATTTGTTACTATTAAAATAAATGAAAATCTGTCATTGTGTAAAACATGTCAATATACCATATATTAATCTTTGTAAAAGCCACTTTTATATACAAGTTAAATTCCAAAGTTCATAGACAAAAGGATAAAGAAACGCAGATCTTACGTCAGTGAGGTTTAGCTGTCCACTCTTTCGTAAACGGACACAGGAAAAAAGTTAAACGCGAAGTCGAAGGTGTACTATTTTGCCACAGCGACTAGACTTATAATATAGACAAAACAGAGTAATGATTTCCCGGACTAAAGAAAACTTGTGGCTCCTACTTTATCGAATTTGATAAAATCCTGTAAAACATATAAGTGGCTCCTCGCATGATGCCAGGAGCAAGCATACGTATGCAATATTCACGGATTCACCTAAAATTTAAAGATCGTAAACGACGAGACCCTAGTGACGTTATTCATTATGTAATAACCCCTAAAAGTATATCAAAACCATAATAGTATTTTACATATGCATCGATGATTAGTTTCCTGTTAAATTAATCAGATATTTCATGGCATCTTCCTCGATAGTATTATAAATAGAGGCGAGTGGAGCAGTGAAACCAAACCAGAGCAAAGTCTCAACAGAGTAAGTAAAAAGAGAGTAAACACACAAAAAAACTCTCTTGCGACACAAGCAACGAGTCTTGAGACGTAAGAAACCAACAAAAAAAAAAAGAAAACATGCTTGATACCGCAGCAATATGGGGATTAACCGGCACAACGGTGACGAGCTTCATGTTCATATGGGCGATCTACTCGCAATACGTCCCACGCCATCTCCGAAGCTACATAGAGAAATACGCATACAGGATGCTCGGATGGGTCTCTCTCTACGTCCACATCAAGTTCACCGAGTACACAGACGAAGGTCTCAAAAGAAGCGCGAACTACGACGCGATACGCAACTACCTCTCCACCAACTCCGCGACACGTGCCCTGAGGCTAAAGGCAGACGAGTCCAAAAACAGCAAGGCCCTGGTGCTCAGCATGGACGACCACGAGGAAGTGGAAGACGTGTTCGACGGTGTGAAGGTGAAGTGGTACTCGAACGTGAGAGAGATTCAGACGCAGTCTAGTGGCTACGGTGGTCAGAGCAGCTCGGGGGAGAGAAGGTTCTTTACGCTTACTTTCCATAAACGACACAGAGGGATGATCATCGAGAGTTATATAGCTCATGTTTTGAGAGAAGGGAGAGAGATTGGGTTGAGGAACAGAGAGAGGAAGCTTTTCACTAACAACTCGAGCTCGGAGTGGTACCCTTGGAGGTCGGGGAAGTGGAGTAACGTTCCTTTTCATCATCCCGCGACGTTCGAGACTTTGGCTATGGATCCAGAGAAGAAAGAAGGGATCAAAAAGGATCTTGTTAAGTTTAGTAAAAGCAAAGATTATTACAAGAAGGTTGGGAAGCCTTGGAAGAGAGGTTATCTCTTGTTTGGTCCTCCAGGGACAGGGAAGTCGACGATGATCTCCGCGATAGCTAACTTCTTGGAGTATGATGTGTATGATCTCGAGCTAACTACGGTTAAGGATAACTCGGAGTTGAAGAAGTTGTTGCTTGATACGAAAGGTAAGTCTATTATTGTGATTGAAGATATAGATTGCTCTCTCGATCTAACCGGGCAGAGAAAGAGTAAGAAGGAGGAAGATGATGAAGAAGAGGACGAAGAGGAGAAGAAGAAGGAGGCTGAGAAGATGAAGAAGAAGATGGAAGGTGAGAAACGGAGTAAAGTTACACTCTCGGGGCTACTAAACTCCATCGATGGGTTATGGTCAGCGTGTAGCGACGAGAAGATTATTATATTTACGACCAACTTTGTGGATAAGCTTGATCCGGCTTTGATAAGGAGAGGGAGGATGGATAACCATATCGAGATGTCTTACTGTAGGTTTGAAGCGTTTAAGGTTTTGGCTAAGAACTACTTGGAGATTGAATGGCATGAGTTGTATGGAGAGATCGAGAGGTTGCTTGAGGAGACCGACGTGTCTCCCGCTGATGTTGCGGAGACTTTGATGCCGAAGTCTGATGAGGAAGATGCGGATGTTTGCATCAGGCGTTTGGTGAAGACTGTGGAGGAGGAGAAGGAGAAGGCGAAGAAGTTGGCTGAGGAAGAGGAGAAGAGTGAAGCGGAGAGGGAAGAGAGGAGGAGGAAGAGGAAAGAGGAAGCAGTGGAGAAGAAGAAGAAGAAAGAGGAAGAAGACAAGAAGAAGAAGACAGAGGAAGAAGAAGAGATGAAGGAGAAAGATAAGGGATTAGAAGTAAACGGCGACCTTCATGAGAGTAGTAATGGTACCAACTAAGAAGATAAGTGAGGCATAATGTAGTGCACCATGTAGGAATTATGTTATAGATTTTTGAGTCGGTTAGCTGAAAATCTATAAAGAAGTGAGAAATTAACAATATGTCTATGATGGGACAAGTTTATGGCTACTAAACAAGGTATCATGGTGTGGGATTTAGGGTATTGGCTTAAATAGGAATAAAGTTGTGTGTAGACACTGCAATTTTTCTAGATTTTTTTTGTATTTAATAAATTGATGTTTAACATTTCTGTTTATGCATTATATTTCACAACTAAAACTTATATTTAAATGCAAAAATATAAGTCATTAAATTTTATTAGAAAAAGTTGTTCAAAAAAATTATTAGAAAACAAGTCAAATTTTAAAGTAATATAAAATAAAATTTAAAATTAAATATAGATATGAATAACCTAAAATGTCAATTTTTATATGGAAAAGAGTGCAATACTAGACGCTGGTGAAGCCAACATAAGAACTATTTTCTAAACCTAACCACTTAAAAGACTAAAAACATCATGGATGACATAATAAAAGAAACAAATACCCTTGTTACAAAGTGTGAAGTATACAAATAGTGAAAACGGATGATAGTATCATACTATGATGACACTTGATTTTACCACCAAAAAGAAAAAAAAAAGATTTAAGAATCAATGCATAGACCTCAACTTGAGGTAATGCTGATTAATACCTTGATGGTTGACATAATTTTTTATTATTATTTATACAAAATTGTTTGTATATAAGAAATTGTATGAATGCTACCAAAGCTTTTTCTCAATGGCAACAAAACCTGTACATTACCACTTTATTGTTGCTTGGTTCAGAATTGGCTAACACTCGCTGCTCAGAGATCAGGTTGGTCCACACACCTAGCTTCAAGCTCATATCTTCATGATGTGACCAATGAAAATGAAAACTACATGTGAACAAAATATGTTGAATACGGACCCAAATTTCTACTCTCCCCCACTATTACAAGAAGTTTCACTATAATATACGAACATTTCATTATCAAAAGTCATTAAATGTAGTGGTCTTTCTGAGACCCTAGAAGTTGTGACAGGATTCATGTCGTAATAAATAGAGAGTTGATGGTTAAGAAATTGTATGAATGCTCAGTACCAAAGCTTTTTCTCAATAGCAACAAAACTCTTACATTACCACTTTATTGGAGCTTGGTTCAGAATTGGTTAAAACTCACTACTCAGAAATTAGATTGGTCCACACATCTACCTAGCTATAAGCTCATATTTTCATGATGTGGCCAAGGCAACGAAAACTACATGTGAACACGATATGTTGAATACAAATCCCAATTTGTAGTCTCTCCCAGTATTCAACGAAATTTCAATACTATAATATATGAACATTTTTATCATCAAAATAACGGTAAATGCAGTGGCCTTTCGGAGACCCTAGAAGTTGTGACAGGAGTTTAATAAATACTAGAATTAATGATTAAGAACTCAGTATGCAATGCAAAGAGACCAAAACAGGAGCACAACTTAGACAAAGCCTCAAGAGTTTCGTGAAATGCAAGCAACACAAAGATTCTTCAACCTTAAAGTATTCAGATACTAAAGAAAGCATTAAAACATGATTAGTCTTAACATTCTCATTAAACTAAATATCTTAAAACATGACTAGTGATCTAGCAACGATCCTTCTAAGTTTTCTTGATGTAGTCTTGTAGAAGTAAACTAACTACTTCTTCTTCTTGATCCGACGTCTTCTTCTTCTTCTTCTTCTCTTCTGGATCTGCCTTCTTCTTCTTCCTCCTTGCTTCCCTCTCTGCTTTCTTCTTCTCCTCTTCCTCAGCTAACTTCCTCGAGTTCTCCTTCTCTTCCTCCAAAGACTTAACCAAACGCTTAAGACAAACCTCAGCATCTTCTTCATCAGACTTAGGCATCAAATTCTCCGCAACATCAGCAGGAGACATATTTACTTCCTCCACCAACCTCTCAATCTCTCCATACAACTCATGCGTCTTAATCTCCAAGTAGTTCTTAGCCAAAACCTTAAACGCTTCAAACCTACAATAAGACATCTCGATATGGTTATCCATCCTCCCTCTCCTTATCAAAGCCGGATCAAGCTTATCCACAAAGTTGGTAGTAAAGACCATAATCTTCTCATCACTACAAGCTGACCATAACCCATCAATAGCATTTAGTAGCCCTGACAAAGTAACCCTACTCCTTTCTCTTTCTTCATAAAGCGCCCTGGCATATGATTTATTCTTACCATCTTCATCTTCTTCCTCTTCTTCCTCCTCCTCCTCCTTCTTCTTCCTCTTCTGCCCCGTCACACCAAGGGAGCAGTCAATATCCTCAATCACAATGATAGACTTACCTTTCGTATCAAGCAAGAGCTTCTTCAAGTCAGAGTTGTCCTTCACAGTGGTCAGCTCAAGATCATACACATCATACTCCAAAAAATTCGCCATAGCAGAGATCATCGTCGACTTACCAGTCCCGGGAGGACCAAACAAGAGATAACCTCTCTTCCAAGGCTTCCCAACCTTCTTGTAATAATCTCTCCCTTGACTAAACCTAACAAGATCCTTCTTGATCCCTTCCTTCTTCTCAGGATCCATAGCCAGAGTCTCGAACGTAGCGGGATGATGAAAAGGGACGCTACACCATTTGTCTTCCCTCGCGAAAAGACTCGTGTTGTTAGTGAACAGCTTCCTCTCTCTGTTCTTGAACTCAATCTTTCTCCCTTCTCTCAAAACGTAATCAAGATACCTCTCAGTGATCATCTCTCTGTGCCTCGTGTGGAAGCTGAGAGTGAAGCACCTTCTCTCCTCGGAACCACCGCTCGTGTTGTTGTTAGCTTGCTCCTCACGCTTGCTCACGTTCGAAGACCACGTCACCTTCACGCCGTTGAACACATCTTCAACAGCCTCGTGGTCGTCAAGACTAAGCACCAGAGATTTCCCTCCTCTCTTCTCGTGAGCCTGTAGTCTACTCGCACGCGCCGTTGACTTGGAGGACAAGTAATTGCGTATGGAGTTGTAAGCCTCGCTCTTCTTGAGACCTGTGTACTCGTTGAACTTGATGTGAACAGAGGTTGAGACCCACCCCATCAGCTTGTAGACGTATTTCTCGAACAGGACTCGGAGTTGGTAAGGGAAAAACTGGTTGAACATTGCCCAGAAGAACATGAGGTTTGTCATGGTCGAGCCTGTGAACCCCCAAGCTCCTCCTCCTGTCTCACTACGCATCTTTGTGTGTGTTCGAGAAACTCTCTGCTTTTTTTTTTTTGTTTCTCTTGAGAGTTTTGTTTTTGATCAAACCTTTCTCTTGAGAGTTTAAACTACTTTTTTTTTCTTCATGTAATTTTCATGGTCTTCGGTACGAATTTGACTGAGGCGTTTTTTTGTTTGGTCAACTTGACTGAGACGTTCAAACTAATTTTGCTTCATGTAATTTACATGGTCTTGAGTACGAATTTGACTGAGGCCCTTGAATGGTGAAAGTATTAATGTGGTTTTAGGAAAGAAAATATTTTTTTGTTAGAAATGTACAATAATCTTTTAGGAAAGAAAATATTTTTTTGTTAGAAATGTACAATAAAGCACCAATCCGATTTTTATTTCTTAAATGCGGTTTCGTTGGAAAGATTAATCAAGACAATAACTCTTTCCAAAACTGTACGGTGGATATTAACCAGCGCCGGTAGATGTGGCAAAATATCCGTAAATTTTAATTCGATTCATTATTCGCTTCGATCGGATCCAAAAATCCGGATATCCGTAACTTTACAAATCGAAGCAAATACTAGAATTTAATATCCGTCAAAAACGAAGCAAATCACAAATATTAAAATTTTAAAGAGCGAATATCCGATCCGATCCAACAATATATAAATACACGTATATCTTGATTGTATTTAAAGGAGCAAATACTAGAATTTAATATCCGTCAAAAACGAAGCAAATCACAAATATTAAAATTTTGAAGAGCGAATATCCGATCCGATCCAACAATATATAAATACACGTATATCTTGATTGTATTTAAAGTTCTATATGTACAAAATTATATAATTATTATTCTGACATATGGTTTGACAAATTTTATTCACTTTTTTATTTACAGTATAACCTCTATAAATTAATAATCTATAAATTAATATCTCTATAAATTAATATAATTTCATAGTCCCAAATTAAGTTTTTGATTCAATTAGTATCTCGATAAATTAATAATCTCTATAAATTAATAAAAAATCATAGTCCAGCATTATTAATTTATAGAAGTTTCACTGTATATAAAAGTAGTACATAAAAAGAAGAAAAATATTTTATGATAAATTATAGTTTTTTTCTTATTTTTTTGTGTTAATTGTTAACTAAATTTAATTTTTTTTACAAAATATGTATATTTACTAATTCTTTTATTTTTTATCTTTTATATCATGTAAAAGTGTATTATACAAAACAAATCTGCATCGAAATTTTAATATTATTTGTATTAGTCAAAATATATGAGATATCCGTAAGTATTCGCAAATATCCGTAAATATCTATTTATTTTTTCGGATATCCGTTTTTCCGAATATCTGTATTTCTCCAAAAAACAAATACAAAATTAGATATCCGTAATATATGAAGCAAATCACAAATACTTTTAAAAACCCGGATATCCGATCTGTGCCCAAGTCTAACCAGCGGTACAGTGAAATCTGCACTGGTTAATAGTACTAGTTGTTTAGCAAACCTCTAAAATATTTTTTTATGAATCAGACATTGTTCTATATCACTTATTCTATAGAAACGCATTTATCATATGTAATGCATATGAACTGAAATTGAACTGTATCAAAACTTTAATTAGGCACCACTTACAGATCTACGATTATCATTTAGACCCTGAAATTATTTCAAGACTTTGGTTTATTTGCTTAAGTCATGAAGATGCCATTAAGCACGAAGCTAGGGCTAGGGCGTGGGGACCAAACTAGTTTCTTGTCCTCACTACTTCTGGAAGAACGAAAAATGTAACGCGGTGGTGATATGAAGAGTTTTTGAAGTGCTAGTGAGAATTCATTTAATTTTAGGCACAAAAAGATTAATTAGCAATTACCTCAAAGTTGTATTCTATGCAATTACTCCTTGGTAGTTAAAACCAAGAGTCTTTCAGAAGTTAATAGTCGTTCTAGTTTGTGTAATATACATTTGTTTATATGACAGATTCTCTACGGCCGAATCTGCACAGAAGAAAAGATGCTAACTTGCACCCCAAGCAACCTTCTTTTCAGTCCTGCGGCAAATCTTAATGGTCTGAGTCTGAGAAAAAGTACTCTTTTTGCTTTTTGCAATTTTTTCCTTTTTTTTTTAATTTTGGCATCTTCCGAATTTTCTCTGGTTGTCTATTGGCTATCTCCCACTACCATTTTTGAAAAAGACTTCTGAATCTTATTTGGTGCAAGTGTGTTCATAAGAAATGAACACTGTTAAGTGTAATTTAATTTGATTCAGTAAAAATTGATGTCAAGAAAATTGATCTACACAATATATATTGTTCTCCTTGTATATTATTATTATTATTATTATTATTATTATTACTATTATTGAATTCCTTGTACAATTTACAATGTCACTTATTAGCTTTCGCCAGAGATTGGTCAATGTCAGATTGAAGCCGATACGCATGACGTTAAAGTTTGATCTTTATTTAAAAATAAAGTTCGAACTCATATCAACAAATATCTTTGAATTATTTCAGTCAAATTCGTACCAAGATTCGAGAACATGAATACTACATGTAGAGAAAACTTGCAAGTTTTTTCTGGAAACAAAAAATTCTATAATAGAAAATATTTTTTTCCTTTTCTAAAGAAGCACGTATAATAGAAAATATTTTTTCCCTTTCTAAAGAAGTATGTATATATATTTTACCATAAAAAAATAATCTGTTAACTTCTTAATGAACATCCCATTTTTTCGAACGCCTGATTAATTATGTTATTATAACGATGAAAATATCCTAATTTTTAGCGGGAGAAAATATGGAATACTAAAAGCCCTAGTTACCAATAAAAAGAATATTTCTAATAAAATAATGAATCGTTAATATCACAAATAATGAAATAATACGCTTGCAAAAAAAAAAAAAAAAAACGTTTGATAAATCAAAAGATCAATAGAAACTTTAGGTCATCTCACTTTGAAGACCTGAGAGAAAACTTAAAAAATACATAGGCAGAGAGCCAGCCAGAGAAAGAGAGAGAGAGAGACAACAACGCACACAACTCAACAATGAGTAAAACCAAAGTGAGAAACGATCAGAAGCTTCTTCTTCTCCAGAAAAAGAAAAGCAAAAGAACCCTAATCCAAATCTTGATGGGATTCGTGAAGCCACTGTTAGGAGACAACATAGCAACTATTGGATCAAACATCGCTGGTCTTCTCTTCATCATCGAAACCTTGAGGAGATACTTCCCTGGACAGCTCAAGATCAC
Organism: Hirschfeldia incana; assembly: GCA_026261945.1. Lineage (NCBI taxonomy): Eukaryota > Viridiplantae > Streptophyta > Magnoliopsida > Brassicales > Brassicaceae > Hirschfeldia > Hirschfeldia incana. Next base: position 5,870,288 of record JABCMI010000015.1, on the reverse strand, counting down.
GATCCAAGAGCTCCTCGTCAACGCGATCCAACGTTTACCCTTTGTCAAGAAGTGTTCTGACAAGACTCTTGCCTTCTTCTCACCCTACGCTCAGATCAGGTTCAGAGAAATCGAGGAGTACAGATACAACTACGCTTACTCTGCTATCAAGACCTACCTTGGCGCACAAGTTAACTCTCAAGTGAAGCATCTCAGGGGGAGTCAGGTGTGGGGGAGGAAGTCTTTGGATTTCAAACGAGACGATGATAAAGTTGAGGATGAGTACGAAGGCGTGAAGCTGTGGTGGGAGGTTCTTAAACAAACAAACGGTGTTAAGTTGTGTAGGCTTACTTTCCATAGAAGTAACTGGGAGGTTGTGACTGGTTCTTACTTGAGATACGTTGTGGAAGAAGGCAAGTCCATTGAAGAGAAGAAGAAGAAGGTTAAGCTCTATATGAACAACCCTAGTTCCAACTGGAAGATGCAGATGAAACATCTATGGAGTAGCATTGATTTTGAGCATCCAGCGACGTTTGACACAATGGCTATGGATCCTAAGAAGAAAGATGAGATTATGAGTGATCTTTTAGGGTTTAGAGACGGTGAAGAGTATTATAAAAAGATTGGGAAAGCTTGGAAGAGGGGCTACTTGCTGCATGGACCTCCAGGGACAGGCAAGTCCACTATGATATCAGCTATGGCGAATCTAATGGGCTATAGTATCTATGATCTTGAGCTAACTTCCATAGGGAACAACTGGGAGCTCAAGAAGCTGTTGCTAGCCACGACTAGTAAGTCCATCGTTGTGATTGAGGATATAGACTGTTCCTTGGACCTCACGGGAGAGAGGGAAGTTAAAGAAGATCAGAGCAATGCAGAGGCCAAGAAAGAGAATGAAGAGATCAAGAAAGAGAAGAAGAAGAATGCAGTTACACTCTCTGGCTTGTTGAACTTTATTGATGGGATCTGGTCGGCTTGTGGACAAGAGAGGATACTTGTGTTCACGACGAACCATTTGGGGAAACTTGACCAAGCGTTAATCAGAAGAGGAAGGATGGATATGCATATTGAATTGTCTTACTGCAGATTTGAAGCGTTCAAGATTCTTGCCAAGAACTATCTGAATCTTGATTCGCATCTCTTGTTTGGTGAGATTGAGACTTTGCTGGAAGAAACGAACATGACACCGGCTGATGTTGCGGAGAACTTGATGGTGAAAGATGGTGAATCGTCTGGTGTTGATGGATCACTCAAGGGTTTGATCCGAGCTTTGGAACAGATGAAGTTGAAACAGCATTCAAATGAACAACATAAGGAGATTAACAGAGTTTAAGTATTTAACCAATTATTAAGATTCTACTAGTTTTATCACCTGCTTTGATATTAGTGGGTTTAGTATGTTATATAGTCACCAATCTCTAGCTTGTAAAATCGAACTTATGAAATTAAATCGTTGCTATGAAATTAGTCTTTATCTTTTAGTTCACGTCTTTAACTTCACAAAACATATATAGAGATTGCAAAAAGAAAAAGAAAGGGCAACGTTTTGACGTGTGTAGATTTGTAATTTATATGTTCTTCTTGTCTCTGTTTTGGTTCGTTGTTGCGTGTTGAATATTACCAATCGATCAGCCTGATGAGTTTGGTATTTTAAAATTTTCAGTTTACGAAACTGATTCTACGAGGAAATGTCTGTGAATGGATGGTTTCTTTCTTGGTTTAGTGTACCTAACCATTCCTTAATTGTCTTGGTCCATATTTATATAGTCATGTTACTTTAACAATGGTCGTCCTACGATGAGAAAGACATCTTCCTCGAAACTTATACACACGATGACACGAATCACGAGAAACCAATAAATTTGTTTCTATCATTTTGGAAGTTGATTCTTGATTTTTTTGTTACTAATCGGATTGTTGATACAAGAGGAACAATATGGACGACATAGTTTTAAGTTTGTCTAGCCAAACGTTAAAAACTTGACTCCTGACTTTTTCATTTATGAAAATAAAAAGTCCTTTAAATTTCTATATAAACTTTTAAAGATGTGAATGGTACCGGATTTAAAACTTGTGTAAAAGAGATATATATCTTAATATGTATAGGATTTTGTTTGTCTCTCTTGGATTCCTATGTATATATATATATAATCATATGATGTAAGGATCCGATTGTCATCTAAGCGCAGGTCATCCGCATTAGGTTATATACTTGCTAAAGAAATAATACATGTTACTATCCAGTTTGAAAATCTTTCCCTTAAGAAAAGGTGATATCAAAATGTTTTTAGTCCACCACTACATGTCACCCTATCAGATAAACAATGATGTACAATTCAGACTCTTCTTGGCATTTACTGGTCTACAAGTTTTTATGGACACTACTTTATATTTATAGTAATGAAATTGACGGTGAATTTCCTTCTCTTTTTCAGTCTTTGTTTAGTTTATTTTCATTTTTCCACAAAAACTTTAGTAGTTAGATAGTTTCCAAGTGTGGTCTCATAACTTCTATAATACAAAATAGATAGAAACTTCTCAAGTTAATTTTGCTATAAATGTCATAAGCTCTTGTATGCTAAAACCACTATCTTCTTCCCCAACTTTAACCTTCCTTCCTAATCAAAATCTCAGCTTGATCTCATCTCAGATACCTTCCTTCTAATTCAAGTAACCTAAATAAACCTATTCCTAAACCCTAAAACAGAGCTTTGAGAGAAGAGATTGTGATGATGGGTCTTTCTAAACCTACTCCTTGAAGAAAAGTTGAAGTAGGTTAAGCTTTTTATGAACAATCAAAGTACCAACGGGAAGATAGAGTCGGAAAATACACAAGGCAGAGAGAGAGTAACACAACGCAATTATGAGTCAAACCAAAGTGAGAAAAGATCAGCTTCTTCTTCCTCAGAAAAAGAAAAGCAAAGGAAACCTAATTGAGATCTTGATGGGATCTATCGTGAAGCCAATGTTTGGAGATAACATAACAGCTATTGGATCAAACATTGCTGGTCTACTCTTCATCATCGAAACCCTAAGGAGATACTTCCCTAGACAGCTCAAGATCACAATCCAAGAGCTCCTCGTCAACGCATTCCAACGGTTACCCTTTTTCAAGAAGTGTTCGGACAAGATTCTTGCCTTCTTCTCACCTGACGTTCAGATCAGGTTCAGAGAAATCGAGGAGTATAGACATAACCACGCTTACACAGCCATCAAGAACTACCTTGGTGCAAAAGTTAACTCCCAAGTGAAGCATCTCAGGGGGAGTCAGGTGAGGGGGAGAAAGTCTTTGGATTTCAAACGTGACGATGATAAAGTTGAGGATGAGTATGAAGGTGTGAAGATGTTGTGGGAGGATCTAAAACCCACGGAGGGTGTTAAGATGTGTAGGCTTACTTTCCATAGAAGTAACTGGGAGGTTGTGACTGGTCCTTACTTGAGATACGTTGTGGAAGAAGGCAAGTCCATGGAAGAAACGAAGAAGAAGGTTAAGATCTTTATGAACAATCCAAGTTCTAACTGGAAGATGCATACGATGAATCTATGGAGTAGCATTGATTTTGAGCATCCAGCAACGTTTGACACAATGGCTATGGATCCAAAGAAGAAAGATGAGATAATAAATGATCTCTTAGCGTTTAGAGAGGGTGAAGAGTATTATAAAAAGATTGGGAAAGCTTGGAAGAGGGGTTACTTGTTGCATGGACCTCCAGGGACAGGCAAGTCCACTATGATAGCAGCTATGGCGAATCTAATGAGTTATAGTGTCTATGATCTTGAGCTAACTTCGATAGGAGACAACTGGGAACTCAAAAAGCTGTTGCTAGCTACGAGTAGTAAGTCAGTCATTGTGATTGAGGATATAGACTGTTCCTTGGACCTCACGCGAGAGAGGGGATTTAAAAAAGATGAGAGCAATGCAGAGATGAAGAAAGAGAATAAGAAGAATGAAGTTACACTCTCTGGCTTGTTGAACTTTATAGATGGGATATGGTCGGCTTGTGGACAAGAGAGGATACTTGTGTTCACGACGAACCATTTGGGAAAACTTGACCAAGCTTTGATCAGAAGAGGAAGGATGGATATGCATATAGAGTTGTCTTATTGCAGATTTGAAGCGTTCAAGATTCTTGCCAAGAACTATCTGAATCTTGATTCGCATCTCTTGTTTGGTGAGATTGAGACTCTGCTTGAAGAAACGTGTATGACACCGGCTGATGTTGCGGAGAACTTGATGGTGAAAGATGGCGAATCTGGTGTTGATGGATCACTCAAGGGTTTGATCCGAGCTTTGGAACAAATGAAGTTGAACCAACATTCAAATGAGCAACGAAAGGAGATTAAGTATTTAGCCAAACAATAAGATTCTAGTAGTTTTATTATGTTTTATCAATTTCTACCTTGTAAACCAAATTTATGGAGTTAAATAGCGGCTAGGAAAGTAGTGGTATATTTGAAATTTGAGATTGCAAAAAGAAAAGAAAAAACAGAGAACATAATGTTGTGACGTGTGAAGAAAGTAATTCCTCAAGTGGATTTCTGTGTGTTCCATATGTTTTTTTGTCTGTGTTTAATTCCTTGTTGTGTGTTTAGAATGGATTATCTTTGAGCTTTAGGTAAGAGTTAGACAAAAGAATTAATCTCCTAAGTGTAAACACAGCCTCCAAAATCTCATTCCCAAGAGGAGAAACCCTATTTAAAACTACTAAAGCCAATAATGAGAGTAATCAATCTATCAGCCCTGACGAGTTTGGTATTTTAAAGATTTTCAGTAAGAAACTGCATCTAAGAGGAAACGTCCAAACACAGACGGTCACGTTCTTGGTTCAGTGGACTAAGTATCTAACCACTCCTAACCTGTCTCTGTCCGTACGTACTTATAATAATAATGGTGTCTTCCTACCATAAAAAAGACTCCTTCCTACACACGATGACATGAATCACGAGAAATCAGCAAATTTGTAATTTTTAGGGTTTTGTTGGTTTGTTTCTTTTGCCAAATTTCATTAGATAGCGATTATACAATAATATGTGATTCCTACTAGTGGTTGAGACGTGACTAGGCGCTATCGAATTACATTCCTAGTACTGGTTAAATAAAATATACCTTACTATTCAATTTGAAAACCTTTGCCTTTTAAGATAGTTGGATAACAATGTATATACACTTCAGACTCATTTTGGCATCTACTTGTATAAAAGTTGTGGTACATGTTACTATATGAGTTAAGCAATGATGTATATACGTCAGACTCTTTTTAGAATCTACTGGTATACTAGGTATTGTCTATTTTTTAATGGACCCTTTCAATTAAAATACATTCTGCATAAATTATAATGCATGAGACTGATGGTGGAAGCTTGCAATTTCCTTCTCTTTTCATTTTTTGTTTGGTTATGGTCTTTTTCCACAAATGTGAGTGATGGTGGAAGCGCGCAATTGCCGTCTCTTTTCAGTTTTTGTTTGGTTATGGTCTTTTTCCACAAACGTTTTCTTTTCAAAATTTATAAAAAAATAGTTAGTCGTTAGGTAGTTTCCAAGTGATCTCATATTCTCATGTGCATACGCAGACATAATATAATACTCATCGAGGCTTTACAAGTATTTTTTTTTTAATTATAAATGCCAAAACCTATTGTGTCAGAACCACTATAAGATTCCTTTCTGATCAAAATCATCTTAGAGAGCTTTCTTATAACCCAAGAAACCTAAATAAACCTGCTCCAAATGGCGTCGATGGGTCAACTATGGTCTAACACAGGCTCTACTTTAGCGACCTTGATGTTTACATACACAATCTTCAGACGATGGTTCCCTCACGTGGGAGACCACTTGGAACCATTCTTTCAAAGACTCTTCAGTCGTTTCTACCCTTACATCCAAATCAAGTTCCACGAATACAGCGGAGAGCATTTCAAGAGAAGCGAAATCTACTCAGGAATCCAAAGCTACCTAAGCAAAGACTCCTCTCTCAGAGCCAAGAAGCTCAAAGCCAACACAACCAAAGGAAGCAAGTCTCTTGTTCTAAGCATGGACGATAGGGAAGAGATAACCGACGAGTTCGAGGGCGTTACGGTTTGGTGGGAGTCCAAGAAAATGAGGACCACTAGGCCATCGTTCTCTTTCTACCCTGCAGCCGATGAGAAGAGATATTACATGTTGAAGTTCCATAGACGTGACAGAGAAGTAATCATAGAGAGGTATCTTGAGCATGTTGCGAAGGAAGGGAAGATGATAGAGATGAAGAACAGAGAGAGGAAGCTTTATTCGAATACTCCGGGACAGAGCCATAGAAACCAGACTAAGTGGAGTCATGTGACGTTTGAGCATCCTGCGACTTTTGATACTTTAGCTATGGAAGAGAAGAAGAAGGAAGAGATCAAGAACGATTTGGTCAAGTTCAGTAAGAGCAAAGATTATTACAAGAAGATAGGGAAGGCGTGGAAGAGAGGGTATCTTTTGTTTGGTCCACCAGGGACTGGGAAGTCGACCATGATAGCTGCCATGGCGAACTTCTTGGAGTATGATGTCTATGATCTTGAGTTGACAACGGTTATGGATAATACACAGCTGAGAAGTTTATTGATTGAGACTTCAACTAAATCGATTATTGTGATTGAAGATATAGATTGTTCTCTTAACCTAACGGGACAGAGAAAGAAAAAGGAGGAAGAGGAAGATGGAGACGAGAAGAAGATGAAAGATGAAGGTGAGAAGAAAGAGAGCAAGGTTACATTGTCAGGGCTGTTGAACTTCATTGATGGGTTATGGTCAGCTTGTGGTGGAGAGAGGATCATTGTGTTTACTACAAACTTTGTGGACAAGCTAGATCCTGCTTTGATTAGGAAAGGAAGAATGGATAAGCATATAGAGATGTCTTACTGCGGTTATGAAGCTTTCAAGGTGTTGGCTAAGAACTACTTGGATGTGGAGGAGAGTGAGCACTTTGATGAGATAAAGAGATTGCTTGAGGTCGAAGAAATCAAGATGACACCGGCGGATGTTGGGGAGAATCTGTTGCCGAAATCAGAAGGGGAAGAAGCTGAGACATGTTTGAAGCGTTTGGTGGAAGCGTTGAAAGAGGAGAAAGAGGAAGCAAAGAGGAGGGTTGATGAAGACGCCAAGCAGAAGAAGGAAGAAGAGGAGGAGAAGAAGAGAAGGAAGGTAAAGAAAGAAGAGATGAAGGCTAATGAGGAGAAGAAGAAAAAGATTGAAGAAAATGGTGAAGAGGAGCATTGAATAATCTTTATATATTACTTTTTCATAGAAGAGAATCTACTGGATTGTATGATCACTCTTACAAAGCAATTTAAGTCTCTTCCATCTTAAGCTAAGCGCTACGCAGAAGGTTCAGAACTTTGTTCAGCCATGTTTACCTAAGACAAAGCTGACATCTACAGGAAAAACCAAGCACTAAGAAGACCATAGTTTGTAAACAAAGATACAAATAGAAAAACACTGGAACATAGTCTTATGTAATATAACATAGCTAAAATCAAACAGTATTCTCAATCTCAGTTCAGTTTGGATCGGTTCGTTTTTACCAGATTGAAACATCACTACGTACTACCACAAATAAAAAGAGAAATCAGAAAAACTTCTTTTTTCTATAATCCAAATCAGAGAAAACTAAAAACGAAGTTACGAAGCACCTGAACATCTTGCGCATGAATGGTCTTCAATCCAAATCTTGAAAATGTAAACATGCAGCCCTGGCCATCTTGATGTCCCTGTTTTCAGGTAGCCAAAGCTCACATTGCTTTCATTTTCTGCAGAAAAGATTATAAGCATTCAGATTTCTGTATGCAAATTTTTTTTTGTGATGTCTTTTGGTGAATGATTTGTGTGTTTTGATAACAAAACGATATTGGAGATTTTCAAAAAGGCTGAAACCGTACGTTTACGTAGCTACCATGATAAGTACCTTTTAGCAGATGAAGATAAAGATTTCGTTAACCAAGGCAAAGAAGGGAGGTCCATGAACGCGAGATGGAACGTAGAGAATTCAGAAGTAAACATGATCCGTCTAAAGAGCTGTTTTGGCAAGCAACCGCCTCAAACATGCCAATGTTCCTTGGCATGGCTGGCAAGAGAGTAACGCAAAAGCTGCCAAGGCGACTAGACTCGTCAACTGAGTATGAACCAATTAGAGAACGTGTTCAAGTTAGGCTCAAGAAAAGATACACCCTCTTTGTCTCTTCTCTGCATTGTCTCTTTCAAAAATGGTGTGAGAGATTGATTTGAATTGTGTAGGTATGGACAGTATCTTCGGGCTAATGGGGGTTTACCACCACGGAGGAACTCAGTCACGCATATTCCTCATATGACTGGGTTTTATTGGACATTGATATTTTGGAAAGCAGAAAGAAGAGACCACCACCAGTGACTGTAACACAAAGCTTTTACGCCTCTCCCACCTCCACCTCCTCCACCACCACCAGAGATTCTGATGGTAAGAAATGATGATCATCATGAGCCCAATTCTCCCAAAGGATTCTCTCTCAAGTCCCCAAGATTTTCTAAAACAGAGGTTTGATCAGTTCTACACTCATATGTTCATCATGACATAAACAATGTATTCACTGATCTGTGACTTTGTGCCCTTTTTTCACATCAGTCTGACGACAGGGTATGCTCACCGGGTAAGGCAGATGGGAGACTAATCTATTACAGGGTTGGGGACAATGATGGGAGTGTAGATGAGAGAATAAAAGAAGAGCTGAAACAGAAGCTTGAAGAAGAGGCGGGTCTTAATGATATATCAATCTGTTCCAAGAACCCTTTAAACGGCAAAATTATATCCCCTTTGGTTGCATCTCCCTCCCAACAACACAAAGATGCACGTCGTCTTGTTCCCTTCGTCTTCAAAAGGTTAGGTTTCTTTTCACTGACTTTATATTTTCCAAATTACCAAAACCGCAAACCATGAAGAACAAGGACATAGTTAGACACTGAGGTCAACATAATGGTTCCAGTTTTGATGTATGGTTTCCCTCAGATCAAAGATAACTGAAGAGTCTGTGGTTTGTGAAATCCTACAGGGGATGATGCAAGCACATCTTGAAGCATCGTTCAAAAAGGTAGTGTGTGTTGCCGGTTTGATATGCTTAAAAAGGCAGTCTGCAGAAACAAGAGAACCCAAGCGCTTCCTCTGATAAGACTGGCTGCTTATTGAGTGAGTGCTACAGAATCTGCAAGGCATCAACAGATAGGAGATGAATAATTGTGTGAATTTGCAGCAGATTTGGGTGTGACACATCTCCCGAGACAAATTTCGTAACATCTCCATCCACCTCTAACACACTACATCCTGGTGCCTTTCTTATTCCCTTCTGACCAATCATCTGCCGAATCTTAGATGCCTCGCCGTTTCTTTGAGCAGTCATGTAAATACTAGATAGTTGAACAAGAGCTGCTTCCTCTTCATCAGCATTACCTTTCTCTAACTCGAGAAGATTCTTAACAGCTAATTCCCCTAGCTCAACATTCTTGTGCGTTCGACAACCATTCAGTAACGCACCCCAAACAGACGCAAGCGGTTTCATCGGCATTTCTTCAATAAGATCAAATGCCTCATCTAATCTTCCAGCTCTACACATCAAATCTACTATACAGCTATAATGCTCATGCTTTGGAATGATCCCATATCGAGATTCCATATTATCCAAAATCCCTCTACCTTCTTCAAGAAATCCTCCGTGAGCACAAGCGGCTAACACCGCAAGAAGTACAACACTGTCAGGCTTAACACCGTCTCCCCCCTCCATCTTCTCCAAACACGTAACAGCTTCCTTACCATAACCATAAGCCGCATACCCACCAATCAAAGCCGCCCATGAGAAGACATTCCTCTTACTCAACTTCTCAAACACTTCCACAGCCGTTTCCAAGCAACCACACTTAGCATACATGTCAACAAGCGCCGTTCCAACAAACACATCAGACTCAATCCATTTCCTCTTCTTCAGAACCTCATGAACCCACTTCCCCTGAGCTAGAACCCCACCTTGTGCACAAGCAGTCAACGCCGTCGTAATTAAGAACTTATCAGGCTCTATCCCTCTCCCCAACATCTCCCTGAACACAATCAACCCGTCGGATCCTAACCCGGACTTAACATACCCGTTAATCAAAACATCCCACTTCACAACATCCGGATGAAGTAATTTCATCGAACACCTTCCGCGCATCTGACAAAACTCCATCCTCCACATAAAGCCTCAAGATTCCGGTTTGCACATGACCGTCCGAGGCAAAGACGCCGTTTTTAACCACAAAGGAGTGTACTTGTTTACACGTGTCGAACAACGAAGCGTTCAAACAAGCGACAAGCAAGAAATGAAACGTGAGGTAGCTCGGAGCTATGCTTTCATCGTCGTCTTCGGTTAGCATTAGTTTGAAATAGCGTACACCCAAGTGAGGGTGAGAGGTTCGAGAGGAGAGTCTTATCATCGTGTCGTAGACGAAGGCGTTTCGGGATTGGATCGAGTGGAAGATGAGTGAAGCGTAGGGGAAGTGTTTGTTTGGGTTTGGGAGAGGGAGGAGAGAGGTGAGGAGTTTGCTGATTGCGTAGGTGTTGCGGTGGTGGTTGTGGATGATGAATGACGCGTGTGTTGATTTGATTTGTTGCAGTGTTTTGCAGCGCTGGCTCGCGAGGATTAGAGTCTTCCATGAGTGATGATGGAAGGTAGAGAGAGCACTCATCGTCGTGTTGTCGTCGTTGTGAAATGAAAGGTTTTTGATTTAACGGCCAGTCTCAGAAATACAAAACAAACGGCACGATGTTTGTTACATAAAAAACAATGTGCATACGTGTCATCGTCGAACTTTTTGATTTAGTTAGCCAGTCTCGGAAATATAAAAACGGCACGATGTTTGTTACATAAAAACAACAAGATGTGTAAACGTGTAAACATAATAACTCTTTCTGAATGTGGTGTGGAAGACAGTCAACGTTTCAACGTCTTCATCAATTGTATCAATCTCTTGAAATCCAGAGAGGGGGGAGGTGAGATCTTACGAAACCCATTTCGAATGGTGTAATCTTTTGTCTCGTCTCTTTCGTTTCGTAACATTTTCTCTCCTTTTTTTGGGATTCAATTTCCGTTTCTGGGTTTTGCAGATTTTACGTTTTCGTTTGGGATTTTGTGTTGATGGGTTTATGGAATTCGACATGGGATTTTGTAATTTAGTGGAAAGTTTTGATCTTTGGGTTTTGTTGCAGAGATATTTTCTTCATTGGTGAACAATGGTGAAAGCAGTGGTTGGAGAAGAGGCTAGGCTCACCTCTGCTGAGGATCGTCTCTCTCGCTCAGCTATTCCTGCTGAGGTAATCACTGATTGATTCATGTTATGATTTTTAAAAAAATGCATCTTTTGATATTGTTTCGGTTTTTTTATTTGATGATTTGGTGGCACAGGTGGGTCTTGTGATAGGCAAGCTTAGCTCTGTTTTGGATCGTGGATTTGTGTTTGATTTGATCCCAACTCCCAGAAACGATGCTGGAGAGCCAGCATGCTCGGTTCTGGAGACCAGAGATGATAAAAAGAAGCCATCTAAGTCGAAAGCTCAGTCATCGGAGGCGTCTTCTCTGTCGATTGATTGTGATTGGGTAGCAGAACATGCCAGACAGGTTTGATACTATTGTTTTTTTATGCATTTTAGTGACTCATTTTTTGTTTGTCTTGTGAGTGTAATGGTTGTTTCTTCTTCAGGTATCGAGAATGCTTTTGGGTGGAGTGAAGGTGGTTGGTATCTATGTATGGGCTAGTGAGAGTGCTTTTAAGAATTCAAATATGATCCTTTGCCAGGTTAGTTTGTGTGAGACTAATTTTCCAAATGGACATGCTTGATTGTACTTTGGTTAATGATGAATCTTTTGGATGATTTTGCAATGTTAATGCATGTTGATGAATCATAATTATGGAACCATAATCAGGCTATTAAGGGAGTTTCAGATGCTATACGGCATTTGGATCCTGGATTGGATGAAGCTCTTCTTATTCACATATGCTACAGTCCAAGGAGGTAAAACCCCCTTTTAGTCCAGTTGCTAAGATTATGAGAACTATCTGGTAAACTAAACTAAGAGATGGAATGTTTGTATGTAGATGGAATTGTCGAACTTGTTTGTTGAACTCAAGTATTACATCGAGTAGCCTTCGACCTTGTGACTTTAAGCTGGGAAGGGTATTAAGTTCTCTGCAGAAGTTTAAGTGCAACTACTGCTTTAATTTCAGGTATGTCAAATGCATCTAGATTTGTATCTCTTTTTTGCTGGTGAATATAGTGTTGGTTACGGTATTCTTTTTGCATTTATTCCTGAATCTCTCTGTTGATTTATTTTTTCTTCACTTTTTCGCTTGTAGATTACCTATTTACTCCAAGGGTGAATCAACTAGGCAAACATTTAGTGAGATTCTCCGTCAAGAACTTTCAGTTCATGCAAAAGAGCTGAAGAGTGCAAATGCAATGATTGATGGGGACTTGGTAAGGAAAAAGTAAACTCTATGCTTTTTATGTTTATGTGTTGATTGTTGGATAGTATTGGATGTTGAATTCATGAATCATTTTGGAGATTTCAAAGCTTAAGTTGCCTAGTGATTTAAACGAAACTTATCAATAATGATTGGTACCGGATAAAACTACATGCAGTTAAGTTATCCTTGTGAAGTCTGTCTGAAATGTAGTTTCCTTCATGCATTATATTCCCATGTTTGTAATATCTTCTTAACTTTTTGTTGGAGTGAAGGTGCACAACGATGAGCCTTGCAACACGGAGGGCGAGCACGAAATTGAACTGTTATTCCCATTCATGAAAGATAGCAGAGCTGATGGTATGTTTTTTTCTTTATCTCTCTAACATAAACACAGACTTGGGTTCGTTCAGTGGACATGTTTTTTGATGATCTAATCTAAAATCACGGTGTAATGTTTCGAAGCTGCGAAGAATGTTACTGGAATTCTACAATTTGGTGGTTCTATATACTCTTATGCCTACTTGAACGCGAAAGAACCAGTTTCACAAGCTGTTGCCGATATAAAGGTACTACAACACTACGCCTCTTCCCAGTTTTATTGGACCTAATGAAAGTCTTAACAAAATTAATGATGGTCTTTTCAGGCTGACATTACTAGGAGTCTGCAGAGTAGATTAGACATTATCTGTGACGAGGCTGAGCAGGAGCTGGATCCTACTGATGCTGGAGACGATGAAGAAGCTGAGATGTCGAAAGTCCCTCTTTCCAAATCCACATTAAACTCATCTACGTGAGTCAGCTTCTAAACATAACCATTGCTCTTATGTTAATGCTTAAAGTCTCAAATGTCTGGTGAACAGAAAAGCATGCCATCTTCGTCTTCCCAGGAGAGTTCTTGTCCCGTGGTTGGCTGGTACATACATCTGTGATTATCTACAGCCATTTGAATCTCTGGAGGTAGATGATCAACTTGAAATATATCAGTTACACTCTTCTTCTTCCAAATGGGTTTATACATGTTCTTTTTTTTCTTTCCCAATGTTAGGTGGTAAAAGAACGTTGCATGGAGTTAATGTCCATGGAAGATTCTTCTCTTGACGCATCAAAGATTTCAGAAGTGGAAACCGAAACATCTTTAATGGTTGCGGAGTCGATGTGGGACGTGATAACAACCCCTGCGTCTTCTGCTGCCACCTGCCGTTTGGAAGGGAATGTTGAAAGGACAAGCCGTGAAGACAGTAGTAGCAAGGGAACGGGTAACGCTAGTAATGCATCCTATGTCCCGATGATGGTAGCGATTTTCGTGCTTTTACTCTCGGTTATATTAGGACTCATGCTTTACCAGAGGGAATAGGAAAGTTCACAGGTCTTTGTTTTCCATCAAACCACAAAAATGAGTTGTGTTTTTGTTGCCTTGGATTGAGTCATAGATGTATTGAACTTGCAGTGCGACCTTTTCTTCTTGTTGGAAACTATACATAAGCTTTTCACTGAACTCTATTTTTGATATTACCTCAAGCATTACATTAAAAGGTTTTATTATATGGAAAGTTTTGTTTAGTACATCTACATGAAAGAAAGGCCATAAAAAACTGCATCTTCAAAATTCAGGTCCAGCAAAAGGTGTAAAAGTGTTGACAGTTACAATCCTATTAACAAACAAAGGGGATGTAGCTCAGATGGTAGAGCGCTCGCTTAGCATGCGAGAGGTACGGGGATCGATACCCCGCATCTCCATTCTTTTTTTTTTTTTTATTTTACATGATAAAATCACATGTATGAACCAGAGTCATGGGAACACATGGTTTATGCGGTATCCTCACGCTCTTTTGTTTGTTGGACTTGCTAATAATCAGTTTCAACATCAGGACATTTGACAACGAAGAGTGATGTATACATCAAATACTAACCGGACGAAGATCAGTGGATAAAAGCCGTCCCAACGGTGAACAAACACCTGGTGGAATGGTGAGACCTCATCTTCTAGACAAGAAAAGGTTTTACAGATTGTTAGATCCTCGCTTAGAGGGTCATTTCTCTATCAAGGGTGCTCAGAAAGCCACACAGGTAGCTCAGCTGCTCGGTGCCTTAACCGAGACTGCAAAGCTAGACCAAAGATAACCGAGGTTTTGTGCTTCATGTTGCATCCAATCTTTCAGATTCAGGAACGGTATTCTCGGTTGTTTTTAGTTCAGAGCAAAAAGAGATGGTCCTGAAGGTCCAAAGATTTTGATCTGTGATTTTTAAAGTGTAGAATTGAAAAGGTTGAGAGTGTAAAGTGTTCTTATGAAGGATTAAGAAAAAACATGCTAGTCTGCAAAAACCTTTATGTTCACTCTGTTAATATAATGTTCTACTATGCATCTCAAACTGATAACCATTCAAGGAGTGAGGTGTTTCGATCTACTGTTGCAAGGACAAGCCACTCTATGTAATCTCAGCAAAAATCATCTCCTTTAAATCGTTTGTTTCCTGAACCTAATAAGCTATTTCCTGTTGTTAAAAGATACAGATGTGTTCTTATAAACAGAGAATTGAAGGTAAAACAAAAACAAAAGTGGAGATGCGGGGTATCGATCCCCGTACCTCTCGCATGCTAAGCGAGCGCTCTACCATCTGAGCTACATCCCCATTGTTTAAAAATTCAAAGTTTATTACTTTTATTAAACTAATTGTTTTCTCTTCTTTACCCTCCTGAGTCGTCACGAACTTGGTTCTTCAGTCTGTCGGAGAGAGTTTTTTTCTGAAATGCGAAGATGATGTTGAGAAGATTACTGACGCGAACATCCTCTCCTCTCCGTCTTCTCTCTTCCAAGACTCCTCCCTTCTTCTCAAAACCCTCTCTTTCACCTTTTTCCTCATCCCCGGATCCACCTTCCTCCGCGAGTCGTAGCACCGTCGAAGAGTCAGGTCCCGCCGCCGCCGGAACAACCATCTCCGTCGACCGTTCCGCTCTCTTCAATCCTCCCGGTAAATCACCCCACCTCCACACTCTATAGCGAGATTCAAATTTGACTGCTTTGCAGAGAGAGAAGTCTGATTTGTTTGTTGTTTGGAATCTGAACTTAAGACCACTCTCATGAACCCACACCGGACTCGGAGCTCGTCAAGCACCTCAAGAGCGTCATCAAGGTTACCTTAAGTACACATTCTTAGTTAGAAAGATTGAAACTTTTGATCAAATTAATGCTATCATCACTACAGTTTCGTGGCGGGCCAATCTCGGTGGCGGAGTACATGGAGGAGGTCTTGACTAATCCTAGATCAGGTTATTACATGAACCGTGATGTCTTTGGAGCTCAAGGTGATTTCATTACCTTCTCCTGAAGTTAGCCAGATGTTTGGCGAGGTACACGTTTTCTTGTTTTCTTATTAGGAGTTGTGTGTTTGTGTTTGAGATTGGTTTTTGATTACTATAGGTGTGTTGTGTTGTGATGTCTAGATGATTGGTGTTTGGACTGTTTGTCTTTGGGAGCAAATGGGAAAGCCAGAGAGGGTTAATCTCATTGAGCTTGGTCCTGGTCGTGGAACACTCATGGTCGATCTCCTTCGTGTATGTATCTCTATGCTTTATCTCTAGTTCTGTCCTCAAAAACTATATCAAACTGATGTCTCTGTTGGGGACTGTCCACGTTTAGGGTACATCAAAGTTTAGAAATTTCACGGAGTCATTGCATATACACTTGGTGGAGTGCAGTCCCGCGTTGCAGAAGCTTCAGCACCAGAACCTGAAATGCACAGCAGATGAAAGTAGTTCGGAGAAGAAAGCTATAAGTTCACTAGCTGGGGCACCTGTGCATTGGCATTCTACTCTTGAAGAGGTGCCATCAGGAGGTATGCATGTTTTTGTTACATTTACTTGGAAAACTTGAGACTTTCTTGTTAGGCTATTATCTTAATATAGCAACAGTCAACGTTTTCTCATGGTGTTTCATGTTTTTTTTTTTTTTTTGCTTTCTTTGGCACAGTACCAACAATAATCATAGCTCATGAGTTTTATGATGCTCTTCCAGTCCATCAGTTTCAGGTTAGTGATATAGTCTCTCCTTTTAGTTTAGTATGTGTATATAAACGTGGACACAATCTCTGCAGAAAACTCCCAGAGGCTGGTGTGAGAAGATGGTTGATGTGGGAGAAGATTCACAGTAAGTAAATTTCATTAGTGGTATCTGCAAAGAAAAATCCAGAGCTGATAGATGAGTTGTTGGCTTTGTAGGTTCCGCTTTGTTCTATCCCCGCAGCCTACACCTGCAGCCTTATACCTTGTGAAACGTTGCACGTGGGCTACACCTGAGGAAAGGGAGAAGCTGGAGCATGTCGAGATCAGCCCCAAGTCTATGGATCTGACTCAAGAAATAGCCAAGAGAATAGGCTCTGATGGAGGTGGAGCGCTTATCATCGATTACGGGAAGGATGGACTCATTTCAGACAGTCTTCAGGTTTGTGTCCTAAAAAAAAGCTCTGATCAATGCTTATAAAGTCTTTTTTTTGTGTCTGAATCTATGGATATGATATGTCTTAAAGGCTATTAGAGAACACAAGTTCGTCAACATACTGGATGATCCCGGATCTGCGGATCTAAGTGCTTATGTCGATTATCCTTCGATAAAACACTCTGCTGAGGAAGCTTCAGGTTGGTTCCTATACTCATCATTGTAATATTGGAGAGTTATAAACTTAGTTAAACCAAATAAATGCAAACGTGTGTGTTGTGCAGAAAATGTGTTGGTTCATGGACCTATGACGCAGTCTCAGTTCTTGGGTTCGCTTGGAATAAACTTCAGAGTTGATGCGCTGCTACAGAACTGCGACGACGAGCAAGCTGAGTCCTTGAGGTCTGGATACTGGAGGCTTGTTGGAGATGGTGAGGCGCCTTTCTGGGAAGGACCTGATGAACAGACACCGATTGGAATGGGCACGAGGTATCTTGCAATGGCTATTGTCAACCGAAACCAAGGCACTCCTGCTCCATTCCAGTAACAAAGATTTAAACTTTCAGAGAAGGACACACTTTTTTTTTCTTCTTTATTTTGCTTTGGCTTTATCATAAATCTCAGGCTAAAAGTTTTGGATTTTTAAATTGTACTCTTTTTTTTGGTAAAATTAAGTTTTACTTTTTACACCAATATATCCCAGATATTAAATCAAATTAGTAGATAGAGAGGTAAACCATGATTAGGCTCTGTTTATACGTGTGCGTATATGGTTATACAAATGGTCAAAGCTCTTTTTAAAACCTGATTCAGTGAATATATACTCCGAAAGGCTGTTACTATTGACATGTTATAATTTACATGGAAATAAATATAACCCGAGCTCTTTTGGCTAGAGAAGCATAAAGCAAACCTAAGTTCTTCCGAACCATTTTTAAAAAAAAAAATAGGTGTTTTACAGCACGGTTGACAAAAAAAAAAGGTGTTTTACAGCACCATATGCTGCATTAAAAATTTTAAATCTAAACTATATTTAAAACTTAAATTTTATTATTATTTTAATTTTATTATTTTTTTACAAATAAGGACGTAAACATAGTTTCATCAATTATTCATCTAGGAGTCTTACAAGACCCCAAACACAAACCATAAGAAGTTTTAAAAGCAAACGACAAGAACAAACATAGATATTTGAATTTGGATCGGACACAAGACAAGAGTTATAGAAACCAGTCAACCACCACGGAGACGAAGGACCAAGTGAAGGATCGACTCTTTATGGATGTTGTAGTCAGCTAAGGTGCGACCATCCTCGAGCTGCTTGCCAGCGAAGATGAGACGCTGCTGGTCCGGAGGAATGCCTTCCTTGTCCTGGATCTTAGCCTTAACGTTCTCAATAGTGTCACTGCTCTCCACCTCCAGCGTTATAGTCTTCCCAGTGAGTGTCTTCACGAAGATTTGCATACCACCATTAAGCCTGCGAACGAGATTAAGTGTAGACTCCTTTTGGATGTTGTGGTCGGCCAAAGTTCTACCGTCTTCAAGCTGCTGTCCGGCGAAGATGAGCATCTGCTGATCGAGAGGGATACCTTCCTTATCCGAAATCTTGGCTTTGACGCTGTCGATGGTGTCAGAGCTTTCCACATTGAGGATGATGGTCTTTTCCGTTGGAGTCTTAACAAAGATCTACAATTAAGAGAGAATTTGAGAAGATTTGATATTATGGAATGTTTGTACGACATAGACGGTGGTATATACATATAGCTTTAATTCTTTATAAAGAAAGTAAAAGGCCTATAAATATATACACTACTTTGTAGTGTATACACATTTTAAATATCAAAGAAAAAATTAAAGTGAGAAACATGTTACTACCTTGTATTCTTCACTTGAAGCAGCAAAAACAACCTGCCGTTGATCAATCCAAATATATTATGGTTAAAACATGCAAACACTAACAGTTCAAAGTTCAAAAGATCGTTAGACAGTAACTAGACTTTTGATAGAGGAATAATGACTAAACGGATAATTTGGGGTCTAGATGTTAAAGAATTAGTGATTTATTTTTGGGAAAATTACTAAAATAGAATAAAAAATCAGCATGATTGTCTCTTTGGTATTAAACTATTTCGTCCATTTCATCTCCATTTTACCATTTCCATTTCTGAAACTTAATTTAAAAAATAGTTTAATGAATCAAAAAATTACCAAAAATATAAATAAAACACACATATATTACATTCTACTAAAAGTAGATTACGTCTTCTACGAAAAATAAGTTAGTAGAAAACAAAATTTAGATTAAATAAGTCCATCTACTTTTTTTAGAACGAACCATCTACATTTAATTAAATTAATAAATATAGGAAATTCGAATTCTACTAACTTTAAAGATAGTTACTTTAAATCGAGTGCAGCTTCTAGTTTTATGAGGAATTTTAAAATTCCCAGAATGTGAAATCAATACATCATTCGAACGTTTACATGAGGTATAAATTGCATTATAGATTTTTCGTCAAAGATTCTACACATTGTAAAAAGTGTCTTTTACGGATAATTTTCTTAATTTTTTGCAAAAAATTAAGAAAATTTCAGTTAAGAAAATA
Organism: Hirschfeldia incana; assembly: GCA_026261945.1. Taxonomy (NCBI): domain Eukaryota; kingdom Viridiplantae; phylum Streptophyta; class Magnoliopsida; order Brassicales; family Brassicaceae; genus Hirschfeldia; species Hirschfeldia incana. The sequence goes on along the minus strand of JABCMI010000015.1, from coordinate 5,850,789 downwards.
TTTTAATTTTCTAAAACGTGATTTGAGTTTTTTAACTGTCAAAATATTAAAAGAAGACATTTTTTTCCTTTTTATTAGACATTTTATTAAACTTCTTTAAGAACATTTGTTTCCTTTCTAATAAATTTTTTAATAAAAAATAAAATTTTAAATTTTAGCTTCTTAAAACGTCTGTAAGAATATAGAAATAATTTTTTAAAACGTTTTTAATAAAAATTAAACTTTATAAAAAAAATTTAATAAAAAGAAAATTTATAAAACGTTTTTAATAAAAAATTAATAAAAATAATTTTTAAACTTTATAAAATTAAGTAACTAAATAAAATTTTAAACTTTATCAAATTAAGTAACTTTATAAATTAAGTAACAAATTTTATAAAACTTTATAACACGTTTTCAATAAAAGATTAATAAAAATGAAATCTTTAAAAAATACTAAATAAAACTATAAAAAACTTAAACTTTTTAGTTTTATTAAACTTTTAAATAAAAAATAAAATTTTAAATTTTGACGATTCAAAGTTTTGTTCCTTTTTATTAAACTTTTAAGTTGTGTTTAATTTGATTAATTAGTGGTTAGTTTTGGAATCTTAAAAAAAAATACTAAAGGGACACATTAAATATGGTATTATACCAATAGGACAATCATGCTGTTTTTTGTTGTTCTGTTTTGGAAAATTTCTTTTTATTTTTTATATATATTATGTTTATATGAGATATTTTTTATTTTGAGTTTAACTATAAAAGTATGATGGATTATCAAAAGTAGATATACAACACAAAATTTTATTAAATTTTTGGATTTATACTAAAATTATTGCTTAATTTTAGCATGTTTAGATTCATTTTAATCAATTTAACCAATTTAGGACAGTTTAAACAGACTTAAATTGTTTAAATTGGATTTTTTTTTAAAAAAAAATTGCGGCTAAGTCCGAGTTGCCGCGTAAACAGATTTTTAGATTAACAGAATAGAAACATGAACATTAATTTTGTTTAGAGCAAAAAACAAATAACTTCATGTTCAAAAACTTACATTTGTAAAGACTTGAACAAAGATGAAGACAGAAAGAAGTGAGAGAGCCATTTTTGGTGGGAGATGAGGAAGTTGTGAAATCACACGAAGAATGCCATTGGCCTTCTCTGCTATATATAGACGTTTTTTTTTTGAAAATTATATATAGAAGTTTTTGTAATTAAGATAATTATAATTCCTCTTATTATCCATAAAATACAAATAAATCGAACCTCGAGGAACATTTTTTTATTTTTTTTGTCAATGCTCGAGGAACATATCGTGGAGTTTAATACATGATTTTTTTTTTGCTTAAAATAATACTCCATGAGATTGCCATTGCCACTTTATTCGTACACAGCTTACAGAAAGGAACCAAGGTAGACATGTTCAGTATGGTAAAGCTGGACTGTATCGAAAACGAACAAAAATAAACATTATAGTTTGGTTTTGGTATAAATCATATAAGCCGAAAGAATACGATCTTATAAAAAGCATTTAAATATGTATATCTCTATAATATTATTTGATAAGTCAGTTTCCTATGTGTCGCGCTCACGTTAACTCTCACGATGGTTGATTACATTGATACCCTTAATGAAAAAATATTAATTTAAATAATATTATTGATTTTACTTAAATTACTTTTTAATATTTTCCCAAAAACATATATCTAATAAAAAAGGAAATATTTATAAAGTTTACAAAACGAATTTAAAAAAAAATATATGTATAAATAATATAATTTCATTAAAAGGAAAGTTCATAAAATAGTAATATTCTATTTAAAAATATTTTAAAATAACATAATAAATACATTTTTATAGTAAAAATATATATTTTCAAAGTAACAGAAATATTTTTGTATATCTATCTAATTTTTAGATGATTATATAAGATAATTAAGTAACATAGACTGAATATGTTTTATTGACTAAAACAGTTTAAAATTAGTCCTATTGAAATGTTATTTGTATTTCGTATATTTATTTGAGTATAATTTTTCTAAACACAGCAAAAATATCTATAAATTATAATTTACTTATATAATATGCTTTCTAAAACACACACACGATTTTTACTGTTTATTTTTAAGAGATATTAAGAAAAAATATATTATATTTTACATAATTAAAATATATCTTTCTCAATATGAAATTTGCTTTTAAATTTTATGTTTTTATATTTGTGGAACTTAATATAACCATAACCAAAAAGCATAAAATTATATAGAATTTATAAAAATATTTTAGTTATTGTAATATTGATAAATGTATGTAACTTCCTATGGATCATCATTTTGTTTTCTAATATCATTAAAAACCCAAAAAATAATTTTATACACATTATTAAAATACATGCAGATTTAAATGATAAAAAAATTAATTTGACCTGGTTTAATTATAATAAAACTAATTATACTTCAGTTTCTATTTGAAAGAATATATGTTACTTAATATACTCACAACATGAGTGATTCGAATAATCCAACTTATATCTAAAATCAAAAATTTAACTATAATAATAAAATATAATTTTATAATAACAATAATTTATTTTATAACTATAAATTATAATATTACTCAAAACACATTAACAAATGAAAATAAAGTATTAACCAACTGTGACAATTTACATAACTAAGACAACAACCAACCTAAATGCAAATAAGAAAATTAATCAAAATTTTAATATAATTAAAATTAAAAATATTATAGTTAAATTCAGAGAAATATATGCAATTCAATATATTTAAATGATAATTAAATCGACTGTAAAAAAAAAAAACCCGAGTAGATATAACATATCTAAAATCATATGTCTAATTAAATTAATATAATATTATTAATATAAATTATGCATAAAATTATAAATTAATTTTAAATTAGAAGTAAATAGCAATAAAATATTCTAATATATATTTACTTTATCAATATTTATATCCGTGCATGAGCACGAGAAAATCACCTAGTGTTTTATAAAGACACATGAAAATCTATTTGTTAGATAATATTTTTTCTTAATAACTATTACCATATTTTTAATAGTAATAAAGAACTCTTAATTTGTAAAATACTTGAATTATAATCAAATAATAATTCTTCGCAACTGAAGTTTTTTTTTTCTTATAAATAAGCGAAGGGTTCTTATATCTTTAAAATAATAAATAAAGAAAAACAGAAATCGAATGCCAAGGCTTTATGATCATCACCCATAGAAAAATAATCCGATGAACCGAACCAAAACTAATGAATGTGTAGAGTTCACGGTACATCCTACGGTTCCGTAACTGCGCGCGCGTGCAAACCGGTATAAGGATAGTATCGTAATTTCAAAACGTGCAAAAACAAAATCAATCAAAAACTCCAAAGGTGTCATCATCCATCTTCTTGGCGTCGATCTCTCTCTCTCTCTCTGCTTGGATATTTTCCTCTCCAGATCTCTCTCCCGTGGTCAAATCTTTGAGATCTGAATATCAAGGATGTACGGATTCGAGGCGCTTCACGTTCAACATCCATGGCGGATACCTGGAGGCGATCGTGAGAGGCCACCGCGCTGGGCTTCTCACCACGGCGGATTACAACAATCTGTGCCAATGCGAAAACCTAGACGACATCAAAATGCACCTCTCCGCCACCAAATACGGCTCTTACCTCCAGAACGGTGCGTACGATCGTGATATTCTTATGAATTTTGATTGGTTTGACTTTTGATTTTGTTTTCGTTGGGGGGTTTAAGCTTTGCGAAATGATTTCAATCCTCATTTTATTTGTCAATGTATGGGATCTCAATACAATTGTTAGATTCTTATAGTATGTGAATCTCTCTGATCAAATATTATCTGATGGATGCAGAACCGTCACCTCTGCATACGACCACAATCGTGGAGAAGTGTACACTCAAGCTTGTTGATGATTACAAGCATATGCTTTGCCAAGCTACTGAGCCTATGTCCACCTTCTTAGAGTACATCAGGTAGCTCAGATATATAAAATCCTCTTTCCCTGTAAAAATCATAATTACAGATCAACAGAAAATGATGGTGTGATTCGCTGTTGTTTGTCATTTTCAGTTTCCATTCATCATAGTGTATAATCTCCTTTTTAATTGCAGTGAAATGGGGTTTGTTACAGAATGTTGAGAGCAAATATTTTGATCATTTTTGTTGTAGCTTAAATGCTAGCTTAATTGATTTCTTACCCTTTTTCACATTGATTTAGTTTTGTATATGTATCACTAATATTGGATTTGTTTCTGTTAATCTCGTATTACAGATACGGCCACATGATTGACAATGTCGTGCTGATTGTTACTGGAACTTTGCACGAGAGAGATGTTCAGGAGTTGATCGAGAAATGTCACCCTCTAGGCATGTTTGACAGGTACCCACTCTGACGTTTTGGATCTTCTTTACCGCTTCTTGGTTATGTTTTTGGCTCATGATTTTTCTTTTCCAGCATTGCCACACTGGCAGTTGCTCAGAACATGAGGGAGCTGTATAGGTTGGTGCTTGTTGATACTCCTCTCGCTCCATATTTTTCTGAATGCTTGACATCTGAGGTACATATTATTTTGACGCAGATTAGTGTTTTTAGTTACCGGGTGCATTGGTAAAGTATGAAAAACATTTTTTCACGTTCAAATAATTTTCAGGATTTGGATGACATGAACATTGAGATTATGAGGAACACTCTCTACAAAGCATACCTTGAGGATTTTTACAAGTTCTGTCAGGTGCTAATCGACTCCTAAATCCTTTTTTAACAAAATTTCATGATCTACCTATACTGGCTAACCCGTTTTCGTTGTGTATCTGGAATAGAAACTTGGAGGGGCAACATCAGAAATAATGTCTGACCTTCTGGCCTTCGAAGCTGACAGAAGAGCTGTGAACATCACCATCAATAGGTAACTAAGTACTGCTGTATGTCTCCGTTCATCAAACTACAAGAGAGGGTACCCTCGTAGTGTTGCTTTGTTTACTAAGGCACTGCATCTGATTCTCCTTGTTATGCACAGCATTGGCACTGAGCTCACAAGAGAAGACAGGAAGAAATTGTACTCCAACTTTGGTCTCCTGTAAGCATTCTAGAGCCAAACGATATAATTCAATTCAGTGGTTGCATAAAACTCCAACTAGTTTTACTCACCATGTTTTTCATTTTTTTTGCTTCCGCAGCTATCCATATGGTCACGAGGAGCTTGCTATCTGCGAAGACATAGATCAGGTAAATACGCAAGCTAATATATATTATAAATATATTTTCAGTTTGCAAATATTTGGCTTAGCGAAAACAATGATCCGCTGTTAGGTTCGTGGTGTTATGGAGAAATACCCTCCTTACCAAGCTATATTCTCCAAGATGTCTTATGGAGAGAGCCAGATGCTCGACAAGGCGTTTTATGAAGAAGAAGTCAGAAGGCTTTGCTTAGCCTTTGAGCAGCAGGTTTGTTTCCATAGACATTAAAGACCCACCCCCACCCGTAGAGTCAAATCGCATAACACGTCTTATGTTATTGGGTGTCAGTTCATGTATAGTACTAACTATGGCTATTTAAACCTGAGTTTTGCAGTTCCATTACGGGGTGTTCTTTGCGTATATGAGGTTGAGGGAGCAGGAGATCAGGAACCTGATGTGGATATCCGAATGTGTTGCACAGAACCAGAAGTCGAGGATCCACGACAGTGTCGTCTACATGTTCTGAGTCTGGTAAAGAAGTGAGAAAAAACACACATTAAAATGTGTTCTAAAATTGGAGAATAAGAAGAAAGAACCTGTTTGGTTGTTGTTGGTTTTCTTCATTACTCCAGTTTTTACTAGAGAAATATGCCGTACAATCTCCGGATTTTACTTTCACCGTTTCTGTCGTTCGACATGAGTGCGTGTATTAAGTTTTTTTTTTTTTTTTTTGAAAAAAATGTATTAAGTTTTTACCCAAATAAGAATCTCTATATTTTTGCTTGGTTCTCTATTGCCAATAAACTCTTGTAATAATATCAAACAACATTTATCATATGCGTTTTGTAACATTTTGTTTGAAATATATATTTGAAACGTGTCTAATGTCCACTGCTGAATTTTTTTTATCAAGCTGGATGTTTGACTATAGTGTGGTGGTTAAGCTGTAAATTATTTTGATTACATTTTCACAATATTCTGAGAAAATATATATACGGTGATAAAATAAACATGAATAGTTTCCGATTCACTCCCTAAATGCACGCCCAAATCCAATTTGACAATTAGCCTTGGAAGAGAACAGATCCGAGTCTTCTCTCTCTCTCCTCACTTCCCACACAGGAGCTCAGTTATCGCATGATGCACCGCCGCATCAGTGGCGGATCCGCCGCAATCTTCATCCTCCTCTCACTCCACATACTCACAACCACCACCACCTCCACCACTCTCCCGATCCCAGGCCTAGACACCTTCTTAACCAACCAATTCCGCCACGACCCCAAAGCCACCAACGACTCATACGGATCTCTCTCCTCCTCCCTCAAACGCTCTCTCTCCTCCTCCCATCTCCACTTCACCTCTCTCTCCCAACCCCTCCTCTCCCTCTCAGTCCCCGTCTCCCTCCACGTCCGCTTCGTCGGCGACTCCTTCCCCTCCTCCTCCGCCTCCACCCTCTCCTCCTTCATCACATCCGCCGTAACCACCGACAACTTCCACGTCATCTCCCCTCCCGACTCCTCCTCCGATCACAACCTCGCCGTCTCCCACTCCCTCAACCTCGACGCCTCCCTCTCCCCAACCTCCCTCTCCTCGCGCCTCGACACAACCATAAAATCCTTAATCTCATCAACAACCTCCTCCCTCCGATCCAACCTCCTCTCCCTCCCTTACTCCTCCATCGACGAGATCGTCAAACAAGAGTACGAGAAGGAGAAGCACGGAGACGGAGGAGTCTACATCTACCTCCTATCCCTCGGCCCTCAATCGAAACCCTACGCGTACAGCTACTCCCACGGAGACTCCTCCGCGGGGTACACGAAATGCCTGGGAAGCATCTGGACTGGAAAAGAGCGTTACCTCTGGATCGATCTCTCCGCGGGACCCGTCGATTACGGCCCCGCGTTATCGGGAGACGGAGTTCTGCCACGTGGCGAGTTTCACCCTCTCGCTGCTTTCCACGGGCGGCCTAAATCGGAGAAGGCTTTACTTGCGGATTTGGCTTCGCTTGTGTACAATGCGTATCAGGTACTCCTCGTTCCTTCTCTGAGGATCCCTGTGTACTTCGAGGAGTCTTTGGTTGTTCAGTTGATTCATGTTTACGGGTCGGAGCATAAGGATCCGGTCGGGTTGGATTGGGAAAAGGTTAAGAGAACGTTCTTGGAGGAGGCTGATAACGGTGGGTTGTTGTTGGGAGAGCAGAAGCTGAGTTTCAAGAGTTTTAGTGTTAACTACAGAGAGTGTCCGATTTGTTCTTTCGCGGTTTCCCGAGGGATGAACTCGTATACCTCTAGGTTTTTGTTTGATAACTACACGTTGATTGTGAGTGAGTATTTGGATTCCAAGCATATGCATCGGACGTTGACTGAGTCTGGAGATGAGTTGAGGAGAGTCGCGGGGATTCACGAGGAGGAGGAGTTTGCTAGGGTGTTGCCTGTTTATGTTTTTGATTTGGATGTTAATACGCCGTTGTTGTTGGATAGGTATCATCAGTCCGTTGCGTTTAAAGATATGGTGATTGCGGTTAGAACTAGAGGGACGCAGTCGGTGAGTGATTATACTTGTAATGGTCGTCATGTGTTTGTTCATACGAGGGATCTTGAGAGACCTCTCGTTGGTTCGATTCTTCAGAGTATGTGGGGTGTGTCGTCGACTCATCTGACGTGGAGCCCGAGGCATAACTCGACGTTGGTTGACTACACGTGGAGCGTGGGGCATACGCCGTTTGGACCTTTCTCTGATATCTCGTCTCTTTCGTTTGTTCAGAAAGACGCTGCTAAGAGGAACGTTATTTTGACGTCGCTGAACACGACGATCTCTAGCGCGGTCGATGTTATTGATTCAGCGGTTGCTTATGGAGGAGAGGCGGTCCTTGTGAAACAGAACCGGCACTCTGAGTTCATGCAGAGGTGGAATCTTTTGAAGTATAAGATGGAGAAGTCGGTTTCTGCTCTGTCGCATAATGACTTCGAGATGGCTTTGTATTACCTGAGATCGGCTTCGCATGACTTGTACTCGATGCATTCGGTGGTGTACTTGGCGTCGCAAGAGGTGGAAGCGAGTCTCAACTGTTTTAAAGATCCTCCGTTCCCGTGGGGAGCTGTTTCGGTGTCTGGAGTAGGGTTAGTGGCGTTGAGTTACGTGTACGCTAAAAGAGATAGGCTCTTCAAGAGCAAAAGAAAACAGTTCTGAAGAATCCAGGGCCACACTCCATTGGAGAAAGACTTGGCTTGGTTTATGGGGTTGGATACAACATGTACTATTATGAGCTTGTTTCAATTTGGTGATGTTGAACAAAAGAAAAACAATTGTTGGATCTTTGTTTTTTCTTCTGGATGTCTATCAATTTTTGAATAGTTAAAGACGGAAACTTGAAATCGGTTTTCCTGTTAACTAAATCACTCGAGACTTGAGAGAGGTAAGAGGATGTTTAATTTATGTTTTTAGTTGGTTTGAAAATTTACATATAATATTAACAAGTATTTTGCAAATTGATTATTAATTACTTTCTTGCCAATTTACTTTAATATTTTCAAATTAATTTAGTTAGTATTTTACAAATTTATGTAATTAATACTAACAAATCTATAACTTTTTTTGGTCTTATGTCTTTGTAAAAATAATTTTGATTCTCATCATTAATATTTATTGTAAAATTTAATTAATAAATTAAAAACCCCACTAAATATAAGAAAACAATATACTATATTACTTTTTAAAATATTTTTTTAGAATAAATACTTTTAAAAGATACATATTATATTTTTAATGTAGTTGTGTTATACAATAATGTAAATTATAAAATTTTCAGAAATTAATTTTGGTTACTGAATTTTGATTGATTTAAATTATGGAAAAGGTTAATCACAGACAATACAATCAAAATTTAATCTATTTTTGAATCAGTAATTATTAACCCCTAATGAACTGAATATTTTTTTGTTGTTGTTTTATTATAAGAAGGCCTGAAAGACGCACTCCACCGCCCAAGTATCCTATAAAAGACCCTCCCCTCCTCCTTTCGCTCCCCTCTCTAGACTATGGCGGACGGACATTCCTTCAATAACATCTCTCTCAGCGGTCGCGGCGGAACGGTACTTTCCTCTATCTCTCTACACATCTCTCTAATCACGTCGTCGGTTTTATTTTCTGGTGAATTTTTCGCTCCCTTCCGCACATTTCCGAATTGCTCCGAAACCCTAATCTCTTATTCTTGCCGCCGCCGCTCGATTACGAGACGAATGTGGGGCTTTTCGATTCAGCAACGTATCTTTCTTCTTTTTTTTTACTAGTTTACAATTTGTTTACGGATCTTCTAAGTGCGCAAAATGGTTGTTAGAATCTTGATTAGGGTTCTACCGATGTTTATTAGGGTTCAATGTTGTTTTAATTTGGTTTTTTTTTCTCAAATTTTTGGTTACTTCCAGAACCCAGGACTCCTGAAAATAAACTCGGGAGGGATTCAATGGAAGAAGCAAGGCGGCGGAAAAGCTGTGGAAGTCGATGAGTCTGATATCGTTGGCCTCAGTTGGATGAAGGTTCCCAGGACCAACCAGCTTGGTGTCAGAACCAAAGATGGCTTATACTATAAGTTCATTGGCTTTCGTGATCAGGTTTGCGCATAGCTTCTTCGATTATATTCAATATTATCTAACTGAAACTTTATTAATCATATACTTTATGGTGTGTATAGGATGTTGCGAGTCTGACGAGCTTTTTCCAAAGTGCTTTTGGGAAAACGCCTGAAGAGAAACAACTCTCTGTTAGTGGTCGCAATTGGGGAGAAGTTGATTTGAATGGTGACTTCTCGTTCTTATAAGTGACTGTTTTTGTAGTCGTAGAATGATTTTTAGTCGGAAAGTTTCACCTTTTATAATTTGGTTTAGTGTTTTTAAGTGAAAAAAAAAAAATCTCTTAGCTCTCTCTCTTTATTTGTGCAGGGAACAATTTAACCTTTTTGGTTGGTGGTAAGCAAGCTTTTGAAGTGTCCCTGGCTGATGTTTCACAGACTCAGCTTCAAGGGAAAAACGATGTCTTGTTGGAGTTTCATGTTGATGATACTGCTGGTGCCAATGAGGTATATACTGCAACTTTGGTGTCCCCCTTAGAAATGTGGTCTCTCTAGGCTAATATGTGTGTAAGGGTACATATTCTAGCTGTGTTTCTGATTCTGTTATATCTATTTATTTACAGAAAGACTCGTTGACGGAGATAAGTTTTCATATTCCTAATTCCAACACTCAGTTTGTTGGTGATGAAACTCGTCCACCTGCTCAAGTAAGTTGCCAAGCCTTTTTTAAATTATATATGTGTGTGGGTCTCTCGAGTATTTTTCTGCTGATGCCTAGCGCATGTTTCAGGTTCTCCATGACAGAATCATGGCTGTGGCTGATGTTGGTGCTGGAGTTGAAGAGGCGGTCGTCACATTTGAGGGTATCGCAATCCTCACACCCAGGTGAAATGATATTTCCTTCATCTTTTCTTGACGATTAGAGTATTGGTATGGCTGCTTCATCTCATGACGACTTGATTTTTTTTTTTTTTATCTTTCATAGGGGTCGGTACAGTGTGGAGCTTCACCATTCCTTCTTACGGTTGCAAGGACAAGCTAATGACTTCAAAATCCAATACAGTAGTGTTGTCCGCTTGTTTTTGCTTCCAAAGGTATCTTCTTCTTTTTTCTTTCTCTAATCGTATCTTAGGGGATTTTATTTATATTAACAGTCATCTGACAATGAATCTTATACTTATTTATGAAACTCTTGTTATCTGTTTTCTTCATGAGCAGTCAAACCAGCCGCATACGTTTGTTGTTATCTCTCTAGACCCACCAATCCGGAAAGGTCAGACAATGTATCCCCATATTGTGATGCAGGTAAGCATTACTTTACTTTCATATCAATTATCTTTACTGTAAGTGTGTTTCTTACATCTGTTTTCCCCCACCTTTTCTAGTTTGAGACTGACTCCGTCGTCGAAAGCGAACTGTCAATTAGTGATGATCTTCTGAATACAAAGTTCAAGGACAAGTTGGATCCATCATATAAGGTCTCTTTCTTGACTGCGCTTATGTTATCATTGATTGATAGAAAATAACTTCTAAATACGCTGATTGCGAATGATTGGCTATGATTCGTCAGGGTCTCATTCATGAAGTCTTCACCACAGTGTTGCGTGGGCTGTCTGGTGCAAAGATCACAAAACCAGGGAAGTTCCGCAGTTCCCAAGATGGGTTTGCAGTCAAATCATCACTCAAGGCAGAAGATGGTGTTCTTTATCCACTTGAGAAGGGATTTTTCTTTTTACCTAAACCTCCAACGCTTATACTTCATGATGAGGTATTTCGTGATTATTTTATGATTGGGAATTGTCGTTAGGCTGTGAAATATTGTTGGTTTGTTCAAACCGTTTGCTTTTCTCTTTTAGATTGACACTGTGGAGTTCGAAAGGCATGTTGCTGGTGGTGCAAACATGCATTACTTCGATCTTTCCATAAGACTGAAAACTGATCATGAACATCTGTTCCGGAATATTCAGAGGAATGAGTATAATAATCTCTACTCCTTCATAAGGTAAGAACGGGGTGTCTCAGTATCTCCTGTGAATGGATTGAATTGTTGTTTGTGAGTAAAGCATTATCTTCCCTTACTGCAGCTCTAAGGGTTTGAAAATTACGAACCTTGGAGGTGCGGGTACCACGGAGGGTGTTGCTGCTGTTCTTCAGGATGATGATGATGCTGTTGACCCTCATCTTGAGCGTATCAGAAACCAAGCTGCTGATGAGAGTGACGAGGAGGCAAGTGGTTTATGTCTTGACCGAATTACTTAAGTGTTCTGGAGATCCTGTTTGTTTGACAGTTGATACTTTTTTTATTTATGAAGGACGAAGACTTTGTTGGGGGTGAGGATGACGACGGTGGTTCACCAACTGATGATTCTGGCGGGGACGACTCTGATGCTAGTGACGACGGTGAGGAAGGAGAGATAGAGGTAGATCTGTTTCAATATAAATCAAACTCTTTTCACCAGAGAAACCATATGCTTGACATATCTTATCTTATTGGTACCATTTTGATCCTTTTTCAGAAATCTAATAAGAAGGAACCAAGGAAAGAGACGAAAAGTTTGCCCCCAAAGAAGAAAGCAGTAGCCACAGAAGAAGGCAGTAGCAAGAAGAGGAAGGTGAAAAGGAAGAAGGATCCTAATGCACCAAAGAAGGCAATGTCTGGTTTCATGTACTTCTCCCAAATGGAAAGAGATGTGAGTTCCTTCTCTCTTCTTTGTTCTACATTTAACTCTTAAAACATTTTACTATTCTTCTTTATCTCACAGACTTAGTAATACTGAGACATAGATAAAACATTTTTTTGGCGAGCAAACTTTTTACTATTGGTGAACTGAACAGAACATAAAGAAGGATAACCCAGGAATAGGATTTGGAGACGTGGCGAAGGTGCTTGGAGATAAGTGGCGTCAGATGTCTGGTAAAATTCTAAATCTTCCCTTTTAAACAAGAGGTATTGGTCTTGGCTTAGTCTGCGATCGTTATTGTTTGTGTGTGTTTTCTATAGCTGAGGAAAAAGAGCCGTATGAAGCTAAGGCACAAGTCGACAAGAAGCGATACGAGGATCAGATTAGTGATTACAAGAACCCTCAGCCAATGCTGGTAGACTCGGAAAACGACTCCGACAGTAACTAAACTCTGATATATCCCCAAAGACTCCCAAGCATCTGAGATTTACATGTTATCTTGTCTCTCTGCTTCTTTAGTTCGTGTGTTTTTCTCAATGTAGTGAATCCTACAAGTTTTTTAGTATCGTACTTTATCTGGCTGAAGTTCACAAAGATCCATGAGTTTTTGCTCTTTAGGACAATTACTTATCTGCAAATTACACAATTTGTTCTCATTAAATCAAAACTTCATCTCGCAACATAATCGATTATAATTCTTTTCTTATTACAATCACGATCTGAAGAATATTATGGACATCAAGAAGCATATAAAATCTTATCGACAATGGGACGTGCTCTACACCTAGCTTCCAACAACGTAGCCCTGCGCATCGTGATTCCTTCTTCAGATTCGCTCATGTCCACATATTCTTCTCCTGCTCTCTCCCACTCAAAACATTGGACCAACGATCCCAAAACCAACGTCACTAGCCGCAGAGCTAGCCCCAATCCAGGACAAGCTCGTCGTCCCATCCCAAATGGCATCAACTTTTTATCCTCCCCTTCCTTCTCAAACCTCTCTGGCTTGAACTTTTCTGGCTCTTCCCACATCTTTGGGTCTCTATGTATGGCCCATACGTTCACCAGTAAGGTTGTTCCACGCGGGACATCATAGCCAGCCACCGTGCAATCTTCTGATGCCATATGAGGAAGGAGCATTGGTGCAACAGGATAGAGCCGTAAAGTCTCTGACACAATGCTCTTGAGATAAGGAAGTTTTACAATGTCTTGTTCCTCTATTAACCGGTCTGAACCGATTTGCTGGTCGATTTCGGTTTTCGCTTTCTTTAACACTTCTGGATGGTTCAACAAATTTGACATCGCCCAATCTAACGTTGCTGCTGATGTGTCTGTTCCGGCAAGTATCATAACCTATCAAAAATATTTTGAAATCACTAAAATTCCCAAAAATAGAAACTTAGCCAAATTTTATTTATTTAATGTTTGTACTAGTTTGGTATCTCTTTACTTAAGACCACCATCCCTTTGATGATGATATCAGTGTAGTAATCAGGCTGAGTTTCTTGTAGAGCAAGCAAGCGATCGATAACTGTGTTGCCTTTTTCTTTCTTTGCACGTTTTTCATCTACCAGACTTTGCAGAAACTCGTCGACACGACCGGCTAACTTCTTCACCCGTTTCTCGTAATCAGTTATCCAACAAAGGATCGGGAAGTAGTCAGCAGCATTCCCTGCATCGCCGGAATAAACAGCATCGGCGATCAGCTGTCGAACGTGTCTTGCCTCATCGTCATCCTCCGTTCCATCGCCGTAAAATCTCTTTCCAGCAAACATCCCAATGATGTTGTTTAGAGTCAAGCTCATAAACAACGATCCCATCTCCACCTTCGCAGATTCCTGAATTAACCAAATGGAAAAAGTTCAAAAGTTCATTTTCTAAGTTGTTTACAAAGCTAGTGTGCTCTCTGTCAATAAATGAGCGATTTTATAAAATTTTACTCTTTCCGTTCATAAATATAGTATCATTTGTATTTTTTATGCAGTATTGTTTATGTCTTTAGTAATTACATTTGCTTAACCGATATTGTTTAAGATACATAAATATTATTTATAATAATCAAACCATTTTGTAATTAATATTAATATTAAAATACATATAAGTGTTACATTAGAGTTCGAAAATGACATTTTGTATAGTAAAAAATCAAAATAATATTTTTTTGAAACATAAAATTTAACTTTTTTTCTGGAACTGAGGGTAAATCTAACTATTCGTTTATATTTTGTCAATTTACCTGTTTTGAGACATAATTTGTCTGTTTGCTAAGAAGCAATTTTGCATTTTCCCTAAAATTTCTGAAAAATCCACTTTTTATCACAATCATTTCAATATATTAAGATACAGACAATTGTAGAATCTATTAATTATATCTCTAAATTATTAAGACTTTTTGTCATTTTACTTTTTGCAAAATATGTTATGGAGAAACAAAAAAGTTTTACTGAAAAGTAAAGCAATCACGGCCGTAATAACACATATGCTAGTGAAACCACACTTACGTGCTGAGAGTTTTTCGATAAACAGAAGATCAGCCGTCGAATCTCATCTTTACGGATGGATAAGAAGCTATCGAGCTTAAGAGATGAGAAGATCTCAATGGCGCCTATTCGACGTAGGTTGCGCGAGCTATCACCGTAAGGCGCACTGACCATGGTGGTGAAGTTGTACCCCATGTGTTTCGCGAAAATAAACTCTGGGCGGTTGGCGAAAACGACGTCGTTCTTGGTGAAGCATTCCTCGGCGACCGAGTGAGAAGAAACCACGAAAACGAGACGAGAGCCGAGGCGGAGTGAGAATATCGAGGCGCCGCCTAGTGATCTTGAGAGGGACAGAAAGCTCCGTTGGAGCGGCATCTTTAGGAGGTGGAGGTGTCCGATAACAGGAAATGACCAAGATGGACTCGACGGTAGGTTTAATTTGCGCCGACGTGTTCCGAGCAATAATGTTATAGCGAGGAAGAGAGATAGGATCAGGTAGATAGTTTCCATTATTGAGTTGTGTTTTTTCTCTTCCTGTTTGCTAAATTAGTCAAAATGTTAGGCTAACTTGGAAACTTTATAATGACACGCACATACTGAAGCTAATAGTGACTCAATTATTGAGTAAATCAGATAAGTTCGTGAGTGGTAAAGAATAGAAGCGGGTTACGGGTAATAGTTTTGCTGACGTCACTGCTTACTATAAATAGACACTCATCATGCATGCATAACACGTGCTTGCTAACCACAACGATGTGTGCTTATTGTGTTGTATTGTTTGTCTGAATTGGTACGGAACTACGGATTTGTTTTGTGTAATAACGATGGTAACGAACGTACTAAAAGAAAACATGCGATATTATATTAATTTAACAAGAAATAACGATATTTTTGTTAATGGTTACAAATAGAGATAAATATCGCATGGCGTTTCCCTCCTTCATATTTATTAAAAAAAAATAAGAAACAATATTATTTGAGATAAACTCATGGCTCCCTCTTTCATCTGTTGTTTGTTAACTTAGCGTCTCACTCAGTCTAAGTGTTTGCTGCTAGTGTGGCTCAATGGCCTGAACGCGCTTCCTCCGCCCAAATGTGCCTTACCGGCGGCATCGTACTGAAGTCCTCCTCCGAACTCCATGGATCCTCCGGCATTACCTCCGACGTTAACTTCGGTTTTAGACCCTACGATTCCCCCGGCTTGGCCTCCGACCTTGGCTCCGGTCGTAGGTCCACACCCGGCTTTGGCTTCACCACCAACCTTGGCTCCGGCATTACCTCCGACTTTAAGTTCGCCTTGAGCCCCAACTTTGCCGCCGACCTTGCCTTTGCCTTTGCCTTTGCCTTTGCCTCCAACCTTTCCTCCGGCTTTAGCTCCGAAATCGACTCCGGCGTTAACTCCGGTTTCAGCTCCGACGCTGCCTCCGACTTGGGCATCAGCATTTCCTCCGGCACCGGCTTGAGCTTCGCCTTGAGCTCCAACGTTGCCTCCGACAAGTCCTCCAACCTCGCCTCCGACAAGTCCTCCGACCTTGCCTTTGCCACGACCTCCGGCCTTGCCTCTGCCACGACCTCCGATCATGCCTCCAACAAGGCCTCCGACTCCGGCTCCGACATCGCTTCCGACTCCGGCTCCGACATTACCTTCGGCTCCGGCATTACCTCCGACAGCTCCTCCGGCATTACCTCCGACGGCTCCTCCGGCATTACCTCCGACGGCTCCTCCGGCATTACCTCCGATGGCTCCTCCGGCACTACCTCCGATGGATCCAAAAAAGTTACCACCAAATTGAACACCCTTCTTGATGAAACCATCGAGATAGCCGTTGGGCTTAACGGGGTTACCCACCTGCTTCCCGGCGAACTTGGCACTGCATTTAGTGATCACCTTCACGAAAACATTAATGTAACCCTTGAGCTTGATCAAACACTTCTCAACCTTGACCCTGTCACTCTTGCTTATCTCAGCGTTAGCATCGAACTTATACTTGGCCGAGATCTCAGCCATCACCGTCTCGAGCTCGACGAACCCATCAGCCATCGCTCTGAAGCTCTTCCTCACCCTAGCCGCAAGCTCACCTTCAACACCAACAGCTACTTGAGCCGAATACATCGCCTCAGTCATCACGGCGTATTTGGCATGGAGAGAACCGAACACGCGCTTGACGGCTGTGCTCTTGCCGACAGCGAGGTACTCGCTGAAGACTTTGCAGGTGGCGAACAGGGTGTTGAACTGAGGTGTGTTGGGTGCGGATTTGATCTTCTTCTCGATGAGTTTGGAGATTTCGGTGGAGGGGAAAGTTTGGAGTTTGGACAGTGTTGGTGGGCATAAGTTCTTTTTTGTTTTCTTAGGTGGGTGAGCTGAGACGGAGCCGATGGTTAGAACCACGGCTATAAATATCAACAGAGAGATCCTTGCCATGGTTGTTTTATATGGCAAGGTAAAAAAAAATTAAAAAAAAAAAAAAAACTAAAAAGGAATATGAAGGAAGTGCGAGTTTTGATTGAAGATCTTGAAAGGTATATATACATTTTTCACAGAGCCTAATAATAGGTTAGGGAAACAAGAACCAAAAGAAACTAACACAACATACAAACGAGAGATTCATGGTCGTTCACTTGATTTTTTTCTCTGTCAAAACGAATATGATGGATCACAAAAAAACAAAACAAAAAAACATTTGTGAGAAGAAGTCATTACTAGTTTATTACAACCACTAGTCTAGCTACTGTAAATAGAATATACATGTATATACTAGTCTAACCACTAGTATATACATGTTTAGTTTTTCATCATAGTTTTTTTGTTTACATTCAGCAAATTATATTTGTTTTGTTTTAAGTAAAATTGTAAGCACATGCAAGAGCTAAATTTAAAACAATTGACCTGTATCAAACAATTTATGTGTTATTAATGAATTAAATGTTGGTATGATATTCTTTTTAGATTTAGAAATACTTTTTATGGAAAGTAAAAAAAAATATAATGGGGATTATTAGTTAATTAAAGCACATTTAAATTTTGTAAATTAATTATTGACAAATAAAACACGACAACATATGTTTTGTCTCAATCAAATTTCGCTCGTAGTTTATTGAAATTTATTCAATTTAATTCGCGGCGCTTCACAACACTACAAATACTGTACACATAATCCTTTTATTTGATACAGTATGTCTCAAGTGTTGTCCGAAAGTCTTTTTGAATCAATTCTCGACAATGAACTCTTGAATCTCTATACCAGTATGGCGTGCGCCGCCCTGTAACCTAATCAGAACTTGATCCCCAAGCTTCAGCGAGGTCACAGGAACAGCCGTTTTCCGAGATGAGTTAACTGCAAGAAAGTAAAAACACATTCATCAGAACACTATTTGATGTAAAACAAGTAGCAACCTGCAATGAAAGATATCAAGAGAAGAAGAAACCTTGATGAGGAGTGACTAATGCAACTGTTTCCGCGTTCTGTAGGATGGTGCTAAACATCGTTTCATCCTCCTCTCCACTAAGCTGCAAGAGATAGAAACAGCTTAAACGTTTAAAGATCAGAGAAACTACATAAGATATATAATACTAATATACAGACAACCTTAGCCTCCACGAGGATAAGCGGTCGCTTCTCTATTTTAACTCTCCCGACAACTGCTGTCCGCTGTTTTCCTTTCTGATCAACAACGAGTACTTCTCTCCCTGTTCTTAACTCGGATAGGTAACAAGTCTTTCCTCCTGGTACAGAGACATAAGCATGAACTGGTCCCTGTAAATTCAAGATTTTGAGTGAATAATAGTATCTTCAACTTATTAAGATGAAGGAGACAGAAACTCACAGCGTTGACTCTAAATGGTCTGCTTGCAATGTAATTAGACTCCAAGCATTCTGAGTGAACCAGGAAGAGTCCTCTTGCAAAGGATCCAACCTTGTCACACAAGAAAGAAGGATTCATAGATTAAATGGTTTTTTTAGGTTTAGCAAACGTTAATGTTGGAGAAAAGAGTATTATTATACAGGCAAACATACAAGAAGACCTTCACCGGGTCTCATGAGACTGCAAAGATCAACACACACTCTGTCTCCCATACCGACCATCTCAATCCGAGTTATAGTAGCTTCTGTCAAGCTTAATGTATCACTTTCTTCGCTCCTTTTGTCAAAGTATTCCTGATAGAAGCAGCAACTATAAGAAGCAACAAAACAAAGAAGGTGGCTATGCTTAAATGCTTAATGAGATGATGATGGTAACCTTTAGGTCAAGAACAGCTTTGACATCTTCTGTTTTGAGAATGATTCCGCCGAGACCATGCTCTAAAGCCTAAAGCCAAAGCATGATAAACTCAACGGATAATGTGATGTCAGTCAACATCAGAAACTAGGAAGCTACCTACCTCAAGGTACAGTTTTGCTTCAGAGGGAGTACTTGAAATGGCAAACACGGTCTTCTCACTTCCTTGGAGAGCCGCTACTAGATTCTCTGCTGGGATCGACTGCAAAACGAAACACTCTGTCTTATCCAGAAGGTAAAACATCATGTGTACAGGCTGAGAAAGTTACCTTCCAGTCTAAAAAACCAAGAACAATATTCTCCGTCAGCTCATCTTCAATCCTAAGCTTCTGAAGCTCCTCAGGTGTTGAAACCTCAAAGACAGCAGCCACAACTTTCCCCTTTCCATCAGTAACTTGCTTCTCATCAATAAACAATGAATCCACCAAAGCAACCGCTGCAAAATAAATAAAAACTCAATACATCGAATCAAAACCGAGTAAAACCTCAAAAGGAAGGTTTTAAAAAAAAAATTGTTTGTGATTCTGCAATGTACATGACCAGTCATCAGAGAGTTGTAGATTATCTGATGAGAAGACGAACGTGTTCCACCCTCGCTCCACTGCAGTCGTCATCACTTCTTTGCACTCAGTCCATATCCAAACCTTCTTTGATCTTTGAAGATTCACAATAGGCAAAGTGGATGCAGACATTCTCACAGCAAATCTCTGAGGAAACGTTCTTTTGCTAAGTCTAATCGAACTATGATGAGAGCTCCACGATAGTAATCTACAAAGTCCCAATCTTTCTGCATTATCAACATACCTCACAAGTCAAAATAAAGAAAGTTGAAAGCTTTTAAATCATTACATTATAACACATAAAAAGACTCAATCTTTCTGTATCATCAACATAACTCACAAGTCAGAAATGAAGAAAGTTGAAAGCTTTCAGATTATTACATTCTAACACACACAAAAAGACCCAATCTTTCTGCATTATCTACATAACCCAGATGGAATTAAACTAAATTCAAGGCAAGAATTAGCATCTGAAGCTGTTCTGCAATAAACAGACTTGGGTTTACTTTTCGATCCTGAGAACTATTAAAGAGAAAAGACTAACCTTTTCTTAGTGGGAAACAATGGAGTTGGGTTGAAGATTGGATGTAAGAAACAGAGGAGACCAAAGGCAAAGAAGCCATAACCTCTTTGTATGTTCCAATCTTTTATTCCCCTTTCTCTCTGAGGAGTGAGGACTGTGAGACCGAAGGCAAAGCCATTCCGGTTTGTCTCAGGTTGAACCGGTTTTCTAAAAATTAAAGCATTTTCTAATGAAAACCGTCTAAATCGAATCCGGTTCGGTTCAACAAGCTATGTTGTTTTGTTCCCGAGTTTTTGAAATTTACATGATCAAAGATGAGTCCCTTCTCTAGGTCATTGAATCCATCAATGTAAACTTAGTATTGCCACTGATTCATTGCATTATATATAACACTTCAAGAAGATATACTTCTGATCGTTCTTATATTGTATCACCGTACTGGCAACAAGTTTTGGTCTCAAATGTAGTTTCGCATGAAGAATATTATTACTTGGGAATGGTTAAAAATAAACAATACTGAAAATCTTATAGATATGCATATAAATTATTATTATTATTACTTTCTCACTATTGAATGTATCATGTATACATACTCACAATTGTTTTGTATTCATATTTTACAACGAAATTTACAGTAGAAAAAAAATCACAAAACAAAATTATGCATGCAGTAAGGCTAACGCATGTCAGTAATTCTCTAGTATTTATCAAAAACATTCTACAGCTCGCTGCTGTAATCCAGCAGGGCCATTGCTTTATTGAAATTATAGTATTTAATATGTGCTTGACCTATTTGGTCCGAGAACCGACGAGTTCAACTTAAGAAGAGCCGGTGCTTTTCTCCTCTGAGGAATGCTTGAAGCTGCTCTGACCTGATGAGGATTCTGTGTGTGATTTTTTGTAGCTAGCAGCACTTTTTTGCGTTGTCATGCTTCCCTTCATCGAACTGTCTTCTTTAGTTGTACTTGCACTTGGGGCACCGGCGGATGAACCTCCAGCTTGCAAAGATGAGGCTCCACTGAAGGAGGAGGCCTCATGACTACTACCTGCAGCTGAAGCTGAACCAGAGGGGCTACTGGCGGGACTTTCCATGCCGCCGCTAGCACCTGTAGTGTCGGAGAAAGAAGAACCTCCACTATTCATTGCACTTTCTCCTTCGGCAGAGGTTTGAGTTGATGTTTCGCTCGCAGCACCTGAAGCGCCTCCAGTTGCTCCTCCTGCCGACATATCGGATGCACTTCCGCTTGGACCACCAGCACCAGCATCGCCAGAGGTTTCACCACCAGCACCAGCTGCATCAGAGGTTTCACCACTAGGACCACCAGCACCAGCATCTCTAGAGGGTTCACCACTAGGACCACCAGCACCAGAACCAGCACCAGCATCGGCAGATGCTCCACCGCTTCCACTTTCGGCACCAGTTTCACTTTGGGTCTCAGTAGAGCTTTCTTCATTGGAGCTTGCACCACTAGCATCCTTGGAACTTTCTCCTGATCCAGCTGAGCTTTCTTTTTTGGAACTTTCATCTTTGGAACTTTCATCCTTAGAGCTTTCATCCTTGGAGCTTTCATCTTTGGAGCTTTCATCTTTGGAACTTTCATCTTTGGAGCCTTCATCCTTGGAGCTTTCATCTTTGGATTCTTCATCCTTGGAGCTTTCATCCTTAGAGCTTTCATCTTTGGAGTCTTCATCCTTGGAGCTTTCATCTTTGGAACTTTCATCCTTGGAACTTTCATCTTTGGAACTTTCATCCTTGGAACTTTCATCCTTGGAGCTTTCATCTTTGGAACTTTCATCTTTGGAACTTTCATCCTTGGAGCTTTCATCTTTGGAACTTTCATCCTTAGAGCTTTCATCCTTGGAACTCTCTCCTGATTCAGCTGAGCTATCATCAGTTGGACTTCCACTCGGGCCGGCAGGACTTGGGCTTCCACTGGGGCCAGCAGCACCAGGAGTTTCACCATCACCCGCTCCACTACCGGCACCAGCTCCACTACCGGCACCAGCTGTACTTCCGGCCTCAGTTGTACTTCCGGCCTCAGCAGAGCTTTCACTTCCCATGGAGCTTGCTCCTGATGAGCCATCACTTGGGCTTCCACTTGGGCTACCGCTTCCACCTTCAGCAGCAGGAGTTTCACTAGAGGGAGAACCACTGTCGGAGCTGGGACTTCCACTATCACCAGCTGCAGGAGTACTACCAGTTTCAGCTGAAAGGGAACTTGTGTCGGAGCTTGAAGCTCCACTTGCACTAGTGCTTCCAGCTGCTCCCTGCATGGAGGAAGCGACGTTGACCGAGGTTGCACCTCCACAGCCAAGGGATTTGAGATCAATATTACCGTCACCACTCTTCTCAGTTACGGATTTCACAAACTGACCGATCACCTGTGCCCATTTCGACATTGATGTGACCAGCTCTGTCCTTTGTTCGCTTGTCAGTGTTTGTGAACCACTCCTCTTGTACTCAGCCAAAGTTTTTCCCATGGACACCAAACTTTCTATCAATTTGCTTGTATGTGCCTACCACAAAACATAAAAGGCTACAATGGGCATATGCATGTTCGAATAATACTCAAAATGAGTTTATATTGTAAATAACACAATATAAACTCTTACCGATGGTCCTGCTTTGCCACCCATTTTAGAGATGGCCTTGAAGAGCTCCTCAGATTTTGCTTTCAACTGAGAATGGAACTCTGCAGACGACCCTGATGCTGAGTTTATGAAGGCCATGAAATCCTTCAGCTTTGTGAAGAACTCCTTGTAGTCCGCCTTCAGGGGACACAAACTCTCAAGGTGGTCTATAAAACTATTTATACCCTTGAAAGCGAAAGGTTCGAACTCGCTGGATACATTAGGAATTTTCTTCAAGTAATGGTCTAATAAGAAATGTCCCTGCACTTCATATATGGTACTTGTTGTTAGCATAAACATTAGACATATTCCTAATGGAAATTTTGCCATTTTCTTGTTAGATGGAAAAGAAGAGGGTTAGAGTGATTTATTTCTTTTTATTTTTTTTTTTGAAAATTTCTTTGGTTTTTTTTTGGTTTTTCTAATGGTTTTATTTTCTGAGAGAACTCGATTTATATAGATGCTTAATAATTCTAAATTTGATTTAAGAGAAATTGGTGGATCCATTGAAGGCCACGAGAGAATAGCACCCCAAAAAAAAAAGACTAATGGCTCTCATGTCCCATAACCGATTAGAACGGCAAATTTGTGTTTACACCATCCTATATTTAGAGAATAAGATCATCACTACCATATAAATAAGGAAATAACAGTACCGTCCATCTTTATAGTCAGGACAATTATTCTAAATAGACTATTTTCAATATTTATCATTAAAAAAAAAAGTCATTAAGGTGAAAATACACGAAATGAAAGATATTTAGATTTCAAAGCGGGAAACTTTATATTTGGGTACCGTATCAAACCTGTGGTGGAGAACTTACCAGTTTGTCCCTTATGACGAATATACACGTCATCCATATAAATGTGCACTCGGTAGCTATAGTGTTAGTTTCGGTTATACGGCAAGGGTAAACAATATCTTTATTGCACTTTACGAAATACCTAAATAATCTTTACATCATGTACAATGGATGCAATTACTCTAAAAAAATTCATAAGTAAAAAAAATAACCAAAATATTTCATTTAATAGGTAAAAAATCCTTATACTTAGGTATATATATAAATATATAAATAAAAACAAATAATAATAAAATAATATTTTATAGTTTCAAATTATATATTTTCAAATTTGAATTTTTTATATATATTTTGAAATTTCTTTTTTTATTTTTCAAAATTTTCTTTTTGAAATTCAAAAATAGTTTCAAAAACTATTTTCAAATATTTATTTTCAGATTTTTAAGATTTAGTTTTTATTTTATAAAAACTTAAACTTTAATCTCAAAACTCCATCCATTAACTCTAAAAGATTTAGATTAGTTAATTCTATAAATATAATAATATATATTTTATACGAATCATTTGGTCATTTTGGTCCTAAGAGACTATATTTAAGACGTCAAATAGGGCTATCCAAGAGTATTTCTCTTATAATTATGCTTTCATCATCATTTCCATCATCATTTTCATTGAAATTCTAATTAACTCAAAGTGATGTTAATTATAGATTGGATTATGATAGGACAATAAGATGCTGATAACTAAACGCTTATAACCGGAATTGCTAGTAGGCTAGTACTAATCAATGAACGCGACCTTTCAAAGTCTGTAACTTTCCCTTGGGCAGCCTCAACTTCTAACTTGCTACTTGAAACCATTCTTAACTTTCTAGCAGGTCCAGTCCTGGACAAAGCCAAATAAAATATTGGTCTCAGGTCTCCAAATTTTGTAAAAAAAAAAACTTAGAGACATAAACTCTTAAATTTGTAAAAGAAAATTTGGTTGAAATCTTTACTAAATTGCATACATCCTCTTAAATATCAGGGCCGCTCTGCTCTCTAGTCACACTGCATTCTTCTAAGATTCTGTTTAGACGCATAAATCAACATGTTTCTCAGAAAGACTCTTCCCTGGTTCACGATAGTGCATTGCTACGTACAACGCTTTTCACTTGAAAATAACCTTCTTCCATTTAACACACTTGGTACCATATCCCAGTTCGCTAACATAACGTTTTTACTATCTAACCTAGTCGTGTAAGAAATTTTAGTTTACTTTCTCTTTAGTTGTGAGCAATGGCGAATGCAGAAAATAGTTTTGTTGGGGACATAGATATCAAACTAAAATATATAAATGGGGCATCATATAGATTAGGCTTTAAGTTATACTAATTTGTTTAATTTTGTTGAGTTCATTATCTCCATCTTGCTGTAGATAGAAATAAAAATACTTTTATACAACTTGTACAATACTAATGAAATCAAGTTATAGTTAAAAATTGAAATAATATTTAAGCCTTTTAATCCTTTTATTATTAATTAAGAAGCAATTAAAAACAATAATCTTAAAAGACTAATCTTATTACAATGTTGTCATTATGCATATGTGTCATCCACACAAGTTTTTCCCGCCCTTATATACAATTATCTTTGATTTAATAGAGTTATTACATACAATACCGTTGGTACTAATTGTGTTTATTACATGTTCCTTTATTACATTTCTCATACAACTTTGATATGCTAACAATAACCGAGAAGACACATGAAGATACTTCTATACGACTAGCATATAGCCCATGTTTTAGAAATTTATATATACCTTTAATATAATCTATTGTCTACATTCATATTATGTATATAATACATAACTTATATATACCGGAATTAATTTTATATATTATACGAACAACATATATTATAGTATATAAAATATTGATCAAACAATGGCATTGTACGCTTAGTTTTATTCTTTACTAGATATAAGTCCGTTGCGTTGCAACGGTTTTTTTATGTTTTAGTTTAATATGAAAATAAGTGAAAACAATTTCAATCTCACCTAATATTTTTTTTTGATGAAAAGTAAAAAAAATGAAATTCAAATACACCAATTTAGTCAATGATTACATTATACATATTTTTATGTACTAACTTAATGTTTTAATAAATAAGTTTTAGAATTATATTTTGCCAGGATATTTTAAAAAAAAACATTCTAATTTATAAATCTCCTTTTTATTTACAATAAAAATTAAAAAAATATTAAATACTCTTTTACATTTCTGTTGAAAATTTTGGAAAGGAAAAATGTGCCATATAACCTATTATAGTTATATTTTCTTTCGAATTTCAGGAAAAAAAATAAATTGTTATCAATATATTTTTTATCATAAATTTTTATCAATTTTCTAATTCTCACTATTGTTTAATCATATTAATTAGCACTTTTGAAGAACCAAACTCAATATAATCTTTTAAAATTATATCTTCATTAGGATTTTAGAAAAAAAAATAGTATTAAATAAAATATTTTCAGATCTTTTTTGTTTATTATATTTTAAAAAGGAAAAATTCTACAAAAATTACTACAAAATAGTTTTTCCTTTTTACTATTAAATAAATTTTATTTTATTTTTGTAAAACTCGTTCTTATTATAATATATATTAATATATATATATATTTTTAATCATTATATATTTAACAAATGTAACAAAATTTAAAGGAAAATAACTATCAAATAATATTTTGAAATTATCTTTTGTTTAGGATTTAAAAATAGAAAATTATTCTTATTAGTATATATATTTTTAATCATTATATATTTAACACATGTAACACAATTTAAAGAAATATAACTATCAAAATAATTTGAAATTAGTTTTTGTTTAGGATTTAAAAATAGAAAATTATTATTTTTATAAAAGTCTTTTTAACGATCTTATATATTAGTACATATATTTTTAATCTTTATATATTTTAACACATGTTACAATATTAAAAGGAAAATTATTATCAAATAATATTTTGCAGTTATATTTTATTTAGGATTTAAAAATGGAAAATTACTATAAATGATATTTATAATTATATATTTTTTTAAAAAAATTAAAACATGTCATAATTTTAAATATATAATTTTCAAGTGTCATGATCATGTTAATTAGTAACTTTTAAAATTAAGTTTTATATAATAAGATATTTGTTAGTAATTTCCTTTTCTTTATATAATAAGATAGGAAAATAGGAAAAAATAAGGTATGAAAATCAATGTAAAAAATAAGGAAATTATATTTTCTTTATTATGAAAGTAGGAAAAGAGAAAAATGAAAGAGTAGGAATATAGGAAAATTATATTTTCTTTAATATGAAAGTAGAAAAATAGGAAAATCATTCTTATTATATAAATGTTAAATATATTCCACACATGTCGCAATCTAAAATATATAACCGCCATGTGTCGCGATCGTGTTAATTAGTAACTTTGAAAACTAAGCTTTATATAATAAGATAGGTTTAATTATTGCAATTACTAATCTATACTATATAAAAGTTGAGGCTATAAGCCATTGAGAACGTCCACATAGGATGTTAAACGACCAATCATAATACGAAAAATCGTTATTTTACATAAATATTTTTAAAAATGTTAATATTTCTAGAAAAAAGGCTGTTTATTTCATAATAAAATACAAGCAATATCGAATCAGGAAAACTAACAAAAATAAAAATATTATACATATATTAAATCTATATATATATAATTTAGAAATTTAACATACATAATTAAGAATGTAATAATTAATATGAAAATTCATCATTATAATTTATTAATTTTCAAAATGTATATATTTCCAAAAAAATAAAATTAAAACGAAATTAGTGTTATCTGAAAAATTACTTAAAAATGTTAATACTAATACAATAAAATGTTACAATAAAAATTAAATAGTAATACTAACATGAAATTAGGTCTCTTAATAATTACAAATCCAAAGTGCTTTTTCTTTCAAAATAAAATAGAAAACTAATATTAAAAAAGTTATAGTGACAAAAATATCGTAAAATTAACTTAGTATATACAACTAGATTAATAGATAGGAGAGTATAAACCTAGGTTTTTCTTGATGTCTTATAAAAGATGAATTGGATTATGGATATAAATGTTAACAAAAGAATGAATATGAACAATGCATTCATTAATATTCCTAAGAAAGTTTAGCATTTATAACAAATAATATTCTTTTCTATTTTTTTCATTCATTTTATTGTAGAAATTACAGTACAAATTTTTTCTTACTAAATTTGATAAAGAATTCATCATTCTCATAGTTTCATTCACATCCATTTTTTTCTATTCATTACTATTTTTCTGTGATGGTTACCACTTGGAGCCTATATGATGATTCAGCTGGTTCGACAATCAATTTTTCAGTGAAAATTTTGGTATCTTCAAATGCTGTAATCCGGAACCGATGCAATAGTGATATCTATTTTGACATCTGCAATTGCGACCATTTCAACCTATTCAGATCTATTGGCTACTGGATAAAAGCTAGATTAATTATAGACAACTAGATTAATATATATGAGAGTATAAACCTAGGTTTTTCTTAAATTTTTATTGGAAAGAGAATTAGATTATATGATGATTCAGTAGCTTTGCCAATTAATTTTCCTGTGACAATTTTGGTGTTTTGGGATGCAGTAGTTTGGAACTAATGCAACACTAATATCTACTTTGAAATCTGTAATTGCGACCACTTCAATCTATTCATATCAATTGGATACCAAGAAAAGAACTAGCCAACTTTTTGAGCTTTCAAATTTAAATAAATGTGAAAGAAAAGGGATCAAATAAAGAAATTCAGCACTCCATAAAACAAGAAACTTAAGAAGAAAAAAAGAAACATCATTTATCAATTTATCATCATATCCTCATCCCATGAGATCTCATGAGAATGTATGGACATGCAATGGTTATAGCTTCGTATAAGTTAAAACGAGGTTTATATTTTAGAAATTGTAATATTTGGCTATAGAAAACATAGTTTTTGCCATATATGCACAATTTTCCATGATACGAAGTATATGTGGAAGAATAATGATTTATCAAATCATTATAGTCTATGTTTTAGAAATTTATATATACCTTTAATATAATCTATAGTCTACGTTCGTATTATGTATATAATACATAACTTATATGTAACGGAATTAATTTATATATTATATGAACAACATATATTATCGTATATAAATATTGATCAAACAATAGCATCTACGTTCGTATTAATTTTTTGCCAAGATACATATACATTTCCTTTGAACACTGGATTGACGGCGATTGATATTGATTTGATAAATCATTATTCTTCCACATGTATCTAATTTCAAGGCAAATTAAGCATATATGGAAGAAAAAAATCTAATTCAGTGGTCAATCACATTAATATATTTAGGAGGTTAACACATTTATTTTCAAAATTCGTGATTTGCAAGGTTGGTTTACTATATTTTCCAGCATATAATACAAAATTATTATGGATATTATTTCAAAAATCAGTAAATCAATTACATTCTAATTTCGTATAAATTACTTACCATATAATACAATTCCTATTAATTTGATATGAAGCAATTTTACAGCCACTCTGTAATGATAGAATTGCTAAACATACAAATATAGCGGTCCTTTGTTTAGTGTCCAATCTCTATTGTAAATTTCTAAACTTGCAAATTAATACATCCTTTGTTTATAACTACTTAAACTAAATGACATTATTTGCAATATATGTGACACATTATATGTTTTTATTTACAAATTACAGTATTTTCAGTTCACTTTGGCATTATTTCCATAGTATTTCGACCAATCATAATGTTTTTAACTAACATTTTAGTCAAGATATTTTGAACAAGTTGAAATGCAGTTAAAATCCCAACAAAATAAGGAATGGGATAAATTATCGCCACAATTTCATAATCTGTGATTTCATCTTTATGATCTTACATGTTATGTAGTCAATGTATCATATATATAGGGAAATTATATGTCATCATGCTCTCAACGCAAATTTTATTTTATATATATATTGTTTTTTCATTTATACGAAGTCAATCATTAATCTCCTATAATATGGTTTGTTGATTACCTTCAAATATGTAATTGACGTAATTAATAATTATTCCAAATCCAAAACTATAAACAAAATTTTTATTTTGCTATTTGAATGTAGTCTTATTTGCAATTTAATAACTTCTTAAATTTGCATCAAAATGTAAAATCCTTCAATGTGGTTTGCCAATTAGTTTGTTTAGTCGTATCTTACATATACCAATCACAAGTCAAATTTCGAACTTATATAAATACATAGACGAGACTACTTCAAGCCTATCTGAGATCTGTATTAAATTCACTCTGAAATTATTTTGTTAACTTGACTTTATATTTAAGCTCACTTATTTTCTTAATTTTTTATAGGATTCCAAACTATGAATATTGAAGAAAAGAATCATGGCTAAGCTGGTTCTAATTTTTGATTTTTCTGGCGTCGTTTAATTATATTTTGTTGCTTGCAGTTTTTATTTTTCCATATGTTTTTGTTTTTATTTTAAACTCATAAGTTATAATATCTTCATCCCATATGCTTCATCATGTTTCTTTTTTAATAGACCAACATTTACTAGAAGAATTACAATATATACCATGTGTAAGTATTAATATAGTTTCTCATGAAGCTATTACCATTGTGGTAGTTTTGGCAAATTAATTGGGGGAAATGGTAATGTTTATTAATTATTGTAAAAAAAATCTTCCAACCTTATATCTATTCTCAAAATTATTTAACATTTTTTTTATTTTTTTGATAAGGTCGATTCAAGAAGCTTACTAACATTGATGGATTTTCAAAAATCATTTTTGAACCAAGAGATGTTCCAGAAATAAATGATTTCAAAAAGAAGTACTACATTGAATTTACTTAGTTTGTTAATTAAATATGTCAATTATTATGCTAATAAACTTTTTTTTCCTTTTTATATGATTACAGAAGATGGGTTTTAATTTCATTAAGCAGCGATGATGTTGTTTTTACTGTTTTTGGAATACTTTTCTTCTTCTTTGTTGCTTTATTATTTGAGAGTTTTATTGCCTAAGTTATGTTTTTTTTAATATTATTCAGCACTTATATTATGAAAACAATAATTTTATAGACTATGTGTCTCTTCTCATATCTTCGCAACTTGTTTTGTATAACTTTTAGGCTAGTAGTTAACAAATAGATTATTAGAATTCAAGAAAAACTTTTTAACATCTCAAGTTTTTAACATAATACATGATATCAGTTTTTTGTATTCTCTAACACTATCATACTTTACGTCTGCATACTATATATAATATTTGAATGTTAATTTTAATAATTATATATTAAAATCTCTCTATTTCTATGTATATTATATATATATATTAAATATCTACGTAAAAATATTTATTTTTCCTCTCACTCCGCGCAAAGTACGTATCATATCCTAGTTTATTTTATAAAGTTGAATGAACATAGGCGTAAAAAACTAACTTAAACATAGGCAACTGTTTCTATAATTACATTTACAACATAGACACGCTAACATACGAGACAGCAAGAGTAGGAATAAGTTTACCAGCTTATGTTTCAACTTTCAAGTCACACGTTATATTTTTATTTTTTCTGACTGACGGTTTTATTATTGGTACACACTACTAATCTAATGTGAACTGTATGAAATGCAACCAGTTATATTGTCATGTTACTCATGAACTAGTAACATATGGATAATCATAAAGGTGGAAATAAGTAATCGTTTATATTGTTTCTGAACATGCTTGATTTAAAACTCTAATTACGTTAAAATTCGATCTTAATATAGACCGAAGAGAAACGTGGATGAGAAAAATTGCCGTCAAAATAGAGCAGTAAAAAAACTAAGAACCACATATATGCTATTCTCTCGCGACCTTAAACCATTCCATCATTTTCTCTTATAGGCACTTAAA
The DNA here is from genome assembly GCA_026261945.1 of Hirschfeldia incana. Classification (NCBI taxonomy): domain Eukaryota; kingdom Viridiplantae; phylum Streptophyta; class Magnoliopsida; order Brassicales; family Brassicaceae; genus Hirschfeldia; species Hirschfeldia incana. Next base: position 5,819,056 of record JABCMI010000015.1, on the reverse strand, counting down.
TTTAGACCTTTTACATCTATATAAGCCCGACTTCTCTCACAAACCAAAATAATTCGAAAAGAAGAAAAAGAAAATAATTAATTTAAAAAAAAAGAAAACGAAAAAAAAATACCTTTACTTTGTTTTGTTATTTCATTTTGTGTTCTTTTATAGAAAAAAATGGCAAGGATTTCACTAGGGTTATGTCTGGTGTTAGTAGTAGCATCAAGTGTGATTCATGAAGCGCAAGGACATTTCTTGTTGAAGAATTACTTGAAGACTCAATTTCCAAGCAAGAGCAACGAATTTACGCCATACGTTAACAGGGGTTTGACGGAGTTCTTGGCTGACCTTGAACGTTTATCTCCACCGGCTCCAGAGTTTAAGAGTTTCTTTACAGAGTTCAAATCTTACATGAGCTTCATCGAAACGTCATCGTCCTCCTCATCAAAAAACATCGACATGGAGATGACGAAAAAAGCTGACGGCCTTTTGAAAGCTATGTCTGCAATAAGTGGTGGTGCAGGCCAACAATCTGTAAGTCCTGTAATATTTATATGGTAACAAAAAGCTGACGGGCGTAAACAATTTAGTAAGCTTTTTTTTTACAATTTGAAAATCTATGTTTATATATATATATATATATATATATATATATATTAATTCGAAAAAAATTAGAAATCCTAGTCCAATATCTCATTAGTATTTTACTATTTCTCATTAATATTTTACTATTTCATAACCCGTTTTCATTACATGACTTGGAAACGGTGAAACAAGACATTAGCCTCAATATCCAATTAATTATTACTACATCCATTTTAAAGATAACAACATTTTTTACCATTTTCACAGATATTGAATTTTACATTAAACTATTATTGTAAATGCATAATTTTCAATTATCAATTTCCAAAAATTTTAACCAATAACTTTTCTTTTTTGAAACATATAATTTTTGCAAAGAAGGTATCTATCCTTACTAAACAATATATATATATATATATATTATATGACCGTAATTGTTTCAATTCAAGCCTCATAAATGTTAGAACCGGCCATGATAGCAACCAAATTATTAGTATTATTTTTTTGTTTACTAATTTCTCCTCAATTTGCAACAGGCGGAAGCAGAGAGTTTCAAATCTACCATGGTCTCTATGGCAAAGACTTTGGTTGAGCAGAAACAAAGCACAACGACGATAACGTCTACTCAAAAGAAAACACTAGTCACATCTATGGTGAAGTGGACTAAAACAATTGCTACAGTCGTGAAGACAGCTGCCGAGAAGAAAGGAAAGAAAATCGACATAAACTCTTTTGGACTTGATGTCGATGTCAATGACAAATCTATCGTGACTGTTAGTGGAAGCAGCCAGAGCAGCTCTTCATCCAGCAAATCCAGTTCCGAATCCTCATCACAATCTTCAAGTTATAACGCTAGAGCAGAAACTGCCTCTGCAGCTAAGGCTAAAGCAACCGCCGAGAAGGCTGAGAAGGGTGAGAAGAAGGATGAGAAGAAGGATAAGGAGGAGAAGAAGGAACCGAAGAAGGAGGAGAAGAAGGAGGAGAAGAAGGAGAAGGATGCTTCATCAGCCAAAACCAAAGAAGCCTCCTCGACCAAAGCTGGTGCTAGTGCTTCGACCAAAACTGATGCAAGTGCTTCGACCAAAACTGGTGCTAGTGCTTCAACCAAAACTGGAGCCAGTTTCAAAGACACAACAGGGGCATCTGCGGGAAGCCCGAGAGGAAGTCCCACTGCTGCTAAGGAAAAAACCTCAGGAAGCCCAAGAGGAAGTCCCACTTCTGGTAAGGGTAAGGATAAAACCACTGAAAAAGAAAGTGGAAATGCTAGTTCCGTCAAGCAACAATCCAACGCTGGAAGCAAAGGAAGCGCTGCTGCTTCTTCCATGAATCAACAACAATCCAAAGCTGGAAGCAAAGAAAGTGCTGCTGCTTCTTCCATGAACCAACAACAATCGAAAACAAGCGAGAGCGCAAGTTCATCATCATCGACCACATCAGTGACCGAAATCGAGAAAGAGACTTCACAAGAAACAAGTTCATTCATATCAGGACTTGAGAAAAGGTATGCACAAAAGGCAGAACTCAAACCCTTCTTCGAGAAGCTCAAGGCTTCCATGACTGCCTCCTCAAGGGTTTCTTCCACCAAAACCGCACAAGAATATTCTTCTACAGCAAAATCAACCACTGGTAAACTATCTGATGCCATGTCTTTCGTGGGTTCAAGATTTAGCAAATCAGCAGAGGTACGTCAGAAAAGAACTTTGTGTTAACAACTCTTCTCTAATGATATATGATTCCTTTTTCTATCAAGAATTAATACATTTTTCCGTGATCTTTTTTCTTTGTGGTACGGTAGATGAAGAGCAACATCCAGACTACCCAACAAAAGTTGATGCAGAATATTAAAGAATTTCAAGATCTCAACAGCAAAATCGTGGGCGAACAGAAAGTATCAACGTCAAAAGAGACACAGATTAAGCAGACCATGTCAAAGATTGAACAAGTCACAACCCAGTTTGTTGAGACTGCTGCTTCTTCAAGCTCAGCTTCCTCTTCGTCATCTACTCAGCAGTCTCAGCAGTCTCAAAAGCAGGAAACGGCCACATCTCAGCAACAGACCGCCGCTTCATCTCAGAAACAGACCGCTGCTTCATCTGAGCAACAGAACCAGCAGCAGAACGGTATGGGTAGGCTGAAGACCAACTGAGAAGCTGTATCAAATACGCGAAAAATCAGCAAGTGTGACCATCCAGTAATGCCAAATATTTATTATAATTAGTTGCTAAACTATCAGATATTTTTTTGTATATAAAACTAAGATCGGTATAGGCCAGCAGTGTCTAGCTAAAGACCGACGTATGCATGTAATAACTCTGTAAGAAAATACAGATAGAATGTAACCGCTCAGTATATTACATACTGAAGCGAGTGATACCTATAAAAGGGATTTTGAATAATTTTCTTCTTCTAAATGAATAAGGGATCTACTTGTGAGATCCTCTTGTCATCTATCAACTTCAGGGATTTCATTGTATGCATTTAAGAAAACAATGGAAGCCAAAGAAGAGACTGAAACATAACTACATAACAGATACGGTGAACCCGGGTTCAAACCCAATTGGCCACACGAATATGAACTATTGCTTTCGGCTCATTTGAATATCCAGAGGAGGGTCTATCCGTGGACTGTACCTCCACCCGAAAGTTAGGTCTATATCATCATTGATCCGGGTTTAACCTTTTACTTTTTCAAAAAAAAAACATAACTACATAATATGAGTATTTGTTAAGTTTTTTGGTATTTCAATCCAAAATCAATTGACAATTTGGTCCAAGTTTATCATATATTATTTATGTTTCTTGGAAATGTGAAAATTTATATTCTTATACAGATTAAGGCCAGTGACTCATCAATCTTTACATAGTTTATATACTATCTTACGAGATAATTGTTCTTTTCTTACCACTAATTTCGCAAACATCAGCCCGAGAAAACAAGCTACTTTTTAGCCGAATTATAAATGTGTGGATCCATTACTAATACTAAGTATTTTTAGTATTTAGGTTTTTGTGCCTATAATAATATCATGTTAAGTTTAATTGATTTTAAATTCAGTATCAATTGATAATTAGTGGCTTAGTCTAAATTCTTTATATGTTATTTATGTTTCACTGACATTTTCTATGTAAAATTTTATACGTTTTCACCTTTTTAAAAAAACTAAGATCATTGATTCAATAATCTTTACATAACTGATAACCCCAATAGTACTCGAGTTAGGTGCTTTCGTAAACCTCGCAAATAAAGCGAGCCTTAAGGTTTAGAAGACAAGAATAAACGGACCGTATTTGCATATTTTTTCTTTTAAAAGACTCATCTACCTTATATTTTTTTACTCATTTGACAAAATAATAATAATAATAATAATAACTAGATGATAATCTACGCCTTGCGCGGAGTGAGTTTCTTTAATTTACAATATATTTTAATTATGAAAATATTCATTTTGTTATCGATAACCTTTTATATTTGATTAAAGATGAACATTCTGATATCATTTGGTTTGGTTTGGTTATATTTAGTTCAGATCTTTGCAGATTTGATACGGTTTGGTCAGGTCCGGATCTTTGCGGGTTCGGTTTAGATTCTGATAATATTTTTTTTTAAATTAAAGTTTATATATACTTAATTTCTCAAAATCTAATAATAAAAATAATATATAACCTATAATTTGAATAATGTATGTCAAAATACTAAACTTAAAATTGGTTTACAATAAATATTTGGATAGAAAAGCAATAGCAGTTTAAATATTTTTGGTATTTTGAGTATCACTTAGCTGTTGATATGAAAAGAAGAGAGTATCCTTCAGCATTTTTTAAATTTTACTTTATTTGTCTATATTTCCAAGTATTTTGAAAAACTTGATAAATTTTATATACTTTGTATATTTTTAGATATTAAATTTAAAATAATTAATATATCTAAGTATATAAATTTGGCTTGAATATTTTTGGATACCTGAATATTTTGGTTTAGATCGAGTTCGGTTCCGGTTCTCTAAACACGTGAACTTTTAACTCATTCAGATATCTAAACAATTTTGGTTAAAATTCAGTACTACTTCTCAGATTGGATTTTGTTCATTTTTGTTAATTCAGATTTTTTCCAACCTTATATTTTTTGTTGTAACAAATTTTAACGAAAGTGAAAATGCTTCATATTTAATTAGGTATGCTATAATTTTAAAACCAAAACACATTTTACTATGTACGTGACCCATTTAGTTAATCATAAAAAATATTCTATGCTCATTTAAGAAAAATGACAGATTGAACTAAAAAAAACGTTACTAATTCAAGTTTTCAAAATCAACACTTCCAAATTTTTTGTGCAATGGGTTAGGTCTAATAAATCAAATTTTTTGTGCAATATATGTTCTCGTTAGATAATTTCAATAGTTTCTAAATGAATCTTTGAAGTATTGATCATTTGTAAAAAATTGAAAAATATTAATTAATAATATATTACACTTGCTAAACTAAACAATTGTTTCTTAATTAATATGTATGTCATATGTGATTATTCTAATCACATAAATAAATAAACTATTTTCCTTATTTACAATATTTTTATGGTAAGTAAATCACAAGATTTTATTTTTATTTTTTATATGGTATATAATTAAATTGGAAAAATATTAAAATAGATATATAATATATCAATATAAATATTTATTATCACTTGGAATAGTATTTTAAATATTTTTGGTATTTTGGGTATCACTTAGCTGTTGATATGAAAAGAAGAGAGTATCATTTTATTTTAAAATTTTACTTTATTTGTCTATATTTCCAAGTATTTTGGACAACTTGATATATCTTATATATTTTGTATATTTTTAGATATTAAATTTAAAATAATTAATATATCTAAGTATATAAATTTGGCTTGAATATTTTTGGATACCTGAATATTTTGGTTCAGATCGAGTTCGGTTCCGGTTCTCTAAATATGTGAACTTTGAACTCATTCATATATCTAACCAATTTTGGTTAAAATTCAGTACTACTTTTCAGATTGGATTTTATTTTTTTTTTTTAATTCAGATTTTTTCCAACCTTATATTTTTTGTTGTAACAAATTTTAAAGAAAGTGAAAATGATTCATATTTAATTTGGTATGCTACAATTTTAAAACTAAGACCCATTCTACTATGTTTTTTTTTAACGCTTTGTAACCAATCAATCCTGAGTTGCGAAATGTAAATAAAACCAAAACCAGAGCACGTAGGGAACCAACAGGACCCCAAGCTCATTACAAGGACAAGGCAAATAAAACACACGCCACCACTCGTTCCGGAAGCTCGCGAAGCTAAGGACGTCGAGACAGAGGAACGTCGTGAGAGATCACACCTACGAGCCCAAATGTTAAGCAAGAAGCATCCCCATTTAGCTAATTATAAAAAAAATTAAAACTAAGACACATTCTATTATGTATGTGACACATTTAGCTAATCATAAAAAAAAATATTCTAGGCTCATTTAAGAAAAATGACGGATTGAACTAAAAAAACGTTACTAATTCAAGTTTTCAAAATCAACATTTCCAATTTTTTTGTGCAATGAGTTAGGTCTAATAAATCAATTTTTGTGCAATATATGTTATCGTTAGGTAATTTCAATAGTTTCTAAATGAATCTTTGATGTATTGATCATTTGTAAAAAAATTGAAAAATATTAACTAAGAATATATTACACTTGCTAAAGTAATCAATTCTTTCTTAATTAATATGTATGTGATTATTCTAATCAAATAAATAAATAAATAAACTATTTTTCTTATTTACAATATTTTTCTGGTAAGTAAATCACAAGATTTTTTTATTTTTTATATGGTATATAATTAAATTTAAATAATATTAAAATAGATATATAATGTATTAATATAAATATTTATTAGCATATGGTTTTATTAACATTTATATATTTTTTGTAACAAAAATTTTAAACCATTCATCCCAAATATTTTTATGTGTTAGTTTTTCAACGGAAATTTAAAAATTAACATATTTATGTATATCTGTACATATTTTAATTTTAATGATATTAATATGTCTATATTTATTTAATATGAATATATAGTAAATGATAATTCATATTCATACGACTTTATGATCATTTGTATCTTGTTATAAAATTAATTATTCATTGATAAAAAAATAATTCAGAGTGGAATTTTAACATTTTTTCATAATTTATAGTCATTTTAAAAAAATCAAAATAATAAATTATAAGAAAAAAATATAATTTTTTTTACTATTTGGTTGATGTGATTTTTTATTTTTTTAATAATATAAAATTAAACAAAAAATTAGAGAGGATATAAAAATTATTATCAAATCTTTATTATTCATAATAATTAATTGTCATATATATATATCATATTAGATAATTTTGTAACTTTTATATAAGTAAACAATTGAAGATATTCTTTATACACTAATAATCAATTTAATAGTTATTTTAATAAAAATAGAATATATATTAAGATGGACCAATCTATTTTTTTAGATTACTAATAATTATCCTGGTAATGACATATAGCTATAAAAATGTTTTAATGTTCCACGATTAATATATAAGTGATATAATAAAATACAGGTTGAGCTAGTAACAAAATGAATCAGATTTTCATAATTCCGTAACATGCATGGTGAGCTCAAACAATTCAACAAATTTGAAAAGGCCCTTCAGAAAATAGGATTTAGGTATTTACTGGACAGCTAAAATTTACCCCTATTTTTGTGTATTGATGGGCTTTGAATAATTTGTTAATCCATTTAATAATGTAAAAACCATAAAAAGGCAGAACAAATAAAAAATATAAACAATTCAACACTGGCGAGAAAAACCAGAGATGATAATCAGATTGTAATGAGAAGTTGTTTTCAGCGACACCATATTTATATACTGTGAAGTCTTTTCGTTTATGTCCAAATTAATGTATTTTACAAATATATGGAAATCGGAATAATTAGTGGAATATTCAAAAATTAGTATCCCAAAGTTAACGATACATATTTCATAAATGATTTTCTTGTCATGTAATATAATCATTGCACAGTCACAAATTACATATAGACTTATCTTATAGTTTTTTTTTTGAAAAAAATTATACAACTTATCTTATAGTTTTTTTTGGTAAAAGACTTATCTTATAGTTACAATAATGTACAGACGCTATTCAAATGTATATATAATAATATGGTTGTGTTAAGTCTATGATTATAATTGAGAACATTGCATTTATACTTGCCTTTTATTCACCCACTGATGCAGCAAAAAAAATCAAAAACATTTCCATATATTTCAAAAAAAGTGTAATTTTATTTGTACACTATTCCAAGTTGGTACAACTAATATGTGTCTTAGTAAAACGGAAAACTAATAAAAGCCAATGATGTTACGTGCATGTAATCATGGACATTTTAAATGATACATACTAATTATGTACTAAACCTTTTTTACCCAATATATATATATATATTTGCAAACAACAAAATACCAGAAATTTATAAAATTTACAAAATCCCAAAAAATCAAATATATGTGATTCCATATTATTATTTCATATTGTGTCATATTGAACTTGAAATATGAAGTTTTGTAGAATAGTAGGGGTGATGATAGAGTATAATATATGATCAATTTTGGCGATAGATAGGCATTAATAATAATGCAGGTTTCATAAAAAGATCTGATTGTGGTGTTTATATAACTAATACGTCTAATATATATGTTTGAGGAAAATATTCAGACAATCTATTTTATAGTGTCAGTTTTTTTATAGATGTACGAATAGTAAAATATGTTTGATCATATAGTAAACTTTGGCAACACTAATTGATCTTGGTAATAAATCAAGTATGCGTTAATTTTGATATTTTATGGAATTAATTACCATTATATCAGTCAAGGCAAAATTATGTGTCAATTATTAGTAAATCGAACTGCAATACTAATTGATTTTGGTAATAAATTGGTAGACGTTAATTTTGATATGCTATGGAGTTAATTACCATTATATCAGTCAAGACAAACTTTGGCAAATTTCTTGACTCATAATTGGAAACTCCAGATTATCTAAATTATGAACCTAGACGAAAAAATGTAACATCGGTCTGTTGAGATACGTCCGTTAAATTTTCACTTCATCACGTGAAATCTAAAAATGCAACAATGGTAATAAATTTATAACTGTAAAATGTTTGAGAAAACAATTATATGCTAATTGATCAATTAGTTTTTAAATAGATCAATTAGAATTGTCTTTTTTTTTTTTTGTCATTGAAAGTGAGTCAAACTCAGAAGCATAAGAGAGTTTCAGAAAGATAAAACTAACAAATTGGAAACCAGCAGGCCCCTAAATAAAAGACACTCCCCAAACAATTGGGATAATAAAAGCAAAGGTCTAAACTGAGCTCGGAAACAGTTGGCAAGGATAATAGTTAGGCATCCAAATCATCTTGACGACGAAGCTTCGTGAGCAAGAAGTGAAGACAACCAAGCAGGACCATCTCTAGCGACATATGATTGAAGACGATGATCCGTGGTCACACTGAGAGCAATAGCCAAGGAAACTGCATTGCAGGGCGAAGGAATTAGGACCATGCTACTTCTCACTACAGAATGGATAGCTCGAAGTACTGCGTGACACTCTTGATACATCACCGGATGAAGAAGAGGGTTGTGAAGGGCTTCACACGCAAGCTGTGATGAGAACTCAAAGATAACATTCTTAAATTTCAAATCCACTACAGCTTCAGCACACCATTTTAAGGCTAACAAATCAGCTTGAAGTTCCGAGTTGACGGCACTGAAGGCTCTTCTACTATGAGCTATAGCCTTACCAGACGAATCTCTTATAATCCACGCAGCGCCGCTAATTAAGGAAGATGAAGACCACGATGATCCCACATTACATTTGATGAAGGGCGGAGAAGGTTTACTCCAAGCACGAACCATAGAAGTGTCTTGTTGAGCCTCAATCACTATTTCAGGTAACACACCATATAACTTGAGCCAGACGGTAGCCTCATCCATAGCTCTCCTAACAACTTCAGACGCAGGATCTCTGATTTGTTCAAAGTATAACTTATTTCGGGCTTTCCAAATTTGCCATAAAAGCCAAGGAAAAGCTAGACGAACATAACCTCCAGTACTCTGCTTTTGACTCACCGAGATGAGGTGGTGCAGGTTGAGAAACACAGAAGTACGGGACCAACCAGAGGACGGTAAGGGGAACTGAGATGACTCCCAAACTTCTTTTGCGGTAGTACAATGAAACAGCATATGACATATGGTCTCTCCACCGTTATTACATACTGCACAAGTAGGATCCAGTTGAATCCCTCTCGATCTTAACTGCGCTTTAACAGCAAGAGCTCCCGAATTGACTTTCCAAAGGAAGTGACGAAGCTTGGGGGAGGTCTTGGTTTTCCAGAGTTTGAACCATAGTTGTTTTTCCAATGGTGAGACCGAAACCACATTCCCTGAACGACTATCACCTATGGTTTCAAGCAATTTGTAGCCGCTTCGAGAGTCGTAGCAGCCATTTTTAGCCGGTCCCCATACCACAGAATCAGCGCTTGAAAGGTTTACCTTTGTATTTAGCACCAAATCCACATCTTCTGGAGCAATAAACTGATGAACACGATCTATATTCCAGGAGTTTAGAGGCACATTCAAGAGGTCATGGACTGTAAGGGTGAGATCGATCACTGCATCTTGGTGATAACGGGGAGGACGAGACCCAGGGGACATAAGCCAATTATCCAACCACACTCTGGTGCCTTTACCATCACCAATCTTGTGGATCAAACCTTCCTTTAATAGCTCTCGACCATGCAATATACTTCTCCAGGCATAAGAGGGACGGGTCCCCAAACCACAGTCTAAAAATTCAGCTCTTCTAAAGTATCTCCCTTTGAGAATCCGAGCCACCAGAGAGTGAGGAGATTTCCAAATTCTCCAAGCTTGTTTGGCCAGAAGGGACTGATTGAACATCTCAATATCACGGAAGCCTAACCCCCCCCAGTTCTTTATCTTTGCAAAGTTTCTTCCAAGCTACCCAACAAATCTTTTTCTTATTGTTGCCACTGCTCCACCAAAATTCAATCATCGTGCTGGTGAGCTTTTCACATACGTCCTTAGGTAGCTTAAACACTGACATAGCATATACAGGTAGAGCAAGAGCCACCAACTTCATTAGAATCTCTTTACCACCTTGTGACAAAGACTTCGCAAACCATCCATTGAGCCTTCCTTGGAGTTTCTCACGAATAAAACTCAGTAATTTCCTTTTGGAACCACTAAAACACTCAGGAAGGCCTAGGTATGAACCTTCACCACCCTCTGCTTCAATCCCCAGAATGGCTTTTACCTCATTTTTTGCTGAATCAGGTACCAGTGACCCAAAGATTATAGAGGACTTCTGAGGGTTAATCATCTGTCCAGATGCATCTCCATACAACTGAAGGCACGCCTTAATTTCCTCAGCTTCTGAAGAGTTGGCTTTACAGAGAAGTAAGCTGTCATCAGCAAACAGTAAATGATGTACCGCTGGGCATGATTCCGAAAGCTTTAAACCATTAAGACGACCAGCCTCTTCTGATGTATTTAAACAACTCACCAAAGCTTCCGCACAAAGGATGAATATGAAAGGAGATAGGGGGTCTCCTTGACGGATGCCGCGTTCAGGTTTGATGAATCCATGCGAGTTTCCATTTAAAAGAACAGAGAAGGAAACAGAGCTTACACACGCCATCAACCATCTCACCCAGATTCTGTCAAATCCCATTTTCTCTAGTAAAATCTCCAAGAAATTCCACTCGACTCGGTCATATGCTTTCGACATATCCGTTTTAATCGCCATCCACCCTTCTGCGACCTTAGTGTTTGTGCGTAAACCATGAATCATCTCATGGGCAATGATAATATTATCAGAGATAATGCGCCCTGAGACAAACGCACCTTGAGTTTCCGAAACAATCTCCGGGAGTATAGACTTCAAACGATTGCAGAGAATCTTAGAGATGATCTTGTACTGGACTGAGCACAAGCTGATCGGACGCATGTCCTTCATGAGCGAGGGGTTCGGGATCTTAGGAAGTAAACTGATTTGGGTATGATTCCAACCACTCGGCATAACAGAAGTCCGGAAAAATTCTTGAATCTCAGACGTGAGTCCAGGTCCAACAATATGCCAAAACTGTTGATAGAAGAGGCCAGTCAGTCCATCTTCACCCGGTGCACTACTCCCTTTGACACTAAAAGCCGCTTCTTTAATCTCTTCTGAAGAGACCAGACGAGTCAGGTGAGTATTGTCAAACCTGACATATTTGATAATGGTCACCTCAAGTAAGATCAATTAGTTTTTAATCAGTTCTAAAAAGGTATAAATCACAATAAATTAGAAGCTAAGATCTTGGTAATCTTGCATCAATTTATAAAACATGATTAAAGGGTTGTAAAGCAATGATTACTTAAAATTTAATGTCGAATTTGAATACTTATCATGAAAAATACTCATGTTTTTTTAATAGTTATAAATATTATAAATATTTTATATAATTAGAAATGCGATATATGGTATATGATAGATTAGTAGGATGAATATGAGTACCCAACTTTCATCATATACGATAGATTAAGTAGAATATATATGAGATATCTTTTTATAAATTACTATTCCAAGTCTAGATTTTAATGTACCATAAAAATCACAACATGTTACAAAACTTGGATTCGTAAGATTTATTTTTAAGTACACAGAAATAATATTATGATTTGTTTTATATGATTAATCATTTACAACAAAATCAAGTCCATCATAATAAAATAGCTCTTCTCTACTGCTACGGTTTGTTCAACCATTTTTCAAGCCAATGATTCAGTGATTTACTATACATTCCACTTTGACCTTGTATGATTTAAACGGTTACTTTTCATTCGATGAAAAAAAACATTGTTATAATTTGAGAACCATATAAACAATACAGTGGCATATAAAGTAATTTTTCTAGTGATAGAATGTTAGTTAATAAAATGGCTGAGGTGAAACATGGTGATGCCAAGTAAACAATAGCACTCATGTAAATCACACATAAGACAAAGTTTTATTTGATAATGGTCTCCTCAAATAATATTAAGGGGATAAGAAATTTCTAATTTTAAATTTTAACCTTGAATTTCTTAACGTGTACTTCATACGAATAAGAATCATGCTGCACGAATATAATTTCATCAAGTATTCTAAAATGCTATGGTTTACAAAAAACAATATGAAATAAATTACTTTGGCTTTACACCATCTGAACTTTGTGTTAGTTGATATTAAATTACTGCATTTCGAATGAGAAAATAAACATCTTTCCAGAAATAGAATGATAAGTAAAACACGGAGAGCAACATAAATTTCTGTCCAAGTAGAATGTGAAACATATGAAACAGCTTGTCCTTTTCTCTCGCGGCCTTGAATTGATCCACCCTTTTCTCACATAAATAAATTTAGACCACTGAAACATCTTTATAAATTGCTTCTTAGTAATTGTAAACTCTAAAACAAACAAACAAACAAAAAATTAAAAAAAAAAAACAAAACAAAACAAAATATGGCAAGAATTTCGTCGGCGGTATGTCTACTTTTACTAGTAGCACTAAGTACGGTCTATGAAGTGCAAGGGACGTTTTTATTAAGGCACTTCCTGAGAAAAATTCCCAGAAGATCTAGGGGGCTTAGGCCGTTCGCTTGCAAGGGTATGCTGAAGTTTGTGAACCTGTTGGAGTTTAAGTGCCCATTGAAGCCTGAGTACAAGAACTTATTTGGAAATTTAAGGTCTTACGTAGGCGCAATAAATTCGGGGTCGAATGCTGACTTGAAAGGGAAAGCTCAGGGCGTCCAAAGTGCTCTGACTGCACTAGGTGGTAGCAGCGGATCGTCGGTAAAATAATAAAAATTTGGTTAAAATAATCTTAAGATTTGAAAACGCATATCAAAATCTGGTAGAATTTAATCAGGCAAGTTAGTATTTAGAAAATGGTAGTGGTTTGGTAAAAATTTGATTTCATTTAATTGGTGATCAGGTGGATACCAGCAAGGTTATGAATGTGTTAATGACAATGGGAAAGACTTTGACCTCGCAAACGAGTAGCAGTTCAACGGAAATGACAAGTGGACAAAGAAAATTGGTGCTCACGTCTCTTCTTCAATGGGCACGAGAGATTAGTCAAGTTGTTGCCAGTGCCGCATCAAAGAGTGGAAGCTCTATTGACATAAAATCCCTAGGAATTGATGGCACTGATGCCAATGTGGCCACCGGAGGTTCAACTTCTACCTCAACTACTGGAAGCACTGGCACGGGCACAGGCACTGTTCCTGTCAGTGGCACTGTCCCTATCCCTAGCACTGGCACTGGCACCGGCACTGCCACCGGAACTGCAACTGGTACTGCCACCGGAACTGCAACTGGCACTGCCACCAACACTGCCACCGGAACTGCCACTGGCACCAACACTGCCACTGGAACTACCACTGGCACCGGAACTGCCACCAACACTGCCACCGGAACTGCCACTGGCACCAACACTGCCACCGGAACTGCCACCAACACTGCCACAGGAACTGCCACCAACACTGCCACAGGAACTGCCACTGGCACCAACACTGCCACCGGCACTGTCCCTGTCACTGGAATGGCTGGTGGGCCTGCTTCTTCAACGGAAGGAGGAAGCTCTTTTGGTAGATCCTTTTCAGGTAAAACGGGGTCAACTAATTATGCAGGTTCTGTCAACTATCAATCAGGCCACAAGTCTTCCAAACAAACTACCACAGGGAACTCAGGATCCCCAGGCACGGTATCCCCAGGCAGCTTCTAGAAGGATTGATTCAGTTCCAAGTACTAGAAATACCGACCTTAGAATATATATTTGATAATGTATTAGTATTATTTGCTTGAATAAGAAAACGGCCCTGCTAACATTCACAACAGCAAGCTGTAGAATGCCTGGCTCTATTACGCTTACCTTAAATAATACGATAAAGTTTTTTTCGTTAACATTCTTCTAGAATTGCGCCATTTAGCTTCGTGTTTTTCAATACATATGCGTATGCCTCTCTTTAATTTTTTGTTAAAAACTAAATTTCAGTTCTGGACATTAATCCAAAAGTAAAAGACTTGTTTAAGTGACATCGATCTTCTCTCTGCTCTTTGATTTAATATATATATAAAAGCTGTATTTTCAATGCTGTTTCCCTTTCACGTGATGTTTTTAATTGTAAGAGTGTGATGTACTTATGTGTGTATTTCTCTCTGATTTTCTTAGGATTCTACTATTCAGCGGAAGTTGATTTGTGGTCCATATTCTTGACTCTGCCCATATCTTACTAATGATTAAACTAACATATATCACACGTAATCAAAGAAAAAACATTCTAGGTTTTACCACATACTAGATTTCGATCCGCACAACCGTACGGATATTATTTTTACTTTAATTAAACATTTTTTTGTATATATATTTATTTAGATCATTATTTAGTTTTAGTCTAATATTAAATGTTTCTTTAATAATTTCAAATATAATAATTTTTATTTTATATGTTGTAAAATGTTTAAAACCATCACATGTACCGATGACAAAAAAAAACCACCACATGTATTTTTTCTTCTTATTATATATTTCTATTATTGTATTTGTATTTAATTATAAAACAAATTAATATGGCATGAAAAAAATATTTGATAATTATTTTTTATTTAATTTATGTTAAATTTTTACCCGTCCTTTAAAACTGGATTTCATTTTAATAATATTTTTATATTTCTTTATTTACATAATACATTATTTTATATAAAAAATCTAATATATTTTGTTTTTATACATGTATTGTAGTCTTTCATCAAATTATTATGTTAACATAAATATTTTATATGTATAAAAATAAAATTTATAATCTATCACTTTAATATAACTTTTTCATATGTAGTTCAATATAATAATTTTATTTTAATATGTATAATTTTATGTTAAAATATATATATTATTGCATCATAATATTTCATTGTTAATTAAAAAATTAGTGAAATATTTACATACATTTTTTGAAAATTAATATATTGTTAAAATATTTAGGTCAACATAATAATTTTCTTTTAGTATTATTTATTTTGATTATATAACTGATAAAAAAAATAGAATATTTATTTTCCATTTTGTAAAAAAAATAACTGAATATATTAGTGTATAATATATTCAAAACTAATCACGAAATTAATTAACAAATTTACATATAA
The DNA here is from genome assembly GCA_026261945.1 of Hirschfeldia incana. Classification (NCBI taxonomy): domain Eukaryota; kingdom Viridiplantae; phylum Streptophyta; class Magnoliopsida; order Brassicales; family Brassicaceae; genus Hirschfeldia; species Hirschfeldia incana. The sequence goes on along the minus strand of JABCMI010000015.1, from coordinate 5,803,193 downwards.
TTTTTGAAAATTAATATCTGTTAAAATCTTTTTAAACAGATTTTTTTTTGAAATTTTAATATATATGATTTACATATAAGTTTGATTCAGTATATCGTTAATTTTATGATATTTATGAAATCCCTAAAATATTGAGAAGTTATTATCTTTTGTATAATATTAAAGTTATTAATGATTGAATAATGTAATGTATTTTATCTAATATAAAAATTAATGATGATTAAAATATGATGTGACCAACTCTAGTAGATAGTTCATTTTTGTAAAAATTACACATGAATTAGAAGTCATGACTTCTATTTTAATATAATAGATATGAACCTCGACCACATTGTAGTAAACTTGTGATGAAATACGCATTCCTCGACGTTAATATATTAGTCATGGCTCATGGGTAAGGACCAAGGACAAAGGCATGAACATAAGTTCTTTTTTGGGGACGTCATTACTTATATATACAAATTAATAGTAATATAACCGTTCCTTATAAATAGGGAGAGGTAGCAACCATTAAACAATGCTATAAAATACATTTTATATCAAAACTATCACAAATCGATAGACTAAAATAAGTTTCTTAAAACAAGGTTTAGTGGAGGCCATCTAATTCCTGTCTCCAAACTGCAACACATAACAAGACAGAAGACCAACAATGCTATCCATTAATTAAGCCACTAACAGCCCACTTCTCTCTCTCTTTTCTACTGCTATCATATACTCCATTTGTCTCCACTCAGCTTACGGTTAATTTGATTTTTAAGGCGTAAACATTTCCGTGAAGGATTGTTATTCAATCATTGATCAAATAATTAGTCCAATGATTCATGTTAGTTTGACGTTGGAAAGTACAAGATACAATAATAATATAAGGGTCATAACTAAGACGCGACTTTTAACCGAATACGAGTTTCGGAACTAATTAAGAGGCAAAACTACGGATATGATCTTTAACTGAATGCGAGGTTTCTGGTTTCTGAACCAATGCGAGGTTTCTGGTTTTAGTTTTTAGTTTTTACTTTTTGGTTTAACTACTTAAATTCGATCAATCGGTAACATTTAAACTTTAAAGATTGATTAGGTTATTAGTTCGTTTCATTCAGATCATCTGAATCAATAACCACATATTATATTTAACGTATAACACAATGTATTTAAACTATACAGTAGAACCTCCATAAATTAATACTCGTTAAATTAATAATTTTAATAAATTAATAAATTTTATCAGTCTCAAATTGGACCGATATTAAATATAACATAAATTGATAAAATAATAAAATAATAATATTTTTGAAAATTATATGTAAATATATAGTCCCCTTAAAATCATAAATTAATAATCTATATATAAATTTTATATAAATACAAGCTAAATATTTTATTATTGGTTTTACATTAACAATGAAAATTATTTTATTTTCTTAACACTTCAATATATTTTGATAATATTTAGTAAAATTATATCGAATACCACTTAACAATTCTATGAAACATAAAAATAGACACAACTAAGATAATAAAACAATATGAAAGCCAAATTTCTAAAATTTAAATAATGTACATATGGTAAAATAAAATATTTTCTTTTTCTTATAAATAAAAATATTTAAAAATAGAAAAAAAAATATAAATAAGAATTTTTTTGTAAATTAATATCTCTATAAATTAATAAAATTTCAAAGTCCCAACATTACTAATTTATAGAGGTTTTAAGTTTATTTATACTTTCTATTTCAGCTACCAGTTATTAACCACTTATATTAAAGATACTATTAATTACTCTTTATTGGACCAGCAAAACTCGGTGGCATTACGAACATAATGATATTAAATAGTCCGCTTTGTGCTGATTCAAACCATAAATTTTAAATGGCAGAGGCAGAAATTTCGGGGGAGAAAGATTGTTGTCGTTTTCGTATTATCTGCCGCATAAATATATATCGGAGAGTATGCATATTCCTGAAATTGAGGCCGCGATTTGGAATTACATCTATGTTTGAAAGCAATTTAAGATATTCGACAAAACTAGTGTAAACTGATTTTCGTTTGAATACAAAGTTTTATTTCTTATTGTTACTTAGTACGTTCGTGGCTTTGTGCTCCGTAGATTAAAGCGCTAGTACTACTAATTGGCATCACGGAATCCTATGAAAATCCTGAAATTATCATAGACATAGTAGAAGTATACAACTGATAAACATAGAATTCCGTAGACGTAAATTACACTCCCCTTTTCTATTAAATATCAATATCGAAAACAACGGCCTTAAACTCTCAACATTAAAAACAAGAATATCATATAAAAAAGCACAAAAATGCTATTAATATCTCAATCATCATACAAAACTAAAAACCATATTTATCTTTATTTTCACGTCGAAAATCTCAATCTCTAAGCCAATTTTCAAAAAAACATGATAAAAAAACTAACTCTCTATTTAAGCAACTCATGTTGATAAGATAGTGTGCAAAACTAGAAACAAAAAAAGTTCCTAGATGTAAGTCCCTATGGGTGTGATTGAATGTCACTTATGGAGTAAAACTGTAAGGTGGAAAATATTTTACTCTTGGTCACTCTACAAAACTACCAATCAAATGAAAATAGTTCTTAATGTTTTTCCTCTAATTACTATTTAAATAGAATAAAACATACTCTCTTCTGTCCAAGAGTATATATGGCTCTGAATGGTAACAGCGGGTTGAGTGGTGCGGGACAAGCGGTTTAACTGCGGTGCGGTTCTGACAGTTATAAAAACATATAAATATATGATATATGTAGAAGTTTTTGTTACTCTACTTTTTCTTTTTTTCCACTTTTACTTACTCACAATTTTCCAGCTATTTATATTTCTTTCATTTACTCTAAAAACAACCAATCACACTCATAAACACAGATTTTAAAATACTGTAGAAAAGAGAAATCTGATAGTATAGAGGCATAGGCCAGGCCGGCCATAGCTCAGGCTTTTTAATCATTTAAACGGATTCAAGCTTATTTTTTTGTCAAGCGAGAACATGTGTAAACACTAAAAACTTGTTATAACCATTTAAACATTATTATTATTATTATTATTATTATTATTATTATTATTATTATTATTATTATTATTATTATTATTATTATTATTATTATTAATCATTAATCTAGATATCTCAAGTCGAGGGGAAAACTCAATATAATCTTCAATGAGAGGTGCAAGGATTATTTTTTTTGAATGCATATGTAATCCGAGATCCATATTTGGGTAAGTGTTTATAAACCGACATGATTTAATCCAAACTAGATCTCGGCCCGCACAACCGTGCGGGTATTATTTTCAATTTTATAAATATATATTTTTATATTTAAATCATCAGTAGTGTACATTTTTAATTTTAATCATATATTTAAATATTTACAAAGCTATTTCAAATACAATAATGTATAGTTTACATGTAATAAATAATAAATTATTTATTTGTTGCTTTTATTATATATTTATCTTATTGTATTTGTATTTAGTTATTAAACATATTTGACAATTATTTGGTATTTAATTTATGTTAAATTTTTACCCGTCCTTTGAAAATGGATTTCTTTTTAAGAGTAGTTTCTATGATTATTCATTTTACACAATATATTATTATATATACAAAAGTGAAAATATATGTTAATTTTTATACATGTAGTATATAGACTGCTAATATTTAGCCGTTCTGTCATCATATTATATTTTTAACATAAATATTTTATATTTATGAAAATAAAATTTATCAATTTATCAATTTAATATACTTTTATCATATTAAGTTCAATATAATAAAAAATTAACATGATTGATTGTGATTATATAATAGATACAAATAAGACATAATATTTAATAGTTGAAAGATTTTGCACATTATTAGTTTTATCAAAATGCATTTAATAAAATTTCTTAAGAATGGACCAACTCAAAAATCACACATGAAATGAAGTTGTGACTCAAAAATCACACATGAAATGAAGTTTTGACTTATATTTTAATAGAATAGATAGACACTATTTTTTGAAAATTAATATATTGTTAAAAATTTAGATCAACATAATTAATCTTCTTTTAATATATGCTTGATTTTGATTGTATAATTGATAAAAATAAGATAGAATATTTAATTTTAATTTTATAAATGATAATTGAATATATTAGGGTATAATAATATTTCAAAATAATTACGAAATTAGTTAAAATACTTACATATAATTTTTGAAAATTAAGTTCTTGTTAACATATTTTAAACAAATATTTCGAAAATGCTATATATATATATATATTACATATAATTAAAATAGTTCAAATATTTGTTACTCATATTTGTGAAATCCCTAAAATAATGGAAAGTTACTGATTTTAATTAATTATTTTTTTTGTTAAGCTTAAAATAAAATGTATAGTTGAATAAATAATACACATGTTTAAAGTTATGATTTCTAGTAAGAGTCCATTTAGTTAAAAATCACACATGAATGAAAAGTCATGACTTCTCTTTTAATATAATAGATTTAAGCAAAAAAAAACAATATGATTTAATTTCACGCTATAAATATTTATAGATCGGATCTAAAACATGTTTTTTTAACGAGGCTTAATCTAAAACATGTTGGCGTATCAGTTACCACTAAACCATAAAATCTCATCCAAACTATTTAAACAGTAATTGAAAGTAATTAGTATATAATTCGACATTTAGCATGTAGCAATATGATTACACTAAAATTTGGATCCTTAAAATTTAAGATTAAAAAAACTGGCTTTGGATAGATAAGATCCAAAATCCAAAATTTATCTATGAATTGTTTCTACAAAAATGATGAACTAGATTTAATGACACATAGATCGCCCTGAAAACATAATATTATCATTAATCATATTTAATCTAAACTAATTTGTTTTATCCATGATTTCTTTAAATGTAGTAAATAAAAATAATAATGTAAAGCTTATCAACATTTTTTAATAGGAGTAAAATCATGTACCAATTAATATATTGAACTAAAAAGAACACATACTAAATCATTCAATTGGTAATCTAATTAATTTTTCAAAAAAAAATCACATATTTCCACAAATTAGTGTTATTCCAATTTACAATATGCTAATATTCTATGTCCATAAAAGAAAACAAAACTAATTATATAGAAGGACACAAAAACCAGTAGATATTATTCCTTTTTCAAAAAAAAAAAAAAGTTTTATCCGTAAAGGAACCATGAACCATATGACTCTACAAAGAACACCTACCAAATGGTTTTTGATGACTTTATAAATAACCAAATTATCTGAGAGAACTTTTCTAAAACGCCACATTCTTTCTTCTTCTCTGCAACATTGACAGAGAAAGAGAGATAGCAACCAGACGAGACGGACGAGGTTGTAACTAGATGATGTTGTTGTTGTCCTCATGCTCGCTTTCATAACTCAATTGGTTTGGACCATTTGATTTTGTTCTTCTTTAATTAAATTCTTCAGAAAATCCTCTGTTTTGGTCCCCTGTTCCGTCTCTGTTTCTAAACTGCTCTTTACTCGTAACTCATTACTATCTCTCTTTCTTCTTTTCTTTTCCAGCTATTATTTTCACAAATCTCAATAAAAAAAAATATTCGTTTGATATATATAATCTCATCGATCTTACCAAACTCATTTTGTCTCCAAGAGTTTTTGGATCCCCTGTTTCAAGATAATCTTCTTTTGATCCATTATGGGCTGTACGAGCTCGAAGCACCGTAAGCAATGCAACCACTGCCGGCAAGGGTATTGTCCGGTCAGCATGCGTCAAAACCAATCGGTGCACCACCCATCTCAACACTCCGACGACAGCTGCCACATGGTTGCTCTCAGCTCCACCAGCCTCGGATCCCTCAAGCTCTGCGACTCCTCTGACTTCAGCGGTAACCTTATCTCCACCACCGCCGACGATGAATCTGGAGAGAAGCGACGAGCCTCCGTAAATGGGTTTGTTCACAAAGAGAGGTTAGAGAAGGAGAAACCGAATCTGGAGATGCAGGCTAAGCTTATGGAAGCTAAAGTATGGTCAAGCATGATGAACGAGAAGATCCCCAAGATTGTGCCTAAGACTCCCATCTTGACGCCTCCGGGAGAGCCGGAGACGATCAACACGTGGGAGATGATGGATGGGCTTGAAGATTCTGTGAGCCCTAATCACGTTAGGAGCTTCTCGTTTGATTTTGCTGGTGGTCATGGTGGTGGTTGTGAACGTCCCAAGTTGAATGGTGATGTGAAGCCGTTGTGGCTTCAGTTGGAGGAAGAAGGGCTTGACGAAGACTTCCACGATTTCGATCCTGAGATCATATCTTCATTCAGGAGGTCTCTCCAAGAACTTCCTTCTGAACATCCTTTTCACATTTCGATTCATGACTTGAAACTGAGGCCCCAGTTTAAGTTCTCTGATGAAGAAGAAGAAGAAGAACCTAAAGACAAGGTGATACTCTACTTCACAAGCCTTAGAGGTATAAGGAAGACATATGAAGATAGTTGTGATGTCAGAAGTATACTAAAAAGTATTGGAGTTAGAGTGGATGAGCGAGATGTGTCGATGCATTCGGGTTTTAAAGACGAGCTTAAGGAGCTGCTAGGGGGTAACTTCAAAAATGGTGTTGGGGTCACCTTACCTAGAGTTTTCGTGGGGAAGAAGTTACTCGGAGGAGCAGAGGAGATTCGGAAGTTGAATGAAGAAGGGAAGCTTGAGAAGCTTCTACAAGGCTGCGAGAGCGTGGAAGAAAACAAGAACTGTAATGGGCAAGAATGTGAGGCTTGTGGAGATGTAAGGTTTGTGCCTTGTGAGACATGTTCAGGGAGCTGCAAAGTGTACTATGAACATGAAGATGGTGATGATGAAAGCGTAAAGGAAGAAAGAGAGTATGGGTTTCAAAAGTGTCTTGATTGTAACGAGAATGGACTCATCAGATGTCCTATTTGTTGTGATTAGCTTTTAGATTATACACAAACAGAAAAACCTTATTCTTGTTTTTACTACATTGAGTTTTGAGTGCTGGAGTGTTTTATTGCCTCTAGAGGTTTTGTTGTGTACATAAAGATGTTTTGATTGTGAAGAAGGTTATATTTCAAGTGTTAAAAATGAAATCAGGATGTGGAGCTTTGTTGTCTATTCTTTGAAATTCCGTTCATGCTTTACATGTTGTTGGGGACTCATATATTTGAAAAGGCAGTGGAAGTTCAGATTAAAAGCCAGCTGACAAAATATGACCGGAGAAACTGAGAATTTGTCAAACTCTATGCTTTTTTTTTGTCACTATATCAAACTTTATGTGGAATGTTTGAATAATAGTCATAAAGGTCTAGTTTTGGAAGTATTATAAAATAGGTATGTCTGCTTAGGGTAGATGGAAGTTGGGAATTGTAAATATCAGATTTGAGTAGGCATGTTCAATCCAGACTTCAGTACAATTTCAATTCTGATTAGCACTTCTCAGATCAGACTAGGCTTTCGATATTTTGGTTTATTCAAATTAACTACCATGTTAGAACCATATTCGTTCAATTTATATATTATCAGTTTTTGATTTTTTTTTTTTGATTTTTTGTTAGAATAAAGATCTCACATTAGATATATATAAGAGACATGAGTAATATATAATAGATTTGGACCACTTCATTAATTGCCAATTGATTTTAAGTTGAAAACTCGAAAAAATTTATTATGGTATTAGAGCGGACCCACATCCTGACCCATTAATCCGACCCGAACAATAGTCCGATCAACCCATTAGCTGATGGCCCAGAGAAGACTCAGTTTCGCCGAGATAGATAGAAAAAAAAACATAATCTCGGAGGAGCTATGATGGATTCGCAAAATTAATGGTTATACGTACCATTATCTCGAGAGAGAGTGTTGAGATAAAGATCTCACATTGGATATGAGTAATATATAAGGGACATAAGTAATATATAAGAGACTTGGACCACTCCACTAATTTTCAATCAAATTGGATATATGTAAGAGATATGAATAATATATAAGAGACAAGAGACTTGGACCACTCCATTAATTGTCAATTGATTTTAAGTTAGAAGCCCATGAAACTTGTCAATTTTACACCAAAGACCCATAACTATATTTATCTTTTATAAAAAATAGATTATATGAATAAAAATCATATTTATATTAAAACATATATATATTCGTTTGTCTAACTTTTAAACATAATATATTCTGTTTTATTTAAATATTAAAATAAGAGTAAGAAAATAATAATATCGTAATACTAATATATAACTATATTTTAGTACAAGGAGTTATCAATAAAAATTCCAGTTTTTGGTATCTGATCCACTTCTTTGGTGTTGGACAAAAAAAATTCCACTTCTTTGGTATATTGTTTGCAAATATATATACCCAAAAATTAAGAAATGTTCGAGTAATTTCCTTTTGATTTTTATAAGTTTTTTATTTTTATTAACTCGTTAGATTCAGACCATCCGTGCGATTTACGCCTAACATAATTCCGAACATGAAAGATTTGTAATATATTGATTTTTAATATTTATTTTTCTACTTTTTATTTATTATATTGTCACTAATGGTGTGGTCTTGAGATTAGGGAGTGATTGGTGATGGCTGTGAGTGCTCCACACAGCCATAAATATCTCTAAAGCAATAAAACCAAAGCAATTAAGTTTTATTAATAAAATCTAAAGCTACAGCCCAAAATCTTTAAAAGAAAATATATTGGCTCTAGAAATCAGTTTTTCTACAGCTTTTATCAAGTGCTTTAAAAAATATTCAAAACCAAAAAAAATTAAAGCCTAAGCAAAAATCTTACAGCCTATTTTATAAAGCAAAAAATCTAAAGCTACAACAACAATCAATCAACCCCTAAAGCTGGAGAGGTTTCGGTATAAAAGTTACACTAAAAGTATAACGTTCTAAGTTGTTTCGGAAATCACCTTAGCGAATGCGTCCAACTTAGAACGGCAAAGTTATCATTTATAAGAAATGTGTAATGTGTTTTACATTAGAAAGTCAAACATTACTCAAAGAAAATATAGAGTAGAAGACAATAACCAATCTAATTGTTATCAACTAGTAACTTTTTATCGAAATCTATATATATATATATATAAAAGACTTTTCTCTCTTCTTGTGACATGTGGAAAATGGGTTTGCTGATATGTGTCCTCATTTTTCATCTTTTTATATTTTAGATCATTTTTTATATTATTACAATTTGATTCACCACTTTATAATTGTTCACTTTCTATTTTTTTTTCATACTAACCATTTTAAAATTTGATTATACATTTGATTGATTACAAAAGACAAATGAATAAAAATATATTAATATATTTTATTTTAATTTATTCACAACTAAAAATAATATAAACATTATTTTATTATTTTTTACTATTTTATATTATTTTATTTATAAATTATATATTTATTTTAATATTGACCATACTAAGAAAAATAAACTAGAGCACAACTCATAATCGAAACATAAAATCTCTATAATCATAGAGAAAAAAAATGTCAAAAACACACTAACTAAGTAAATGTTTAAAGCTGAAGCGAGATCTAGAACAAAAACTAACTTAGATCACTTTATCATAGAATATTTTGGCCATAACAAAGAGATGTCAAAAAAAATAGAAGGATTAATTCTGAAACAAAGCATCTCTCAAATACAAAGAAACATGATTAAGGACCAACACATAGAACCAAGAAAGCGTGTTAGAGCAAGAATATTCAACAGAAGGCAAAAACCGCCACGAAAAAGGAAACAAATACTTAACACACCATAAACACAACCACCAGTTAAAAGGTAAGAAACACCTCACAAACTAAACAAGCACAAAAAGACGCTCATACCAAAGAGTAACCACAAAACTCTAGATAGAAAATACCAAAATTCCATGAAAAAAAATCCAAGAAACTAACTTTGCACTTATACTAAAAAAAAAACAGGTGAGGAAGACATACAACATGAAAAAGGGAGAATGAAAGTTAACCACAAAAAAATAAAAGCCCAAGCTCGAGACCAGAAAGTATGTATATTATAAATCTATAAAACATACACAGAAGAAAACACTATCAAAACCTCGAGTCACAAATTTGGTGAAATAGAGAGACACTAGAGACTCGAGCAGTGATGAAAATTGCAACGAGATGACATAATATATGGAAGGATAGACGAAACGAAATCAGCAGACCGTAGAGTCATCCTCAAACTATGAAAGAGAACATAGAAGTCAGATGATGAAAAACCAGATCTTGAAGACCAAACCGAGTATGGATTATCGATTGTAAGCTAACAAAAATAAAGCAACATCAAAAATGACTAAACTCTGACCAATCCAAGGAGATGCACTTCCTAACATCAACAAAAATCCAAGTAAGAAAATGAGCATCCAATATTGACTGGAACAACCTATAACGCTGTGAGAATCAATCACATAACATGAAACTTATAAACCAAATCTGTAACAAAATATTAGACAATGTAAGGAAAAACAAACACACAGAAGTGAGTATCTTTCGGTGAGGATGAGAAGCAAAGCAGACCAAAAAATTAAACGAAATACAAAAAATTAAACAAAATATGGAGAAATGACACAAAACATCTTAAAAATTAATGTTCAAGTAATTCATATATATATATATATATATATATATATATATAATTCGGGGGGGGGGGGGGAGAGGAGGGGGAGGGGGAGGAGGGAAGGGGGGGAAGGGGGGGAGGGGGGTTGCGACACTTGTCCACTATTGAGACTTAACATCTAACATTGTTTTTTTGTCTCTTTAACCTTAAAACTACATGATGTTTTATGCCTAATATAAATATTATAACTACACGTTATTTTTATGCTAACATAAATATTGTAAAGTAAGATGAGACCAGTAACAAAACTAATATAAATGAGATTCAATGATCCAAACTCAGAAAACTAAACGGCTGTTGAGATAGCTCAAGAGTACCATGAAAGATGGAGGCGTCGGAAACATAAACCATCGCCGTAATCGAGACTCCCATTGCTTGACCTTTCAAAAAAATCTCCATGCAATCTCCACTTCGTTTTCTTCTGAATCTCTCATTCCTTACCTATGGCTCAAATACGAGAACATTCTTCTTACAGTCTCTTCTTTGTCTTTTTATGAATATCAAAGCCTAACCTTAACTTTATACGTCCACCGTATCTCCAAACATATTTATTAATATTGAGCTTTTTGGTTTCTAATTGAATCCTCATAACCCAAATTCATTATGATACCTTCGATTTAGATGCGTAAATCAATCATGTTATGGTTTTAGTGTAAACTCATCCGCCCGTGCGGCGGACCAACCACTAGTTATCAACTAATTTTAACTTCTAAAATGATATGAACTTTACAATTCTTTTAAGAGTAAGCAAACGCATGATTCTCACTCATCATAGCTTATAATATAGAATAATTGCATTCCTTAGTAGTAGAAAATATGTTATTAAATAAAGAAACAACAATCAATTAACTGGATAATTTTCGCTTTCATTTATCTACTTCAAGACTCGTAATCTTTTCTCTTTTATGATAAAAGACTGGTAATATTGCCATACTATTAAATGGGTATGATTTATTAAATGGAAGCTTGGGTTTAACCGTGTAATATTTCAAATTTGTGGTCTAATTTTCGTATATATTAGATAAACTAAACGTCCACCATAGAAATAAGATGTGACGAATTGTGCAATAATTTAAGAGTAATGAATCACTTCTTTTTTTTGAAACAAGAGTAATGAATCACATTCATTATTTTTAATATTATTTCCAATTGACGTTTATCTATTCACTCTATAGTATAATTGACTTATCAGATGCATTACTATTGTTAACTTTGAAATGTAATGGATCCTCGTCAAAGTAATGATTCTTCCTGGGCATTTCTCATATTAACGTCGTTACGTGGCAGCCTTGCCCACAAAACCAAAGTTTTTTTCAAATAGATTTGTCGGACGTTTAATGCTACAATACAATCATGCCCATTTAGTCGTATATATTTAAATGTCATCGTGAGATGTAGATACCTCTCATTACTTCGTCATAAGAGTAATGCAATACCTATGGTTCTCAGAAAAAAAAATGCTTCTCAATAAAAGTGCAATAAATATGAGCCGGTGCTTACCCGGTAAATAATTACATATTTATTTTTTCATAATGAATTTTGAACATTTTCAGTATTTTGATAAGAAATATAAATTTATCCATTGATAACATGTTTTGATAAGAAATATAAATTTATTCATCCTGCATTTTTCGATCTATTTAACTGACACAATCGAGTTCAGACACCTCAATGTCCAGTATTATTTTGAAAGGAGATAATAATCATAACTTTTCTCCTTCAAAGTCCTCTTATTGCTTGAGTAATAAATATCACCATAGAGAAGAGGTTAATGTAATTGCTGGTCCATAATTCAGAAGCCCATAAGAGAAAAACACGTCGCATCATAATCTATTTTAAGGACGATAAACATTACATATAAATTACTATATATATATATATATATCAATATATGTTATATAGTAATTAAATCGATATATTGGAAGGTTACATGAGTAGGTTTCTAATGACGGCAGCTTCTTGGCTATCTTCATCAACGGAGTCGAGGAGCAGCGACAAACGGTCACTGAGATTGTCAACTTCTCTATGCAGCTTTCTTATGTAGTTGCATGTCTCTTGCAGTACCTTCGATGCTGACACCTACAATTTTAATATTATGCGCAAACATTATCAAGACGACATACATGTACGGACATAACACAGCCATGACTTTTTCGACGTTTCCATTTGGTCAAAACTCAAAATAGAAAGAAAGAAAAATATATATTGTGAGAATTCAAAAGTTTGGACTTTTTTGGTGTCCCGTCTTCTTTTGACGAAGAAGTGTTTTTTTTTCTTTTTTCTTCCTTCTTAAAGGAAAAACTAATAGTATTCACTATACTATACTATTGATGAAGAGGTTCAATGAAACTGATGGTATGTAATATACCTTATCAGAACGGCGCCGTTCGCGAATCTCCGGCAGAAACTGACGGAGCTTACTAACGATGTCGATCATCTGGTCATCGGAGATCCGCGTAGCACTTGAAGATTGTCTTGATCTTCTGTTAGACATTTTCTTGTAAGACTTTGATTGTTTCTTAGGTGTAAACACTACAATGTCGCAAGAAAATGACCCTTAAGCTGTGTAATTTATCACTAGCTCTAGATTAGACAATAGAGAAGAGATGGCGAGGAATAGGGAGAGATAGAAAGGTTGTAATTAACAAGTGAGTTAAATTAATGGGAATGGGAGAGGCTATTAAGCCAATAGATATAGAGGGTTTATGTTTATCCCACAAATATTATATTTTGTCAAGGGTGTGAGAATAGAAAGAGCAACGAGGAGAAAACTGAAATGTAAAGAAACTTAGAGATATAAAGAAATTGAGAAAGTGATAAGAGCGACTTTAAATAGGTCAAGGACCAGAGGAGAGCGAGAGAAGAGAGCAAGAAAAGAGAGAAATAAACCTAGACAATGATGTAATGGGAAGAGAAAGAGGATAACCTCTAACTGAAGTCGTTGAAATTATTTATGTAAACCTTTTATTATTACGTTTATATATAGTCACCTACAGGCTAAGAAATGCTTATGTTCTGATTCAGTCAAGATAAGTAACAGGCTTAGTCAAGATAAGTAATCATTTTACTCTTACCATTGCAAAGTGTATATTTATAAATTAGTTTGGATCTACACTACAACACTAATTATAGTCGTATAAAATCGTAACATTTTTATTTCTAACCAAATATACGACTGTCATTAACATCGTAATTAAGTGTAACTTCTCCCAGTCTGCAGCATGTTTAATTATCACTGACAGAAAATCGTAACTAAGTTACAGTCATTGTTAATGTAGATGAGTCGCAATCAGTTAATATATATATCGTTGGTTTATTTCAATATCTAGAAAACTAGAAAAAAAATCGCTAATTAAAAATACTGTATATACTGAAAAAAAAAAGAAATATTTTATACTTATAAAGATAATGTTGACGAAAAAACACATGTTGAATAATGGAGGGATGGTTTTTGGATTATAAATAAAGGATTTAAAACCTGTGTTCCCAAACTGGTGTTTAAGTTGAAGTGGGGTTTAAGAGAATTGTTCCATGTTGAGCTAACAATGTGGCCCCTTTATGTGCATGTCACTTAAAAGGCAATACCATGTGATGACACTGGCTTTCTATTTTCATTTCCACCACTTTTCTAAATTATCCCACTTTGTATTAGTATTAAGAATTAGAACTAGCTAGTGAAGGATATACAAAGTTCATAGTTGATCATCTTCAAATTAAAAAAAAAATTGTTCCATTCAAGATTATAATATGAAACTCTAAATTTTAAAATCAATAATACTTATTATTTTTTATTACAGTAAATCAATTAATAATACTTGTATATAAAAATATCTACATCGTGCACTCGTAAATTTGTGTATACGTTGTGTGTGTGTGTGTTTTTAGTTTCCGCTGAATCCAATCGCTTAAGCATTACGTCAAAAATATAATCAAGCGTGGACTTGCTTCCGCCTTGCAATTGATTACCCAGAAAAGTAGTCATGATAAGTTCGTCTGCTTCCTAATTTAACTCCTATGTTTTGGAAGCTTGGGTACACTTGATGCTGAACAGTATACATGTCCCATGTGGTTGCTTAAGATCTCGGATTATGCCTCCTTAGATTTTTAATTATGATTACCTCGGGGACACGAGGTACTTTAATTACGTCCTTTGTGTGTGCATTTTTTACGTAAGGTACAAAAGTGTCAACAAATTAGGAAAAATACTTCAAATCAACTTAACCATATTTTCTTCTCCAAGTTCAATGGTGTTGGAATTCACATTCCATACAAAAGCAAAATGTCGATCATCAAAATAACTACCACAAAGTTAAAATTAGGGAGAAGTTTGGTATAGTACTTACAAGTATTCTAGTCTCAAAATTTATTTACGGACTTCTTAAAAAAAGTTTATATATTACAGCAATAAAAGATAACAAATAAATACATATGTGAATAGTTCTATTTTCTAATTATTGCAAAGATGTGTAACATGTTAGTCCATGTGGGTTTCACGTACAAAATGTTAGGCCTGTTAGGCTCCACAGTGTTTTTGTCTACAACGATCCCTTTCTATTTTTCCTATCAGTTTTGGTTTACTCATAAGTCATAACTAATCTAACAAAGTAAGATTTCTCGACCTTAATAAAAATGAGAAAAGCACCTATATGTAATACTTGACTTGCCCAATGCAACTATTAATACTAGTATAATGTAATTTAAATAGTTGGAGTTTCGTATAGCTGTTTACGCTGCGGAAATCAACGTCGTAGTTTTAGTTTTTATTCTTTTACGTCGTAGTTTAAGCTTACGACTTGCTAAACTGCGTAAGTATAATAAACCGCATGCCATAATTTATAACTAAGAAACGATATTATGGTCCGACAGAATACTTAATGATGTTTAAGCACACTTCACCTACCTATAGCTTTACTCACAACCGATTGGTCAATTTACCAATTAATAATTGCTATAAATCCTTACACCGACTTCTTCTTACCAACGTTGAATTTTAAGAGGTCTTAGAGAAAATGACGGTGAGAATCATAAGGAGAAGAAATACAACTTTACTTTCAGGGTTTAAGTTTTCTGGTTAATTAGCAGACAACTGAATCCTTTTCTTTGATCAACGGTTTCAGACTAGTATTCCATATGTTTCATAATATAAATTGTAAATGTAATTTTGTTTTAAATATAACTTATTTAATATTTTTTTTATTGAATAGTGTGTGGCCAGATTAAATTGGTATATTATATAATTAGATAAATTATACTTATTTATATATTAAATGCTATTTTTGAAGATAAGAGAAAAGAAGAATACAACTTTAATCTTTTATTTTTAAACAATTTATATATTTAAAAAAGGGAACAACTGAAGCATAACTACCTTCTCTAAACTTTGGTTTGGTTATAAATCTACCAAGAACTTGATCCGGACCTCTGCACAAATATTTTATTTAATTTGCGTTCAGTGTGAATTCGTAAATTGTTAGTTTTCTATTCATGTGTATTTTTATGTTTTGTAATTTAGTTTTATATTCATATATATATTATAATATAGATGATTAATAATATTTTTTAGTTGTACATATTTTATAATTTGATGGAATTTCACTATTCATATATTTACCTGCTTTTATATGTTAATTTATTTTAAAATGAAACAACATACTATTTTTAAAAAAAATTGCATTAGTTTTTATGAATTATTATTAATTTTATGAAATATTATTTTCTTGAAAATTTAACTCTCAAAATTTTTATATTTGACTAAACTAAATAAGATAATATATTATATTTAAAAAAATATTTTATATAGCATAAACTATATATTTCAGTTTTTGCTTTTATTTTCACCACAAAAAAAACAATCATTGTAATTAATTATTTTTAATTGATTTTAAATACATAGTAGAATCTATAAATAAAAAGTAATACAAAAAAATAGTTAATTTATTGTAAATGCAATGGCTAAATATGTAAATAAATAAAAAACTTAATCTGCTATTCATGTTTCTAAACAATTCTTATTTATATTTTTTTATATGTTTCCAAACAATACCAAAAGTTATTTTTAATAATAAAGATATCTATTATGGATATTTGCTTCCCTTGGGAAGCACTATATTTTAGCTTTCCTAGAAAGAAAAAGCCCAAACAAGGCCCATAATTAAGACCTTACTAAAATATCAGCACATATCAGTTTTCTTAAAGGGTAGGTAGGATTGTAGGCCCATATCTAATTTCTTTTGTTTTGTTTTCTGGTGGAGGCCCATGTCGGATCTTGCTTATATTAGACGTCTATTCCACGAGGATTAGCGCACGTAATAGTTTTACAACATTTGGTGGGCGTTTATAAGAATAGGATGTAACTTGACTATTTTTCTACCACAAAAGGAGATACATTTCAGTGAATGTGGGGAACTATAGAAGAAACAAGTAGGATGTCTCCATCTCGATTTGAAAATTAAACCATTTACTTAGAAACAAAGGCGAGCAACTGAACCTGATAAAAAGTTGTAAGAGATAATGGGCAGGATGAGTTGACGAACAAATGACGAGCAGCGGACCCTCTATTGAAGCAGGAGCAATGCAATTGTTCAAAACATTTTATCATATTATCAAACCACGTTTCCTGCAAGCCTCTCTACACCATGCACTAGCCGGATCTGAGAATTTGAAAGCTTAAAATATTTTTTAAGAACTTTAAAAATTTTGAAAGCCATAATCAATGTTTGAGGGCTTAAACCTATATAAAAACCTCTAAAAATTTTGGGAACTGAAACTAATGTTTCATTCGACTGTCCTCGGATCCGACCTTCTGAAAATCTTCGTGTAATTGTTGTCTTGATTTCGAGATGATATTGATTTCTAGATTTATATATATATAACTGCAAGATGGGCAAATATTCAAAAAATATATATAAAATGTACTAACTAGTTATTACACTATGATAATGAGTATTTTAGGGTTTAGGTTTGGCTTTGTTGATTTTTTTCTCTTTCGGTTAAACTTTTTGGAACCGAATCTTTTAAATTTTAAATTATTCGAAAATTCATGTCTAATTAAAACATGATCATAACATATTAATAAATATTATGTCCAACTACGTAATTCCTTTATTTAAAGAGTTGTATATTATTCTCTTTGATTTTATTTAAACACTCTCACCTTTCTATTTTTATCTAACAAAATAAACAATTTACATATTATATTTTTCCCTTATAATTCCACTTTTTGGTCATGTACATCTTATTATTGAACCAAAATATAAATTAGTTAAACCATTCATTTTCTATAAAAGTACGTTACAAAAAAGATAAATCGCTTTGAATTCACGTCATGGATTTGTGGTCAGAGAATGATACATTTGGGTTTGAAGGTGGGATGGATTAGATGGTAATGAGTGTGTCTCAATTGATCAAGCTTCGATCAAGACATTCTTCTTGCTTCTTTGACATCCTAAATAATCCTCCAATAATTTTATTGAGTCTTCTTGTTCTTGCAAGAGTCATGGGACCTTTGGGAATGGCTAAGGTATCATCTTCTTTGGCTAGATCATCTTTACGCTCCCTATCTCCATCAGCTAGCTTGAAATCTCCATCTTCATCAACAAACTGGTCCATGATCATATCAGATTATAAAGAACGAAACATGTGCTGGATTAACTTTTAAGTTGTTATTATTTTATAAAACAAATTTTGATTAAGATTTATGCATAAGTATAATTACAAAAAATATAAATATGATTATAAGAAAAACACAAACATAAAAATTAAATATCTCAAAAATGTTTTAAACAAAAAAATATACTCATCCTTTGAATGTGTAAGTGTGATGGTATATTATACATCATACTCACTAGCACCTATAGCGTCATAACTTGGTTAGCATGAGTTTATATTTTGGAATAAAATTGATTCTTTGTTTTTCAAATTCAAGATTATAATTCAGGTTGTTAGCAAAAAAAAATCGAGATTATGCTGAATTATAAATTTTAAGTTTTAAATTTTAATAGGAATTAGCGAGAAGTCAAGTATTATGATGAGTTCTATTATGATTATATATTATGTAACTCGTTACATAAAAAGACATGTAACAATGTCCTAAAATTGATTGATATGATGTTTTGAGATGATTGATAGAGATGTACACGAATGGACTGTTTTTTTTAACACCGAATTGACTGTTTCCTACGATATGAATAATACAACGAGTGACATTGTTGATAATGGGAGATTGTGAGGCACAAGGCACATGTCTGCCCTTTTGCCTCCTCATCATACAATTAAAAAGGAAAAAAATTCTGTCTAAAAACAAAAAAATCTTCACACTTTTTCCCCACATATCCATCAGTAAATAAAAATGAAAACTACATCGCCGAAGAGTTTTCTTTCAAACAAGCCTGCTTAAAACTTTAGACAGATTTTAACGTTGCAAAGATGAGCAGGTTCGAGGTCGTTTCATGCCACAGGCACAAACTTGAAATGTGATGAATTGTGGGTAGCCTTTAGCATGAAGGATCAAATCAGAACAGTGTAATATTGAAATCAACTACAGACCGGAATAATAACAGTATAATATTATTAGCCTGTGGCTCAATCAGATTGGAAAATACGGATACAAGTAAATTTATTTGTTACTGTAGAGTAAATTACAAATAGTGGTCTTAAAATACAAAATATCCATTCGGCCTAAAACTATAACCGCATAAATATTTCAAAGAAAATTATAACACATAATGTAATCAAGCAAAATATATCACTTTTCCTTTTTTTTTTAAATAAAAACCAAATTGAAAAATATAGTATCTATTTTAAATAGTTTTAATTACAGTACCTAAGCAAAAGAATAAAGAACCTAAAGTGAAATGGTTCTGAAACAGACTGGTAGTAAAAGACATCAAACATCTTCTTAACAACCCATGAGGTTTTTTCAAAAAACAAAAAAACAACCCATGCGGTTTACATTTCAAGTTTTACTTTAAAATGATGCAATACCAAAATAAAATCGAATTTTACTCAAATGTGTTACTCTATTTTTATTCTAAAACTGAAAATTCCAAAATGATTCTATTTTATTTAATTAATAATTATTAAAAACACCTTTTGCTTATTAAAAAACAATTAATGCCAACTATCTTATATTTATAAACATCCATAAATAATATAATTTGTTAAAATTAAATATTTATCTTTAAAAAGTACAATAAATCATTAAAAATATAAAATAGCGTATGTTGATTCAATAACGAGTATTCCAAATATATTTTTTTTTCAAAAATACTCAGCTAGTGCATTTCATAATGTATAATTAGCTTCTTTATCCATAAAATTTTTCAATCAAGAAAAAAATTTTAACATCAAATATTTTTATTGTTTGGATAATACTTCACCGATTATGGTGGTTCAAAAAATGATTTACCAGATTATTAAATCACTTATTTTATGCTATATTTTTTATGTTTAGTTTGGTAGTTTTATTAGTTTATTAATTATATGTAAAATTATTTAAAAATCTCTTATGGAATATCATATTAATTATAATATTTCAAATAATATTTAAGTATGAAGTAAAGAAATTCAAATTTTAATAGGTCATTTAAAATTGAGTAATTAGTAAAATTCTTCATAAATAAAGTAATCCTAGCTATTACTCTATTTTGAGTTGAAAATAAAATACTCTAGAATGAAGTTTAGAGTAAAAAATAAAGCAGAATTGGATATATCCTAAAATAACTTGTTCATTCGTCTTGCCTCTTTTCCTTCTTTTTTTTTTTGTTAAAATACATAGTTCATTGATAATACGATCAAATTTATAAGTTCCACAGTTTTCTTCACGTTTCACTACAGCTCTATACCTGTAGGAAATATACAAAATACGCACATACACATACTATACTACTGTAAAGTGAACGAACATACTTGAGGTGTGTCAGTTAGTGGGGACATGCCACTCCTTTCCAATGCTGCTTTTCATGTTCAATTTATTTCTTTATTTAAAAGTTGTAATGATAACACTAACACATTAACACTTTTCATAAAATTCATAACTGGATTCAGCTTTTCCTGAAGTGTTCATTACTTTCGCGTGATATGCTTTTATTCTATGTGGCTTGGTTCAGTGTTCTAAATCAATTTCAGTTCCAGTTTGAAGATAAGTACGCCCGTTTTCTAATTTTAATGTATGTGTTGATTCGAAATTAAAAAAAATTACAATAAGAGATGGTCTTTATCTTAAAGGAGATTTAGAAAACCACATGCAAAGCAAATAAAAAAGGCAAAGAGATCCAACTTACTAGTATAAAATAATTGAAGTCTTTACAGTTGGTTTCTTTAGTTGTTTTTCTTTTTCATGTAATTATTGAACTTTATGTACACCCACACACACCAGCAAAAAATATAACGAAAAAAAAAAGAAATGAATCAAGTACATCCTTTCTTTTTCATGACCCCAACAAACTAGAAGATATATCTACAATATCATAGCTAAAACCAATTTTTTAAGTCTTGGGTTAGTGGTGAGCTCTAAAAATCTTGTGTGTTCTTGAGCTCTCTTAAACACTGATAAGTTGCGCTAATCTATTTTAGAAAACTGATATACCTACATGCTACCTATCTAACCACACTGATATATCTACATGCTACCTATCTAGACTAATTTCTTCTAGTCATTCTAGAAGTTTACATATTTATAGAAGTTAACTGTATACAAATAACACATGTGCGAAATGTACACAAATAATTATTGAGGATTTCGTGGTATCTTTTCATTTAGGCACGTAAGAATTACATAAACCCAATAAACAAGTAAAGTGCTTGCCCAACTCCTCTTCCCAGCAGGTTAGACAGCTACTTTCCGAATGGCTTTGGTTTGGTTTCAACGAAGTCCCTCCTCAGCTAGCACCGGAGTGTAAGCCAGGTTCTCCGTCGTCGCAGCTTGAGAGACCTTCGGGTTAGTCTTCGGCAAACCGCCCCCCCCCCCCCCCCCCCCCCCCCACCCCCTTAGCCAAACTCCTCTTCCCAGCAGGTTTCGATCAGCAAAAGGTTTTGGAAATTAATTGATGCTTGATGTTAAGCTTTAGTTCTATGTGTATTGTTGCAATGCTTCTTAGTTCTTCTATGGATCCTATAGGTTCTTTTACATTTTTTTTGCGGCTTATAGAATCAGATCAGCTCTGTGAGCAAACTAGATTGCAATTCATGTTGTAATCAAATTTTCATTATTCACTTAATAATATTTACAATTTAGCAAAAAAAAAGTACTTGCCCAACCGAAAACTTTAGTGAAAATACCAGCTAACTTATCATGTTTCGAGACGTGACAAATATACTCGTGGAACACCAGACTTACTTTCAAACATTTTGCAGCCAATTTGTCACAAACAGACATGAATTGTTATGTCGTGAACATTTCTGAGACATGTGAGAATGCCTTTTGAGCCTAAGAAGCTTCATTACTATTATTATTATTTTCTTTTTGAAGCTTCATTAATTTCTTACGTTTTGATAGGTCAATCATGGACTCAATATCATCTCACATCATCTCAGACAAAGTCTACTTACCATCCAAACGTTTCAGCCAAAAATTGATGAACCACAATATAGGACAAAACGTTTTCTTGAGGTGCGAGTTAACAGCATAATGAAAATCATAGTTTAGTCTCATGTCCCGGAAAGGGCACATAAGCAAGCATACATATGCTTCTGGCATAATAACAAAATTAAAGGAGAAACCTAAAAGAAATTTCATAACACTCAAAAGGTTCATTATCTACACCTATTCATATTATCAATATAGTCCATAGAAATCTCCCATATTAAAGTTTTGATAAAAGTTACACAAGCCAACTTTTGTTCTCAATCCATCAAGCATCAAATCGTAAGCGTTTGAAGCTGTAACAGCCTTAAATAAGCTCAAATCCTATGTGTTTGAAGCTGTAACAGCCTTGAATAAGCTCCCTCTGGTCGGCTTACAAGCTCCGAGTGGCTGCCTTGCTCCACAATCCGCCCGTCTTGAATCACACCGATGGAATCAACACCTCTAATGGTCGACAAGCGGTGAGCAACGACCACAGTGGTCCGGCCTCTCATGAGCCTCTCCAAAGCTTCCTGGAGCACGCATTCAGATTCGGCATCTAGTGCGCTTGTTGCTTCATCTAGAAGCAACACAGTAGGGTTCTTGAGCACTGCTCTCGCAATTGCAATCCTCTGTTTCTGTCCACCTGATAACTGCACTCCTCTTTCACCCACTGGAGTTTTGTAACCTTCCGGCAAACCACTGATGAAGCCATGAGCGTTTGCGGCTCGAGCAGCATCAATAACCTCGGACTCGGTCGCACCATCTTTCCCATATGCGATGTTGTCGAAGATAGTTGCTGCAAAAAGAGCTGGTTCTTGTTGAACAAGACCTATTTTGAGCCTCAGAGATTTCAGGTTTAGCCTGCGGATGTCTTTGCCATCAATCATGACTTTTCCACCAAGGGGATCATAAAACCGCTCGATCATTGCGATCACTGAACTTTTCCCTGACCCACTGGCACCTACGAGAGCTTGGCTATGTCCAGCTCTGATTCTGAGGTTAAAGTCTCTGAACACCATGACGTCCGGTCTTGAAGGGTAAGCAAAGTCCACATGCCTAAAATCAATATCTCCACGGATTGTCTCCACCGGATCAGCATCAGCATCGTCAGGGTCAATCCTGGTTTGCCTATCCAAGACCGAGAAAACTGAACCAACAGCTTCACCTCCCCGGATGATTTCAGGAGCAAGACTGACAGTCTCAGCAACAGAGTTTGCGGTAATGACCAAAACAACAAAGACTTTGATCACTTTGGAGAAGGTTGACTTGCCTTCGCTCACAAGGTGGGCGCCGTACCAGAGGATCAGAGCCTCGGATCCATAGAGAGCAAGCTGGGAGAGTCCAAAGAGGAAACCCGAGGTTTGACTTCGGTAGAAGCTTCTTTTCTGAGGGACGCGGAGCTCGTGACAGAACAAGGAGAGGATCTTGCTTTGTGCATTGAATGCTGCCACGGTTCTAATGTTGCTGACTCCTTCACCAGCAATCATTGAAGTCTTTGCATGAGCCTTGGCTGTGTCTCCGGCAAAACCCTTCAGAGATAGTTGCTGCAATATACACACACTCATGCATCAGAACAACTATAAACGGAAAACAACAGTTAAACTATGAATAAAAATCAATATTCTAAATCTTTATGTCCTGTTTTTCACTTTCTTAAGTCACCGGTAAAAATGCACAACCATTCAGTTAATCACATCATGCAAATCGCCAACCCCATTAATCATGGTGCAAGTACATTATATCTATATGTCCTTGTGTGTGAGTGAAATCCAGTGAAAGATTTTCAACTAATAATTACATCACGGGCGAAAAATCTTAAGGAGATTTGAAAACATGTTGGTGATATCTAAGCAAAGTTCTGAAGCTTGCAGATAGTAAAAACAAAAAAAGTTTCAGAACCTAAACTACCAAACAAAGAAACACAAGCAAGCATTGACCATTGGCTGACTGTTAACACTGACACTCTGACACTTGCATACACAACTGGGATAAGTAAATAAAAAAACCGAGACAAGAACTTTGACCAATGGAGAAAACAACAGCAAGAAAAAGGGAAAATGGGTCTCTTCTTACACAATGTCTGTAAATAATTGGTTCTTGGGTGAAAGAAAAGTTGCAGGTTTTTTGGATTTTGTGTGATTTTTGGAAAATGGGTTTATGGGCAAAAGAATTGAATAATTAAAGAGTGGGAACAGAGTTCAGAGTTGAGTAAGTGTGAAAGCTTAAAGTAGGAAAGATTTAGCAAAAGCAACGCAGGAAGAGAGATACATAAAAGACAGAGGAATCTTAGCTATTTTGGTGAACACTGTTATCTATGGGCCGTACTACCAATAGAAACTATATAATAAATATTCTTCACAGATGCCCAGAGATTAAATAAAGTCTACTATTTTCCACATTCATTGATGTGAGGGCTCCATGATCTTGACCCTCACACTATTCTCAAAAAGGAGAAAAAAGAGACTTAATAATTCTTTTATGATTATTATTGTAAAAATAAATGCACACAGAGAAAGAAGAAGAAGCACGTGCAGAGCCAGTGGATGTGTTGCCATGTTCTATAAAGTTTTGAACTTTTAGAAAAGAGAGATATAAAATAAATTAAAAACTCTGGCCTTTTGTCGTTTTTTTCTGGAGACCATTATGGTGAATGCGAGATTCCCATTGATCCATTAATTAAGTTTTAAAATGTTCAAGACTCAGTGAAACCATAACCTTTAAAAGAATATAATGATTTGATGCATATAGTTTTGAAATAAAGAATTGAGACTGAAAGATGAGATTTGTTTACCTGAGCAAAGTTGGCAAGGACTAGAAGTGGGAACGTGGCTAAGATGAGAAGAGAAACTCTCCACTCTACTATGAAGGCAACAATGAAGGATGTGAGAAGTGAAGTCATGTTTTGCAGTATCACTGAGATTCTCTCAGCTATGGCAGATTTAACATCCGCTGCATCAGTGGCTAAACGTGCAGCTATCAGGCTCGAGTTGTGCTCATCCTCATCGAACCAACCAACCTCATTCCTCAAGATAGCTGATAAGAACAATCAGGAACCAAAACAATTAGAAAATGGAACGATATATTCAGTAGTACAAGTTCAGACTTTAATATATATACCTGAGAGCATCATTCTTCTTACTCTTGTTGTGAGGTTTTCTCCCATGATGCTAAAGAAGTAATGTTGGATCAAATAGGCGATCACTGCGTAGATACCAGCACCGATGTAGATGAACACATACTCTTTTGTTTTCCTCTCCATTGAATCATAGTCAGTGTAGTAGAAGACTTCAATCATATTACTCATCACAATAGCAAACGTAGGACCAATGAAACCAGACAGAACCGAGCCAACTGCTCCCATGATTGAGTAAGGCCATTCCGGTGCATTAAGCTTGAGAAGCCTGTAGAAGTAGTTTTGAGGAGCACGAGTCTTTCTATCCGTCTCTGCGTTTGAAATCATCTCTATCCGACCATCAGCTCCAGTGCTGTACGAGTAGCTCAGGTTCCTCAAGCTTCCTGATCTCAAGCTGAGTGATTTCGTCGACAGGGAGTGGCTCAAACGGGTGGAACGGGTGCGACGTGTGGACGGGTTTGAGAAGTCTCGAGTTCCAACCATCTCTTGAAACCTGATGAGGGATGCGTAAGCACCGGCTTTGGCAATGAGTTCTTCATGTGTTCCGGTTTCAACAACTTGGCCTTGTTGTATCACAGCAATGGAGTCGACGTTTCTTATGGTGCAGAGACGGTGAGCAACAACCACGGTGGTCCTACCAACCATTACTCTGTCTAAAGCTTCCTGAACGATGCTCTCAGAGCTAGCATCAAGAGCGCTTGTAGCTTCATCTAGTAACAGAATCTTTGGATCTTTCAACATCGCCCTTGCGATTGCTATTCTCTGCTTCTGTCCACCTGAGAGTTGAACTCCTCGTTCTCCAACCTATTTGTATAGAAATAAAACAAGAAGTTAAACAGAAGGTCATGCCATTTTCTTAAGCATAACGTTAAACATCATCTATCGATAGTGATGATACCTGTGTGTCGTAACCTTTAGGAAGCAACGTAATGAAGCTATGCGCGTTGGCAGCAGAAGCAGCAGCTTCAACTTCAACCATTGTTGCATCTGGCTTTCCGTAGAGTATGTTCTCAAGTATGGTGGTGGCGAAGAGCGCAGGTTCTTGATTCACAAGCCCAATCTGTTCACGCAAAAACTTCAACTGAAGCGTCTTTATCTCAACACCATCCAACAGAATTTGCCCTGCTCATCAAAAAACAAAACAAAGTTACTATCATCCCGTCACTAACCAAATACATTGATAGAAAGAGATAGTTTTGTATTCAAGTTACCGTTGTTTGGATCGTAGAATCTCTCAATGAGGGAAACAACAGTACTCTTCCCAGAGCCACTACCACCAACCACAGCCACAGTCTTCCCAGAAGGGAAGAAAATAGAGAAGTTTCGGAAGATGATAACATCAGGACGTGAAGGGTAGCTAAAGGTCACATCTTTAAACTCAATGTCTCCACGAACTTGGTCCAAGCATTTCCCATCCAACGGGTCTTGGATTATCGTCGGTCTCTGGTTTATAATCTCCATCAACTTGAAACCAGCCGCTTTACCTTTACTAAACGCCCCAAGATTGGAGAAAGACTGTCCCAAGCTCCTAAAAAACATAAACAAGATTAACAAAAAAACACTTTTAGAAAGAAAAAAAACAGTTTCATTCAAGTTGTGGCTTCTTACATTCCACCAACAATGGCGGAGAAGATAGCAGTGAATGCCTTTCCTCCATCGGTTGTTCCACTCCGGATGAAAACGCCAGCGTACCAGAACACAAGAGCCCACGACATACAAGCTATCCCATAAGTACATCCCAAGCCCAATCCTTTAGCCATGCCTGCTTTGTAACCAAGCTTAAGAGTGTACTGAATGGCATCAGAATACGAGCTCAGGGCCTTGCTCTCTCCAACATAGGAGTAAACAGTTCGAACTTGAGCAATCGCCTGTAAGATTATTACACAAATATTAATCTCTGTTTTTGGTAATTTTTGAAACAGAAAAACAATGATTGACTTGAGATTTGACCACAAAAAAAGTGAAAGTTTAAAGGTTAATTAATTAAATGAAGTCACTGTTTTAAGTCCTAGCTGGATTGAAAGAGAAGGAAGAGAAACACAATCATTAAAGGGATCAAGTACAAAGAGCAAGCCTAAGAACAGTACAAAGCATTACGTCGAACAGGTGGTGGCCATTAAAAAATCAATTTAAAAAATGAAAAAAGTAGAATTTTTTTTTACCTGTTCGGCAATAACGCCGGCGTTAGCATAAGACTCACGGCTCTTGGAAGTGATACCGGTGAGAGTATAAGCGTATAAACCGCCGGCGAAAGCGATTCCGGGTATCACCGCCACACTCAGCAAAGCTAACCTCCATGCTGACACGAACCCAACCACAAGCCCCGCCAAAAACGTTGACAGGTAATGAATAAAGTTCCCAACCTGGAAATTTACAAAAAACAAATGCGCACGTTAAGTAATGTTTGCTAACGTACACTCAAGGCGCAGTATAATAAGCGATTTGCTAACGTTAACGGTACAGAAGTTTTGATTGAGATTGTTCGGGGATAAAAATGGGACCCGCCGTAAATAAACACGACCTCAAATACACAAGGAACATGTCTAGTACAATTACGGAAGGGAAGGGCTGCTTAATCATCAAGTTACAAAAAGAAAAAAAAAACTAATAAAAGAATGTTTAGTATATACCTTCTCGCTAATGGCGTCTTGAACAAGGAGAGTATCGGTAGAGACACTGAAGACAATGTCGCCGGTTCTAGCATCGGTGTCGAAAAAACCAACGTCTTGTTTCAGAACAGCTTCGAGGTACTTCTTCCTCAACGCAGCTACTTGCCTTTCTCCAGAGTACATCCAACATGCAATCTCTGTATTATTTCCATAATATTAAAATTTAAAATTTAAAATAAAAATAGAATCTTTATGTTTACGAATAAGCGTAATAAATGTGAGAGAGATGCCGATTTGATGACGGCTTAACGGATACGGACAAAGTAAGAGTCCATGAATGAAGAATCACGTGGACTCGTTTTATCCTCTCTCTCTCTGGTTTATTTTAAAGATTGAATATTTTGATCCTATCATATCATCTCTGTTTCTGGGTTTATTGATTGAAGTGTAAAGAAAAAGAAAGTTTGATTTTTCTTTTTACCTGCGTATGAAGAGAAGCAAACGACCAAACCCAAGTAGACGAAGTACAGAGCATACTGCAGTTTTTTTTAAGACAGAACATAATAACAGATCAGATCTTAGATCTGTTTTTTAAAATTTATTAAATAAGTAGAAAAAAAAGAGGGAAAGGTTTTTTACTCTAGAGACTTCGTGTGTCATTTGGTGTAAATCCATCTGGTTTTTGCCGAATCCGTTAACCATTTCACCGAAGAGCAAGAAGAAGACAGGCATGGAGGAGCCATGGACGATGGCGCCAAGAGTGCCGGTGATCATCAAGAGATAATCGAATTTGTCTGCGAAGGAGAAGAGCTTGAAGAACGGTAAGCTCTCTTCTTTCTTCTTCTCGGCTTCTGCAGGAGGAACCGGTTTGGCCTCCGCCGTTGTTTCCGACATTTTTGTGGATCAGAAGTTTGAGGGAGTGGGGCAAAAGGAGGAAGAAACTGAGTTGGCTCAGAGAGAAAACGAGGTCATTTGGTAGATAGAGGAGAGATCCGGAGCTGAGATAATAATGTTTTGAATAAAAAGGTCTCGAAAGAAGAAAAATGACAATTGTTTTGTGAGTTCGAGAACTCTGCACTGGAGTCTTTGTTTGGGAGTGATGATATTAAAAAAGAAAAATGGAGAGAGAGAGAGAGAGAGAGAGAATGAGAGTGTGGAGAGGAAGGTGTTATGTGAATATATAGAGAGGAAGAAGAGGTGAGAGAGAATGAAAGCACAACTGTTGAAGAAGACCAGTGGTCAAAGACTACAAGAGCATTGAGATATGAGATATGAGATATGAGATAAGAGAGATTCGTATGTACTCCCCCTCCTATGTGTGTGCTCGTGGACTGGGAACGGTATTCTAGCTGGTAATTAATGTGGAGATCTAAAGCTAGTAAGCAGGAAAAATTAGTGAACATAGTTTCAGATTTGGTTTATTTAGTTAGTAAGCCGAAAAAAAAATTAGTGAAAATAAGGCCAGTTGATATTAGTTACTGAGATTTAATTAGTTGATATATTTTGTATATATTGTAGTTTCTAGCTTCTTTAAAATGGTTACATATTCAACTAATAGTTTTGAAAACAAATTCAGATTGGGTTTATTCAATTAGTTGTTTTCGAATACAAAGTTAAGATAGTTACTAACAAATATGCCATTCAACCGTATATTTCCTTTTGGCTGGTCTACCGTTTTCCCTAATTTAGTTTAAAATAGTTGCTGGTGTTAAACTAAAACAGGAAAAACGATACGTAATTTCTTTTTTTTTAATCAAAAAACGATAATTAATTTCATACCTAAAATATATTGTGATATATTCAATTCATACTCGAGCTATATCACCATGAAAAACCTTTTGAAAATTTCAAATAATATATTATTTGTTTATTTTTTATTTTGGCAAAATCATACACCAGTCATCGCATCAAATGCCATATCATCTAATTTTGATGACGTAAATGCTAAGTCACCTAGTTCTTCTGACGATAATACTATGTGCTAAATTTTTATATAGAAATATATAAGCGAAAGAATCATTTTATAAAAAAACAATAACTTTAGAAAATGTTAAATTTAGAAATTTTTATATTTAGTAAAGTTAATAAAAATCAATTAAACAATAAATTGTATCTTACATGAGAGATATATTTGTAAATCTTATATAATAAATTTACATCATAAATTCTTTAAATTAGTGTTCGAGTATATATGTTGGATTCAGATCGTTTTTTTTTGGATTTTGGTTCTATTTTTTATATGTATTAAGACACATGCTGATATTTTTGTAAGTATGGATCAAAATCAAACATAACACATCGGATTTGGTTTAGTTTTGTATCACATCATAAAATCTATAAAGTACCATATATCATTCGGATTTGGGGTTATATCGATTGTTTCGGATAACCTGATGTAAAATTTAAAAGAAAATCATAAAAATATATACTTATGAAGCAGCACTAGGATTGAATTTGAATCATTACGACACATATATAATTCTTATAAGGACAGCATTGTGATAGGATCGACAAATTTACAAATAAATCTTTTTTTTTATGATTTTGGTATCTAGAGTTTCGAGAAGATTCGACTAGCACCAATGACCATCCACCGGAGCATAGCCGGGGGTCCGCCGAAGCATCCAGGAGAGCTGGTGATCACCCCATTTAAATCTCACCAATGGCCACATGTTAGTAAACTTTTCCGTATTAGGCCCGAAGATCCCTCAAGATAACCACCTCCCAGTAGCATTCGAACTCATGACTTCCCAGGTTGAATTTAACCACTAGACCACTAACACGTGGTTTATAAATATATATATTATTATAAATATATCTATTATATAAGATTAAAATTGTATTATTTGATTAAATTTTGTAAATTTTATTAAATAATATAAATTTGTAAATTTTATATTTAAAATGTTTTATGCAACAACTATTTTGTTTTTCAAAAAAAATGAATTTGTATACGAGGCATCCTCGTCAGCAAAATCAGCTGACATAACATCTACATCAGCACGATTAGACGATCTGGCTACTAATGTGGCGATTAGTATATGATTTCTTAAAAAGATAAATAACAAATATATTATTTGAAATTTCCGAAAAATTCAGATATATTTTTGCACGGTAATATAAGTTGTGTATGTATTAAACATAGTGTGGTATATTGGGTATTATATTACTATTTTCCCAACTAAATTATAAACTTTGCTATAATCTACAGGTGAATGAACTTGACAACTTGGTGGACCATTAATCCTGTAACTAAGTTTCTTTCCATATGAAAAAGAAAAACTATATTTCCACAAGTTTAAGAATGTCTACGAATCAATATCTATAATAATACAAAGTTTATCCTCTCTACTCTTTTATGTATATTATAGTATCTATAAATTCAAAATATTCGGAAAGAGTTTCCATAACATATAGTACATATTTGAAAGTTTCAAAAAGTGCAGATAAATGGCTAGCAGCTTATTATCAACATTACTCATTTACTCTAAATACATTTTTAAGTGATGTACCATTTTATACCACTTAATAATGTATCATTATCATCACACACCACCCTTTTATAGGAATTACATTATTCAACAAAGTCGTGAGTGGTGATAATGATACATTATCAGGGTCCAAATGAACGCAGTCAATTCTCTTTATTATTTAAATTTGATATCATCTACGAATGATGACCAAGAAATAAAAAAGAATAATGCATTATTTGATAGTCCTAACCGATTTTACCATTTATAGTGAATAGTTTTTCATTTCTAATTTTCATTTTAAAATGATATAGAATCATTCTTCGTCATCCTCTTAATTTTATTATCATCTATTTATTTCTAATGTTCTTATGATGATTATCGGTTAAACTCCATTAATAAACAATATTTTGTTCTAATGTTTTTATCATTCTTTTTAATTTGAGAAAGCATGGAATAAAACTATTCATTATCAAACCATAGATACAACAATAAGAAATAAGTATTTCTATTATTTTGTTTTTCTTCATTTTTTCATC
The DNA here is from genome assembly GCA_026261945.1 of Hirschfeldia incana. Lineage (NCBI taxonomy): Eukaryota > Viridiplantae > Streptophyta > Magnoliopsida > Brassicales > Brassicaceae > Hirschfeldia > Hirschfeldia incana. The sequence goes on along the minus strand of JABCMI010000015.1, from coordinate 5,771,219 downwards.
TTTATTCTTATTATTCATTTCATTTTATGGTGACCACCTAGAGCCTAAGTGATACACTATTGATCGAATTCAAGGGTTTCAAATGCTTCTTGAATTCTAACGACTATTTAAATCCGTTCACGTGAACTGCTATGTGCTAACTTATAATAATATTACGCTGTTAATAGTGTGTTTTAGGAATTATAAAAGGCGTGGGAAGAGATGATGGAGTAAATTACAAATACTCAAGCACCTAACGAGTGACTTCGATTCAAACATTCATATTAAAATTTGAATTACCACTGCGTTCATTCAGAAGCTTCTTAGTTTTATCAACTTTTTGAAGCTTTTCACATATACTACAGACTAATTGCACATTTATTATCCTCATTATAAAAGTGCTAAAATGGCAGCAAAATAGGAGTAGCTTTTTTTTTTTTGAAACACTACAAAATAGCAAAATAGGAGTAGCTAATGAAAAAAAAAAGAAGAGAAAGTCGCTGGATAATATAGTAATTCCAGATTTACAACCAACTAAAAGTGACTTAAGATTCGGTTATGAATGTAAGAGCAGACCATGTGAAGTGGTTGTCTTCTTGTGTTGCTTTGGTGTAGACCAATGGCACTTCACGGCTTCAACGATGTTTCGTTTATCCCATTTTTCTATTTTATATACACTTCAAAATCTAGAGATATTGCTGTATGAATATAGATAGGTGAACCAACCCTGAAAAAAAAAATACGCATATATGAATATAGATAGAACGGTCTTGTAATAATAGTGTACGACGATGTGATTAAATAATGGGAAGACGATCTATTTCCTCACGAGAAGTATCATATAGCACCAGATGTCCACCAAAGTATGACCTTGTGCTATTTCTCCCTGAAATAAAAGTTCAAAATCTATTTTCCCACGAATATAAAGTTCTATTATAATTTCCCCATAGTTATAAAGATCGAAATCTAAAACCCCATAAAATCGATTTATGGTGGTTTAGGGTTCTAAAACTTCACATCCGAACCAATTGACATTTTCTTCTTCAACCTTCAATTGCAAACCATATTTCATTTAAGGTTCTTGATAAAAGTAGCACGGATATGTTTGGTCGTATATTTTTTAGTTTTAGTTCAATTTCCATCGATTTATTGTATGAAATTCAAGATTTTAAATTCGGTTTTCAGAAACCATGAATTAACCAAATATGATGGGGAAATAGGTTTCGAACTTTTATTTCGAGGAGAAATAGCACGGGGTCATACTTCGGTGGACATCTGGTGCTATATGATACTTCTCGTGGGTAAATAGATCGTCTTTCCTTAAATAATCGTCAGAAGTATGGTATTGAATGGTATATGTTTTACTATTGTAGTTACTAAGATGTTGGACATTAAATTGTCTTCCAATGGTGGTGTGTCCATTGTCCACAGACATATAAAATGTTTGAGATTTGAATTCTAACACTCTACATTGTCGAAGCTCTTAGCAATTTATTAACCACCATAACTATTTTTTTTTTAAGTTTCATTAGGCGATCGGCCAATATTATTATGAATTTATGATGAATCATGAACTGATTATAATACTTCGATAAGAATTTTAATCTTTAAGAAATACCCATTTGAGTATATAAATAATAAATTTATATTCGTGAAAACCACATACATAAATAATGCGGAAATAATTGTCCACGCATTTTGTTTGCTAAGAAAAAAACAATAATTGTCCACACATGTGCTTGCGATATTGTACAATATTCAATTTTAGCATGATGAGGGTATATATGTTTGTGTGTGTACGTATATACGCATATAGTTAGTGGAATCATGATTTAACGTGTAACGAGCTAATTGTTATTCCCTCCGTTATCAAATAAGTGTCATTGTAGAGAATTTTTTTGTTGCAAAATAAGTGTCATTTTCAATTTTCGATGCAAAATTTATTAATTATATGGTGCCATTTATTTTTTTATTGGTTAAAATATGATTAGATGTATATGTAATTGTGTTTTTATATGAAAAATATGTAATATTAATTGTTTTCTTAATATGTGTGCACAAAGATAAAATAACGCTTATTTGAAAATAGAGGGAGTACTAAATCTGCCATGTTAGTGGTTGGTATGGATGCAAGATCAAATTTTGATTTATGTTGTTTTGTTTTTATCTTGATATTAGATATGTTTGATTTGTTTATTCAAATGATCATGAATGTTAATTTATTGTGCTGATAAACCTTTATATTTGAACATAAGTATTTAGGACGTTTCGGACCTGTATGTATGAGTTGTCTATTATTATCCATGTAATATATTCCTCTCTATCATCAGTCACTTTCTCCAATGGTTTTTTCCGACCAATTTGTTATTTAGTCGCTTCGGTGTGAATTTTATAAATATATGGATGTAATTGATTTTAGTTACATGCCGATGTGTGAAATAATTATGCATCGTTGAGAAAGTAGTAATTCGATAAAATTTTATGCAAAGCGGACTATTTTGTAATGAGCCTTAGAGCGATTGGGTCTAATTGACACCTCAACGTGCACACATCAGACTCGGCCCAGTAGCCCAGAACAAACTGTATTGCATTTTTTTTTTGTCAACCAACAAACTGTATTGCATAAATCCTGAAAATTGCAAAATAATTATATCTCTGTTGTACTCGGAAAATAAATATTTGTTTTCTTTGAACCAAAAAATATAAATAAATATTTGTTCCATTCAGAAAATTTTATTCCACAAATTTTATCCAGTTTCGTGATTTTTTTGCAAATTATTTTATTTGTTTCAAATTCACCATTCTTACTTGGTAATATTATCCATGGGTACAAAATTTATTTCTGTCCTAAAGATGTAAATATTACTGTACCTATTTTTACATTTTTTTTTAGTTTTCTTTACAGTGAATAGTATCATAAAACAATTACTCAAAGGCTGAACCTAATAGAGTGAAAATGGGAAAATACAGATAATGATAAGCCAAGTGGCCAACGACAATGGTAAAGACTAAATAAATGAATATATAGTAAATAAGTGGGTTTGGTTGTTTCTGCACCCCTTTTCTCGAGCAAAGCATCTCGCTTATGTAATAGTATATCATATAATATTCCTATGATTACGTTAAACAGAATTAAAGATTGGGTTGTGGCCAAAATCGGGGCATGTGATGTGTTGAAAAAGCTGTGTGGTCTACGGTTTATTGCTACTATAATTATTCCTAACTAGTTTAATTTAATCCATTGATGGAATGTTTCATATAATGCTTTTATAAAGGTTATGATCCAACATAATGAAGATATCGTGGTATATTTCAACGAAGTGCCTTTTACTTTTTTAGGAAGCATCGATGTTTGGTAGGGGACACGACACAATATACAGTAACAACAAACACCCCTAAAACAAGATTCACTAAAAAATTTAAAGGTTGTCACTAGATATTTACATCGTTTCTAAAGGTTGATTGGTTCGTCTGATCATTGGCATAAACAAAGATCATGTTGAACATATTTTGTTACAGTGAGCACATATATGCATATGACGAATTAAAACTCATCGACAAGAATCGAGAGATGAACCAAGAAGCCATAGCTTGGTGGTGAAAAAATAAGGCTCGAGGTAAAACGTAAATTCGTCAATTTTAATTTCGGATCCTGGTAAAAATTAAATTATTACTGTTTGGTCACTGGTCAGACGAAGATTTTTTTTTTTTTTTTTTTTTTTTTTTTTTTTTTTTTTTGTTTTTTGAAAAAGGGCATGGTCAGACGAAGATGGAGGCATATATTATGCATTATTATTAAATAAAATTGGGGAACCAGAATAATCGTCGGTGTTGTCTTTTGGAAAAACTGGATTTTGGTCTAAGCTATTTTCAGTTTTCTATACAAAAAAAAGAATTGAAAAAAATTAAGAGATATAAAATATTTAAAAATATTCTAGATTTTATATAAATAAAATTTTCAATTTTTTAATTAATTTTATTAATTAAAACCATAATCTAATTTTTTTGGGCAATTGTCCTAAATAAACTATTTTTACGTTTTTATCACAAAAATAAACACTAAAGAAAAATGTGACCAAAATATTTCATTTAGTATGTGAATATACCCTACTACCTTAGATATATAAATATAAATAAAAAAGGAAAGAAAGAAATAAATAAAGTAAAAAATTATATTTTTTTATAGTTTTTGATTATATGTTTTCAGATTCTAATTTTTTTACTAATTTCTTGTTTCTGGAAATTCTGTTTTATGATTTTTTTTTTTTTTTTTTTTTCAAATTTTCTTTTTATAATTCGAAAATATTTTTTGAAACTATTTTTTCAATTTTTATTTTCAAAATTTTAGTATTTATTTTTTATTTGATAAATTTTAAACCTTAATGCCAAAACTCTACCTTAAGTCTAAACCCTAAGTTTTAAATTAATTAACCCAAGGGTATACGTGTACATTTACCTCTTTAATGAAATATTTTGATCATTTTGATCCTTGAAGTCTATATTTGCGACAAAAACTTCTTTTAGTGATATCCTACTCTTTTTCTCTTGTTTTTAGTTGATTCATTCAACTTTACCTTAACTTTTTATTTGGTTTTAATTCAATTTTAATAAAAATAATTTAATTTTTATAAATTTATCTTATTCATATTATCATTTATTTGTTTGATTTCATTTAATATTTATATCTGTAAATTTAAAAATTAGATCTATATATATAAATTAAATATGTAAATCAATAAGCGTGATATCCAAGTGATTGCATAAAAGTTAAATACCAGTAACACCTTCAGAAATTTACTTAAGTTATTAATTAGTTTTTTTTTCAAATGTGTTTGATTGAAAATTACTCTCTCCGTTCGTTTTTCAATGACGTTATAGAAATTTTGTTTTGTTTCTATATACATGTCGTTTCCTGAATTCTAGGTAAAAATAACACAAAATGACTTGTTTTATCCTTTAATGTTGGTCATTTATAACAATGTTGTAGAGTTAATAGCTATATAAAAAGAGTTAGAATAGATATTGTGTCACTTGCCTAAATTTGTGTGAAAGTCTATGAAACGTCATCTAAAAACGAACGTAAGGAGTATATATTTTCTATATAGATATAAAAGAATAAGGCAACCGTGAGATTCTGATATTCTCTATAACTTTTTCGACATATATTCTCTAGAGCTATTTCTTATATTTTGTTATTGTAAAAGAAATGTCAAATATAAAAATTTACTTAAATTATTAATTAGCTTTTCTTTCAAACGTGTTTGATTGGAAATTATATATTTTTTATATCAATTTCTTTCTTTTAGTCAGCCATGTCATCTGTTTCATAAGTTATTTCATATTTTTTATTGTGTCTTGTTATCATTTATTTGTGAAACTGATTTTGGAGAAGACATGTATCGAAATCATTTCGCAAATAATATATAATAGATAGTTAAACCTAATGGATTTCTTCTTTGTTTGCCGAACCTAATGAACCTTTTATAAGGAAAGAGATAAAATAAAGAATCGGCTGGTTTGATGACCTTTTTTGAGATTTCACTTTACTATAGGCACAACTTTATTAGTTGTTAAAGGTACTTAAAACTCAGCAAAAAGATTCGACTATATACAATGCTTATAGTTACCACATTCCATAAATAAATCTGATTATAATGTAGTGAGACTAGTGACTACGTGAATTATTCATATAAGTTGATTCAACCAACTCATAGAACATGTTTGCGAATTATTATTTTTTGCCTTTATATGGTTATTGTAGGGGCCAACATTAATCACTTTTCCTTTGTACAATTATAATTAATTAGTTTGTCTTGATGCCACTGTCACCTTTGAATCACACTTTTTGTCTTTGTAATATATCTCATTTTTTAAGGAATTCAATCAAATATATTTTTTCACTATGCAGAGAAGGATCTCTTATGCTTTATTTTATTTTTCAAATGTAGATGACTTTGGTTCTGATGTATAGAAACCTACAAATGTTTAAATAATCAATATATCTGAAATGAGTTTAGATATGTGTACCCAAAATAATTATATTACCCAATTCGGCATAGATTTTAGAATATACAATTATCTATATTATTAAAGTTGAAATACAAAATCGGAGTGTTTGGAGAATTAGACAAGAGTATTAAAAAATCCAGAGTGTTTGGAAACATGATTTTTAAAAAAAAAAATTGTATGGAAACAAAGATAGTAATACTATGCAAAAAATAATGGGCTAAGGATGAAAATAATTATATGATTATTTATAGTTTTCCCAAAAAAATATAATTACTTATAGAGTGGTACATATAAAATACGATTAATTATATGATGAAAATATATGATATATAATAATGACTAAGGATGAGTTTTCGGGTATTCATACGGGTTCGGTTCTGATCGGTTTGCGTTTTGGGTTTTCAAGGTCAAAGATTTCAATCCTATTAGGATGTTTCTAAATTTTTGTTTGAGTTTGATTCGGATCTTTGCAGGGTTGGTTCGGGTTTGGATAACCCATTTAAATTATTTTTAAAGTTTTAAATCACTATATATTTTAAATTTCTCAAAATCTTTAAATAAAATAATATATCACCTATAAATTTAAATAACATATGTCAGAATACCTAAGCTTAACATATTAATTGGCTTGATTTAAATTTTTGGATACAGAATCAATAATTATTTTAAGTATTTTCTATTTTCAAGTATTTTAAACCAATTGAAAAGTATCATTCTTGATGTTCTATATACGTTAAATCTAAAAATAATTAATATAATTAAGTATATAAATGTATTTTTTTAGATATATTCAGGTACCCGAATACATTGGTTCGGATCAGATTCGCTTCTCTAAATACCAAAATTTTGAATAATTCAAATATTTAATCAATTTATGTTCTGGTTTGGTACTATATTTTCGGATTGGTTCTGTTCTTCGGATTCATTTTGCCAAATCCTAATAATTACATGAAAAAAATATCGTCATATTTTCCAAAATATACATCCGCACATGTGCGCAAATCAAAATTTATAATCATTTATTTTAACTACAAACCAAATAAATATGTTGATTGAAGAGGAAATAAAACAAAGTCAGAGAAATACCTAGTTTACCAGAGACATTATATGTTTCAAATTTATTATTAATAAAGTTTTACTAAGATAAATGCATTCAATAATTACAAACAAATAATATATTTCATAAAAGTGAAAAATAATATCTGCACTTTTTCGAAGCATGAATCAAAATCTAGTTTATATTATAACGCATCTAGTCTAGTGTTTCGACGATTCCATCCTGTGTTGTACCTCAGAAGTCCATAAACAGTCGCGTTCCTTACGTGGGATTATGTGAATGTGTGTCTGCAAAAATAGAAAAGGAAAGTGTTAACAGAAAATCTTTCTTCCATCCACAGGGATTAAGAGAAACAGAAAAGTAAGTATGTTGCTTACGTGAAATATGACTTGCCCAGCTGCTGCTCCGTTGTTAACCAACAAGTTAAACGAATCTGATGAAACAGTTTTGATAAGAAAAACCAAATCAGAATCTTGGTTCAGTTACGTATCTACCTTAAAACGTTCAAAGATTCCAGAACGAATGACAAGAATGACATAAGAACATGACAACAACAAGTGGCTGCTAAAACAAAATGGAGATGTTTTGAAAGAACCATACCCCTGTCAGTAGCTTTGACGATGTTACTGATAAGAGAAATGTTGGAAAATCCATATTCCCTAATACCACTTGTTGCGGAATTCATCAGCCCTAATACCACTTGTTGGGTATTCCTACTTGCTGATACTACTTGTTGCCCTCTTGATCTTTCCCATTGATTCAATCCTTGTTCATGACTCAAGAATTTTTCACCCAGTTCACGGCCGCAGCACGCTACATCTGGGGTGGATCCAGGATCCACAACATCCACTATGAAGTATCGGAAAACACCTCCGATGTGGTTTACAAGATCATAGACTCTCTCTGTTCCTGGGTATGCAAACCCTAGAGAGTATAAAAGAGATTACAAGAGAAGTACATGGTTAAGAGCTAAGCCTAGGATTACAATCTATCTCTAGCTTACTCTATCTCTCTCTTCGAGACGCCATGGAAGCTCCTGCCTCCTAGAGGCTCAGCTTGAGCTTAGAGATCTCTGTCGTGATCTCTCCTTCTTTTGTATGTCAGCACTTAACCTAATGGGTTTCTTCGATTTGGCCCATATGTTGTACGCGTGTGACTTGTGCAACTCGGCCCAGCCGATGAACAAGTCCGATGGGCTTGACCAAATATTCAATAAACTCCACCTATTTGGTCCAAGTCCATAACCCTTCCTTTGTGCTCGACACCTCCTGATGCTTGAGCAGTCCTGCTCTTCTTCTGCATCTCCTTGTCTTCTCTTATCTCTTTTCACTTCTCTTAGCTCCACCTTGAGCTAAGCTTGAAGTCTCTTCATGATCTTTTTGAAACCTGCATAAGCTTACACTTACACACCACAACCGCATAAGTAGATTAAACACTTAAATCCACTTAGCCTCATCAATGAAAATATACACCACTCTTGATGAAAGGTATGTGACAATTCCATTGTCATTCTGAATTTCCATCACCTTCATCTAGTGTCTTGAGTTGCGAACCCAGCTGCTACACTCCTAGTGTCAAGCTAAACTCCTCATTGACGTCGTGTTACTTCATATCTTACTCCTCGTGAACTTATCAACAACACAACCTTGCTGTCAAAATCACGAACCTGTTCAAGTGCTTGAACAGAACCTGAACATCCTTCTGCAAGTTGATTTCCTCTTTGGCCTTTCGATTCCACTCATGCGCATTGAGCCTTGAATCAAATTCCCTGAACTCTGTGAAGCTACCTTCGAACCATATATGCTTCAGACCTGAAACAACCTCTGATTCTCTACTTTTTTAACACACTCCAGCCTTGAACATGTTTTGTACCGCTGCTACTCTGAACAGGACCCGCCATCCAACCATCACTGCTGGACAGACTTTCGACACAACCTTGGTTCACTCTTTATGTTGTTGACAAAAATACTACCACATAATTCTCCTTGAATAAACTGCATATCCTTGAAGTCACCCATGCTTCAAATCTCTGAAACAGTCTTTGACTTACCTTTGATGTTCTTGAACAGACTATACTTGAACATCAATTTTTACCGCTGCACAAGCAGGACACGCCGCCTAACACCACCTGATTAAGAAGACTTTCGACACAAATGTCTTTGCTCCACCATCTGATCAACCTGTTCCGCAATAACAGAACCCCACTAACAGGTGTAGACCCCACTGCTAGTTAAATGAACTGAGCCTCATACCATATAATCCCTGGTACGCCTTAGCTCTCCTCACGAGCTGCATGTGATATCTTGTCTAGAATCCCTGATATCCCTCCTTTACTCAGCTGTGAATTCCTTTTCTCAATACTCTTCTTGTATTGAGATGTCTCCAATACCGAAACTTGTGCATCACCATCAACGACTTGAACACGCCTGTTAGTCATTGAACATGCCATTAGCCAATGGACTTCCTTGAGGAACCTTCCTCAGTACTCCCTGTGACGCTTCCATATCCAGAACTACACTTGTTCTGTTCCCTTAAATGCAATCGGCTTTTCCTTGCATTTAAATTTTCATGAAGCTTCTTTCAGTTCCATGACCTGAGCTTAAGATGAGCCTGCTTGTGGAGAACAAGTCTTATCCTTCATGAGATGGAAAAACTGTTAAACAATTCCCTGCAAACCCTGCAATGTCTTCTACCAGTTCCTCACTTTGCTTCATCTCACCATTCTTCATCTTCACTGCTCAAAATTTCAGTATCTCTTGATACTTACTCCTCTTCAGTTTAACCAAGTACCTCACCACATCTTATCTTGCATCATACTCGACTCTCCTGTATCAACTTCACTGCAGTGTATTCCTGATACTATGCCCATTTACTTGTCTCGCCTACAAGTAATCTTATGTAAGAATCCTCTTACAAATCTCTTTATGACGCGCCTTGTACTTGTTAACTGAGCTAGGCACGTCTGGCCTTGACACACTGAACATATCCACGACCCGCTTATCATGGAATATTGTTTCTTTTCAGCTCTAACTCCCTTGAGCTGAACAAGTTGCTACCCGAAACTTTTACCCTTCAGCTGAACCAATCAAGACATCTTCTAACAGAAAACCTGTGATTCACTCCACCTGGAATCAGATTATATATCCCTGATGCATCAATCCTCATATAATCTTAGTGGCTCCACCTGAATCAAATAACCTTGTAGAAGTACCATGTCTCTGCAAAGTTTCTGCAACTGTCTGTGGTATATGTGTCCTTTAAACAATATCTCTCACCATCAACGTCTGTGATGCTCCTAAGATACTACCTTACAGCTTCCTCACTCAAAATCGAACCCATAGGGAGCTTCTCTAGCTGTAACTTTACTCGAACTGTGACTTGTTCAAGCATGAAGTTCCGACCTGGTCAAGTCCGTAAATTTTCATTTTGCCTTTGAGCTTCAGTTCTCGTCTGAGAGCTCCACCTTGACCACTGTGGTCGTGACACCAAAACCGGCATCCTTAACTCCTCCTCTGAGTCTATTCATCTGGAATTGCCGACTCAGATATCCTTGACGATTTCTCTAAGGTATAACTCACACACGCTTCTACTAGCTGTGGTAGCGACTTTCTGCTTCTTGAACAAGTGTTGGAGACTGTTGTCTCATACCCTTTATCCTCAGGATTACAATCAGTCGTAACAACCTGTTCAACCCGATTCCGCCTGCGTATTTTCTTCTGCTTTTGACCAGAATCTTCAAGCTAAGTCTAACCTTTAATTGCCTCTTTCTTTAGGTTTCTTCATGTCACTCACACGACTTCACTAGAGTTTCTACATGTTGTTACCACAAATAACCACTTGCTCCAACATTCCCCTGTTGGCTTTACACACTATGTGCCTTCGCTCTAGTTGCTTCTTCGTGGAGGTACAACCTATTCCTGCCACACTAACTTGGTGACTCTTCTGGCTTTCAACTTATAGACAGAAGCTTTTCCTGTCACTCACACGACCTCACTAAAGCTGCTACATGCTGTTACCACAAATAGCCATTTGCTCCAGCATATACTTGTGTAGACTTTTACACACTTTCCTTTGCTCTAGTCTCTTCTTCGTGGAGGTACAACCTGTTTCAGTCACACTAACTTGGCGACTCCTCTGACTTTCCTCATACAGCCAGAAAACATTTCTCTCATGCACCCACGAGCTTGACTTGAACTGACCCAAAACAGAATCACCTCTGTTTCGTCATATTGTTGTCACACGACAACCAACCTGTGCAACTGCAAGATCCGTTGGTCATTTTTCGCGAAAATAACCTGCATTCCTTGTGATCTCTGAAAAATCTCCAGACCCTGTGAGATTGACGACCTTTTGATTCCATCTCCTAAGCCTAGTTTTGACTTAATGTGAGTCTATTTTCCTTTGAGATATCCTCAATCCCAAACGACTCAAATCAATCTCCAACACTCCTGATCACGAACACGCCCACCTGTGCAGCTGTCTGCTGCAGCTTGCACGGGTCTTCCCTTTCTTGCAAACAACTGCTGCATCTTTTACAAGTCTCTCATCATGATTTCACAACCTGAAACCATCACGTGCATTGAGATATTCCACTGTGAACATTTCTTCTTCTGTCTCTGGTGTCTCTTTGTCTACAACAAAGTAACACCATCTGCTTCCTTCTCTGACGCTGACTATCCTTCAACATCAAACTTGGTTTGTCACCCAAAAATAGTGATATGATCGTGACTACAAATCTACTGATTCTTCTTCTCCAGAATTTTTAGATGATGTCGATGCTAACTTGAAGCTCTTGCAGAACCTGAATCACCATTGCCTCAAACCAGAAGCTCTCTGACTCATTCCCAACTAACCTCAACACCATGTAGACACCAAACTCCTCGTCCTGAGAATTTCCTTTGTAACAATCTAAATGAACACCTTATCTTGAACATCACTCTGAACCGCTGCTGTTGCCAACAGATCACGCCGCTTAACACAACTTGCTAAGAAGACTTTCGACGCAAAGAATCTCTGCTCAACCTCTGCTCAAACAAATCATCACCTCTGCAACTGTGATACCCTATAGACCCATTTGTTTCCCCCTCATATGCCTGAGAAGCCAAAACAAACTACTACTGAATCCCATGCAGAAAATCCGAAACATACATGTTTCAATCCTGAATCAATCTAGAATTGATACTGCCACCTGTTCAGCCGAACTCTGCATTGAACAAGTAACTCCCGTTCTCACAGATCCATTCTAGCAGAAAACTATGTGTTACGCCAAACACATATCTGCCAAGAAAACCACACTGCATTCCCTCTGAAAATAGCAGCCTTGTAGTATCATGTTCTCTGAACCTCTACCCAATTGTAGACTGTCATAACCACAATTAGACAAACCCGCATGAGTCTATCTCTTCAATGCTTCTGCAACACCCTTCACGCTGACTAAAGAATACCATCTGAAACAGCCATGAAACACTCATAATTCAAGGTCCTAAGACGTCAGCTAGTTCCAAGAATTCCATGAGATACCGAGCTGAAATACCCACATAGATTTAACACCACCTGCCACTGATATACCATGTAGATTCAATCCAAGAACACCGTGAAAACCCTCACTGAATCTTCAGACAATCCCATACAAAACCAGTGCAAAATTCCATGTGTTCCACTATGCTTTCAGTTCCAATAACTTGCAGAACATGAAGAAAGCCACGACTCCAATGCATATAGTCACACACACTTTGTGACTGTCACACAATCCTTGTGACTGCAGATCCAAGACAACTCTGAAAACGTCTGTTTCTTGTGCTAGCAGCCTGCTACCATCTCGACTTGTGAGTAACCTGAAACCCTTCTCACACAGTAGCAGATTCGTGCACCCTTGGAGAACTGTAGAGAAACCCTGATTTCAAAACTTAGAAATCATCTCAACCGATTCAACTAACTTCTGAATCATTCCTCCGTAACTTGTGCAACTGCAGCGAAGAACGTCCAACAGGTTTCCTTCTTCTCTTGTAAATTGATAACCTCTTTTAACCTGATCTGATCTCGGTGTAATACTCTGATTAGGGTAAAACCACGTGACCACCACCTTCCATTAAACCTTGCGAGTTTCGTCTGTCTCGCTTGGAAGCTTCTTCATATGTCTCTCCTCCTAGAGACGTAGAATCCGTGAATCAATGAGCCTGTGCTCTGATACCACTTGTTGGAAAATCCATATTCCCTAATACCACTTGTTGCGGAATTCATCAGCCCTAATACCACTTGTTGGGTATTCCTACTTGCTGATACTACTTGTTGCCCCCTTGATCTTTCCCATTGATTCAATCCTTGTTCATGACTCAAGAATTTTTCACCCAATTCACGGCCGCAGCACGCTACATCTGGGGTGGATCCAGGATCCACAACATCCACTATGAAGTATCGGAAAACACCTCCGATGTGGTTTACAAGATCATAGACTCTCTCTGTTCCTGGGTATGCAAACCCTAGAGAGTATAAAAGAGATTACAAGAGAAGTACATGGCTAAGAGGTAAGCCTAGGATTACAATCTATCTCTAGCTTACTCTATCTCTCTCTTCGAGACGCCATGGAAGCTCATGCCTCCTAGAGGCTCAGCTTGAGCTTAGAGATCTCTGTCGTGATCTCTCCTTCTTTTGTATGTCAGCACTTAACCTAATGGGCTTCTTCGATTTGGCCCATATGTTGTACGCACGTGACTTGTGCAACTCGGCCCAGCCGATGAACAAGTCCGATTGGCTTGACCAAATATTCAATAAGAAACTTTGGAACACATTGGCTCTTGTATGCAGCTGCAGAGCAGCTAGCAGATTCAATATGGGACCTCTGCAACAAAAACTCAAACGTCTCAAGCAGCAGCCAAATCTCCAAGAACATCGATTCTATTCTCTCTACCCTCGTCTCAAAGACTCCTTCACAAGGCTTCGTAAGGACAACTTCCTCAAGTTACAACAAGAAAGACACTGTCTACGGACTTGCTCAATGCAGGTGACATCAGCAAGACCGATTGCACCACCTGCATCCCAGACGCCGCCAAGAAAATCCGTGAAGTCTGTCCAAACCAATCAGACGCAAGGATCTTGTACGATTTCTGTTTCTTACGTTACAGCCAGGAGAATTTCATAGGTAACGTAACCGAAACAGATCCCAAAACGTTCGATAACGAGCTCGGGAAACTCTTTGATAAAATTAGGTCTGAAGCGGTTTTGAGTGAGAGTCAAGGTTTAGGTAAAGGTAAGACAAAGCTGACACCTTTTGTGACACTAAACGGTTTGGTTCAGTGTACTAGGGACTTGAGCGCATTAGATTGCGCGCAGTGTTTTGCAACTGCGGTCCAGAGCTTCGTGGGGGCTTGACACAACAAGAAGGGATGTCGTGTCTTGTATACTAGTTGCTATGTCCGGTATGAGTTTTATCCGTTTTACTACCCTCTTGATCCGGCTAAGACCGGCACTAGTGTCGGCACTATTTCTTCGGTTAGGCCAGAACACATATGTGTGCAAACCTTTTGCAATAAATAAATCTCTTTCCCTCTGTTGCTTCTTTAACATGTAAACAAATAAAGATGAAAAGCTATTTGTGTTCTAGATTATTCCTATCATGCGTGCAAATCATTGGATGCTATACATTTGCGTTATCCAAAAGAACAAAATAGGATTTATCACAGTTTCTAAAAGTATCTATTATATTAAAAGAGAAGTCACAACTTCTCTTCATGTGTGATTTTTTTTAAATGGACCTTCACTAGGAAATCATTTTTCATTTATTTCTAATTAACATTATGATATCACATCTTAATAATTTACAAATGTAACAACTCACCTAGAAAATTGCTTTATTTTTTTAATTATGAAATCTGTTGACAAAAAAAATCTAACAGAATCTTATTAAATTTTTAAAATATTTTTATAAAATGGAGCATTGATCATTTTCGTGAATAGTAGTCTAATATTGCTATAACTTAATTTTAGTTAAGATTTTATTAAAAATAAAAATAAAATTTGTATGCTATTTTCTTAAAATTTCTAATTATAGTATATCTTATCTATTGAAATAGAAGTAATGAATTTTTCATGTATTATTTTATAATTTGGAAATATTAATTAATTGTATTTTATTAAGAATAATAATATATACATTTTTTAAAATACGTTAATCACAACATCTTTTGATATTTTTTCATTTTAAATATAAATATATATTTTTTAAAAGGTTCTAATATAATACGATGACATAACGACTTAACGATTTAAAATTAGAAAAATATATAATACATGTATAAAAATTGACATATCTTAGAATTTTGTATATATGATAATTTATTGATCTGAGATAAATACACGTACAAATATTGGTAATATGAAATTTTATTTTGAAGATCGGCGGGTCAAAACTGAATATAAATTAAATCAGAATAATATAATATGTTTTTAATGCATGTATTATTTTTTTAATAAAGAAATGTAAATACAATATGATAAATACTCCCTCTATTTTTAAAAGATAGATTTTTTCGTGTTTTTACACATATTAAAAAAACACATTAAATCACTATAATAAACTTATTGTTTTATGTAGTTTTCAGTATTCAATAACTTTTGGCAAATAGTAATCCAATAAACTCATGAATTTTCATAAAGTTTGATATTTTCTCATAAAAAACATAAAAAACCATTTTTTTAGAAATATTTTTTTTTCAGAATAACCATCTTTTAAGAACGGAAGAAGTATATAATAAGAAAACATATATATATGACATCTTTAAACAATTGATTAATTACAACATATAAACTATAAAATTATTGTATTTAAAATAGTTGTATAAACATTTTAATATATGACTAACATTAAAAATGTATACCACTAATTATTTAATATATATGTATATATATATATATAACTAAAAACAAACACCCGCGCGGTTGCGCGGGTCGAAATCTAGTAAGTCTTTATTACTGTTATAAAATTGTTAGATTACTGTCATAACACACAAGACTACTTATCAAATAAGTTAAAGTTTGATAATGTAGATGGTCCACTGTCTCAAATGAGTCTTCTAGAAGAAATGTACAATGAGCAAAAAAAAATTAGAGTATCAAACTACGAAAAAATTTGTAAAATAAAGAAAAACTAGATCTAGATCCGCGCACCCGCGCATATGGTATTTTTAGTTTTATATGCATATATATTTATTTGAATTATTAGTGGTATAAAATTTAATTTTAATCATATATTTAAATATTTATAAAGTTATTTCAAATACAATAATTTATATTTTACATGTTGTAAATAATCAATTGTATAAAACTGTTACATAAATTTCTTGATTCTTATTGTATTGCATTTAGTTATTAAACATTCTAATATGTGCATGAAAAACATATTTATAAATTATTTTGTATTTAATTTAGGTTATTTTATCCGCTCTTCAAAAGTGGGTTTCTTTTTAGCAATAATTTTTATATTTATTCATTTTATATGCAAAATTCAAAGATATGTTAATTTTTATACAAGCATTATATGGTCTACTAGTGTTAAACCGTTATTTCATCATATTATATTTTTGAAAAAAATATTTTATATTTATGAAAATAAAATTTATAAATTTATAAATTCAATATAATTTTATTATATTTAGTTCAGTATAATAACTTTTAACATGATCGATTATGATTATAAAATAGATAAAATAGGATATAATTTTGGGATAATTTACAAAATACCCTGTTTAAGATTTGAAATTTGAAAAATACACTGTGTTTAATATTTTTTTTTTTTGAAAACTACATATTCCTTAATGTGAATTTACCTTTTAATCCAAATTATATATCACTCACAAGCCCTTTTGCAGCTCACTAAAACTATTGATCTTACCAAAAAATAATAATAGAAATAACGAACATACATAATAGAGGTATATATATATATATATTTATATAGATAGATGTGCGTTCTTGTATAGTTCATCAAGTTTTGGATCAAGTGCATCTTGTACTTCAAGAAAGCTGTAACCAGAGCTGAATTTAATCAAAACGAAGAAAGCAGACATGTATTTTCTTTTATTCTTAGTTTCACATGCTTAGTTTTACAAACAAACATAGTGGCGTTATCATTTGAAACAAAACAACTATGTTGTTCTTCCAAAAATGAAACGAGACTTCCAAAGAAAAAATATTATCTGCCCAAAACATTTTGTAGTTCAAGTGGCTTCTCACTGTTTGTCAATGCTTGATTCAGCTCAGCAATTGCGCCTTCGTATCAATCAAATAAGAGTTTGGAACCTGAACGAGCATTTGTAATTTTGTGCACAATTTCAGAGTCCATCGAGCCACATGAACGACAATTACATCTTTGAATAGAATCGGAGTTCTTCAAAAGTGTAGAACAAATAGAAAACATTACATATGGTCTGAAAATAATCAACCTTATTGCAAAATAAAAACTAAAACAGTTATCAAAACTTAGAGTAACCAAAACCAAATTTCGCCGAAAAAGGTTTAGAACAGAAAAAAGTTTATAACAAACGTCAAATTCCAAACTTGCAACGGGCACAATTGTTTGATGAACGATGACATCTTGAGCACGCTTGTTTCCGTGATCTTTTTTAGCTGTTGCTTGTTTTCCAAAACATTCAAAATTTCTTTTCACCGGTCTTCCAGCACCTCTTTTAACATCTGGAGGAAGGCATTTATAAGAAACAATATGAGGAGGCACTTCGCTCACTTCCAGCAACTCATCTATGTGTTTTATACGCTCTGAATATGCCGCACACTAGTGTGAATTTGAGTAGCACGGATCCAAAAATAACCCAGGGTTCAAAACTTCAAAAAATGGAGAGGATGATACAAGAAGGAGACAGAAGACGAGACATGTCTTGAGTACTATTATTTTTTCAAATAATAAAAATTTAAGATATATTAAAAAATATATGGGAATGATATTGTATAGTATAGTATATCACAAAGATATTTTGTAGATTCTCTAACGCTTTTTTTAAACAATTTTTTAAAAAAATATTAGGAATTGAAAAATATTATGATTGGCCATTTTGGTAAATTAAAATATACATAAGTGTATTTTTTTCCAAAAATTTAAATAAGATTGTAGTTTTCAAATTACAATCTTATTTGAGTGCATTTCTTCAAATTTTCCCTATACTTTTATTTATAATTTTATAAATAATAAATGAGTATATATTAATAGATAATAATAGTTCCTATAATTATGAAATTAGTGAAAATATTTACAAAAGCTTTTTGGAAATTAAGATATTGTTAAAATATTTAGATCATAATATGATTGATTGTGATTATATAATATATAAAAATAAGATAAAATATTTATTTATTGTTTAATAAAAGCAGCTGAATATATTAATGTATAATAATATTTTAAAACTAATTACGAAATTAGTGAAAATATTTAGTAAATAATTTTTGAAAATTAATATCTTGTTAAGATTTTTTTATAACAGATTTTCGAAATATTATATATATATATATAAATTTTAAACAAAAATATATAAAATAATATTATGATTAATATAGGTGTGACATATTATTAAATATAGTTTTAGTAATAAATGAATGAGTTGTTATTTCTAGTATAAGTCTAATTTTTAAAATATCGGATATAAATGAGAAGTCATGATTTTTCTTTTAATATAATATTTTAATCTTGAAACTTTACTAGTTATATCTATGGTGGAAGATTATGCGTGGAACATAAATGAAATCAGTTATATATATACCGAAGTTATAAAAATTGTTGTTTTATAACCTATCTTAAATAGTTTAATTATTTATTATAAACGTTATGAAATTGTTCGTGTATATAATACAAAATATGATGTATATAATTATAAACACTTGAAATAATTTGGTGATACTTCTATTTGAATCTACAGAAATTCTTGTTATTTTTTTTCATTTATAACATTTTTCGGTATGGAATTTAACAGTGAAGGCGACAACAACTAAAATCCATAAAAGCTAATTTATGACTAGTCTTACTCAAATAACAACCCTGTAAATAGTAAAAATCGATAGACATCTTAGAAAAAAAAAAGAAAGAAGACGAGCATAGCAGCTAAGATAAAACCATCACACGACGAAGCAATCAACTACTAGATAGAGTCAAAACGCTTTGTATATAATCATAGAATAAGTGAAATGGCAAACGAGAGATCTTTTGAGCTTATATATATATATATATATATATATATATATACTTGTGGAGAGGAATTATGATGAAGCTTGGCGAGCACGAACCAGTGCATTGGGTTCCCTCACTTGGCTTTTCAATCGCTCAGGGTTGCAGAAAAAGTCCATGAATACCCGCCTCTGTGGTCATTGTGTTTGCTGTAGGCATCCATTACCATCTGTGGTCGTTCCTGCTCTTTGTAGTATTGGTAACATCGTCAGTGGAGATGATGAGCAGACACAGGTAAACTTAGTCTTTTATAGTTTTCAGACACGGGTAAACTTAGTCTTTTTACTTTCTTATTCCTTGTTTTTTTTTCCTGTAGTGTCAGTCACTGGTATATCAACACTTTTGGAATCTTTGAACATTTTCTGTAACGCAAACGGTTGATCTCTCATTTGAAAATCTACGTTTGATTCCAAAATCTACTATTTCAATATTGTGATTTTTACAGAATGTTAGGGAATGATGTCTGATGACCTTGTCGTGAAAAACATAAGAGACTTTGCATGGCAAGCTTGTCATGTAAGAAACCTTGACATTTCTTGTACAATAAAACTTGTGAACAGGGCCGGATCTGGGCAATGCCTCATGAAACATTTGCAACAGGCCCCCAAAATGTTTGAAAAAAATTACATAGATAAAAGCCCCCAAAAATATATTTTAGGCCCCCAAATCGATAAAAATATTTTTTTACATAAGACATGGTTACAGGCCCCCAAAATCTCAGATCCGGCTCTGCTTGTGAAGGTGGTGAGACTAGTTGTTGAAAAGACATTACACGTTGTGGCACATGCGTATGCCTGGCTGGTTCAGTACGTCCTTTGACTGCATTGTTGATTGTTGCAATTGACGAGATGATTATAATGATGATTCTATGTCCAAAACAACCATCCGTCTTCGAGAATTTATCTTTTCTCAATTGTAGTAAATTATAGTTTAGAAACAGAAGCTTGACAAAAATAAAGGCTAACATGAGTGAAGTCAGAGTGTAGTCATCATCCACTAGTATCTTCCAACTAGTGAATTAATGTGTAAGCAAAAACTATATGATTTACATTTTCATCTCCTCCCACTTCAACAATGTTTCCGACCTAGCCAGACTTTGTTCTGTGTTATTTTATCTTTACTTTTTTAGCTAAAGTTCTAAATAATTGGTTAATTATTGGGAAAAGCTTTGCCAGTGGACAAAAAGGTTTAAGTGCGGATTAATTTAACTCCAATTGTATATGTCATCTCTAGTTTAGAATTGAGTCTCTACTATATGAATCTCAAGCATTATTCATCGTGACATTCATCCTTACAACATTCTTCGATCCCACTCCATTTCTCATTCCAAAATAAAGTTGAGTAAAAATATTTCAATTCACTATATATTTCACTTTATAATAGAGTAAAAATAAGTTTATTTCATAAATAGATTAATTTATTTTTGTTCATTACTTTATTTTTCACTTAAAATACAATATTATTGGAATAAAACTCAACAGTTTTATAATTTTTTTCTATTGTGAAAAACAAATAGAACAAATTATGGTTATAATGCATAAAAATGCCACAAAATCTGCAAACTGTTTAAGAAGAAATATTTGAACATTAATATTGCCTAATAACTTCTATTTATAAATTTGTTATTTTCACTCTTCTTTGTTTATAATAAGAAGAATAAAAATTAGTAGAACTAACTAATATCACGAGTAAGTGGAGCGGTTGAACAATGTTTGATTTTTTAAAAATCTTAGTTTGTTTTAAAACATATATCTAAACTGGAATTTAAAACTTAAAATTTTTAGTTACATTTCTAAATTTATGTCCTATAAAGTAAAAAGAAATTTTTTAAAATATATAAATAAAATTGTTAACTTTAAAATTATGTTATTACTTTTTACCGTTAACTTTTTTGATCAGAGTATAGAAATAGTTTAATGTGGCAGTACAATTAAGTTGACAGAGAAGGGTATACCGTATATGCATTGACTTGCCAACCGCTTGTCTTCTTGATACCCATCAAACAAGACTTGATCGGATGGCCGGAATATCTGAAAAGATGATTTCGATTATGGGTCCCATTTTAGAAAATAGGGCCCGTTTTTTAATCGCCAGGCCCAAACATTCAATAGCCTTAAATAGGCCTTAACTCGGCATTTTAACAACTTAATAACACCAAACCGGACAATCGTTTAAGTGCGGTTATCAATTCGTTTTGGTTAAGGAAAATGGTACCGATCGCAAGCACTGTCGCTTGCTTGCTGATAATAAATACGGACTGAACTATGCATTTGTTTTATGTAGTAACTGCATGTGCGCTTGCAGTGCTTTTATTTCTCTTCATTGTCAAATAATATTTTAGTTTTCTTCTTTTTATTATTGGCAAATAGTTTTGCAAATATTTAACATTTCATCAAAAAAAAGTATTGCAAGTAGTATTCATTACCTAATACATTTATATTTTATACTAAGAAGTTTTTCTCTTTTTATTTCTTTTATCTAGCTAATAATTAAAATAGGTATTTACGCTGGAAAATGTGCTTTGCCCGTCCCTACATCACAAGCACCATCCATACACCACACATGCATTCCATGTTCTTGAGTCGTCATTTAAGAATACCAAATCATATATGTATAATTTTCAAGAACAGTATGCCTCCGTATGATTCATCCCTACATGTTATTGCGTTATGTGATATATATTAGTGTAAAAATACTAAATCTACAATATATCATACTATTTTAAAGTACAGAACTCTCATTTCTGTAGCCGTCGGAAATTCGTATTACTTTAAGAGTGAGTTGGATTCATAACTGATGAGTTGTTTTTTAGTTTGGTATTAATGCATGACGTATCGAAGTCTTTGAGTTTTTTTTTTTTTTTTTTTTTTTTTTTTTTTTTTTTTTTTTATATCTCTGGTGTCTGGGCAGCCACTTTCCCAAATATCCCCCGAAGGGGTCTACGCCCCAGCAGTAAGGATGTTAAATCGCTGTGGTCGGGTTTCGAAGCTGGGTGGCGGGCACCTCAGCCGAGGTTCCATTACCACCAGGCTACGAAGCCCGGGAAGTCTTTGAGTTGATAACGTAACAATGCAATCTCAGTCCAAATGATTGATAAACAGCCTGTTAACACATTTTTAAAATCGTACATAATCGGTAAACTTTCGAAAAAATAAAATTCCGCACTTATACAAATCAGCGAAAAGAAAACCTACCTGCATTAATAAATATAAAAAAATAAAAACAGATATAAAAACATATAGATATAGGCTAACAGGCATATAGCACAACATTGACAAAAGAGAAGAAATAAAAGGAGTCCCGTGTCTCTTCTTCTTCCTTTTCTTCAGGTCTCGTGAAAATCAAATGGATATCCTCTTTTTAATTAATTTGTTGATACATATACATACATACACATGTTGACATAAATAGATATGGTTGTATGACTTGTGTCTATTAAATCCAGAAATCTCCATTATCTTATGCCAAATTCTCATACAAATACTACTATATCTTAATCTCCTATGACCAGGACACCACCACCGACGATAACGACTTATGTAAACGTACAGATAATTTCATCTAAAACTGTTGTCAAAAAAAATTCATCTAAAACTATGTTTACCAAAAATCCAGATATGGTCCATCAATTCAAATGCTAACCATACCCGCATAAAAACATACCAAATCATATATTGCTATATGCATATAGATGCATATACAAACATATTATGTTGATGAAAAAAATTATATATAGAGAAGTTCCTAACACAATGAATGACGTAGACCATCATGTAATTTGACAAACGCCAAAGATCCACTAGTTCAATCCGAAACAGCAATATTTTTCTTTTTTCTAATTAAAAATAAAAATTTGTTTTCATAGAACACCGAAACAGCAAATCATGACGCAGAGAAAATCTCGTTCGTCAAAAGACCCTTTCATCAATTTCTTTTTTTTTTTTTTTTTTTTTTTCATTCGTCAAAAGACCCTTTCATCAATTTCTATTATTAACAAAGCCTATGCACTACACATAAATGCAATAGCCACTATTCAATTCTTAAAATTATCATAGCAATAAATCAAAAGCTAGAGAGGGAGATATCATCTCACATATCATTGTCATGTTATCATGCATGCTCCCGTTATTCTCAATTCTAAATAACACAACCTCATTCATTATTTTTTTTCATATTAGGGTTTTTTAAAGGAGCAAACCCACATTGAATGCCACGCGGTTTTGTGTGGAGGGTAGAGACTTTTACTTTCGTGGCTGACTTTGGAGGCTTTACTTCCCACTTTTGTAGTTAATGCTTTACACATTTTATTTTAATTTATTTATATTTATCAAATTAAATAATCAATTTTGAGAGACCAAGAGGGGTCAGCAACTTATCTTTCTATCTTTTATATATATGGAAGAAGAAGATGGACATAGACCTTTGTCGCCAAGCTTAAACCATTAGATCCATCCAAAGTCAAGAGTACTAATTAGTGAGCTTGAGAGTACTGCGACTTATCAACAACTAAAGTTGTTCCAGTTTTCTTCTATTGTCTTGGCAAAGAGTTGTTGTAGTGGGAAATTAAGAGAGGCAAAGAAAAAACAGAAAAAGAGAGTGATTTTAAATTAATTAATTGATAAAGAGAGCTCAAGATAATGGGGAGACCTCCTTGTTGTGACAAAGGAGGAGTGAAGAAAGGGCCATGGACTCCTGAAGAAGATATCATTCTAGTTACTTACATCCAAGAACATGGTCCTGGTAATTGGAGAGCCGTCCCGACCAATACTGGTATGATAATCTTCATTCATCAGGTCTCTCATTATTTACAAATATATCATCATCCCTCATGGTTTATATGAGTATATGTACACGTTACTAGGGTTCTGATGGTGAAAGGTAGACAAGGAACCAAAGTGGTTATGGATTAATTGGTTAGCTAGTATATACACTGTTTTCCAAATGATTTTGGAAGTGGAATAAGCGTAATCAGAACCATATTTGGAATAAATGGCTAGGGTTTTTGTTAATAAATTTAGGATCAAGATCTAATGCATGAGATCTTGTTCTTGTTTTTTGTTTGTATGTAAAAGTTAAGTCTCTACTCATCTGTTCTAAACAATTTCTTACCTTTATCATCATTTTTTTTTCTTGAAAATTCAGGGTTGCTTAGATGCAGCAAGAGTTGTAGGCTTAGATGGACAAACTATTTAAGGCCAGGAATCAAAAGAGGCAACTTCACAGAACATGAAGAAAAGATGATTGTCCATCTCCAAGCCCTCTTGGGCAATAGGTAAATTTAATTATTCACTCCTAAACAAAAGATGATATCTCTAATTTTGTTTTCCCCAAATTTTTAAAATGAGAAGAAATAATATATTAATAGAAGACACTTATTATTTGGTGTAGATGGGCTGCAATTGCATCATATCTTCCACAAAGGACAGATAACGACATTAAGAACTATTGGAACACTCATTTGAAGAAGAAACTCAACAAAGCCAATCAAGATTCTCTTCAAGAACTTGATCAATCAAGAGACCGTTCCTCGCTCTCTTCTTCTCCATCATCTTCTTCTGCTAATTCCAACTCAAACATTTCAAGAGGCCAATGGGAAAGAAGGCTTCAAACTGATATTCACTTGGCGAAGAAGGCCCTCTCTGAGGCTTTGTCCCCTGCTGTAGCACCAACTATTACCTCTACATTTGCCACTACAGCCACAACATCTTCTGCTGAATCAAGACGTTCTACTTCCTCAGCTTGCAGGTTTCTTAGGACGCAAGAAACATCTACCGCTTATGCCTCGAGCACCGAGAATATAGCAAAACTGCTCAAAGGGTGGGTGAAGAACACTCCAAAGACTCAAAACTCTGCCGATCTAATGGTTTCTCCAGATTCTGAGACAAAAGATGTGATCAAGAGTGATGTCGAACAGGACTACGCAGGGGCATTTCAGTCATTTTCGGGGTTTGATCATTCGAAAGATTGTGACTTATCATATCATCAGGCTGGAGTATCACCTGATAATGAGACCAAACCAGACATAACTGGATGCAGTAACCAAAGTCAATGGTCTTTGTTTGAAAAGTGGCTGTTTGAGGATTCTGGTGGACCGATTGGTGATATTGTGTTGGATGAAAACCCTAATTTCTTTTGAAGAATTTGCCTAATCAGATGGTTCTGATTTTAGGATCATCATCTCTTTTTTTAATAATCTATTTATTTTGGTTTTCTGAATTAACTCTTTAGATATCCCGAGCTAAATATTAATAATTTTATACTTTCCCTCGATAATTACAATTAATTACTGGGGTTTGTTTTACAAATGGCCTTATGTTTTAGTGTTGGTGTAAAATCCCATCTCTTTATTTTTCGAGTTTACTATATGTTATTTTGATTAATTTTTTTTTTTGAAAGATAGCTTGAATAATTGTTTTTACTATGTTATATTTGAGTCTTTGAGATGTCCACATTAAAATATATATATATATATATATATATATATATATATATATATATATATATATATATATATATATATATATATGCAACAAAGTAAATTTAGATATAAAGGCCAAAATATATATATATACCCAAAACTGAAATGTCAAAAGAATCGAACTTAGCAACTTGTTAAGGTGTTTACTAATATCGGGAGTAGTTAATTAGGCTAGTTCAGTATAAGATGCGCTCTATGTGTGAAAATAAGAACCACTGCTATAGAATAATAAAACGATACTAGTAAACAATCAATACTTACAAGTTCCAACTTGCCCTTTTACTAGCAGAAAACTACACTACACTTAGTTTAGAGTATCAAATGGCGCCGCTCATCGTAGATTTAAAGACAGGCTTGAGTTTCAAAAAAAGAAGAAGACAGGCTTACTATTGGTGAATTTGATAGACCTATTGATAAAGAAAATAGTGTAAAGAAAATTAAATGAAATATTTATTGCACGAAATAAATGGGGCCGACAAGTTATAAAAGTATTTTAAAAACGGGGTGGCTTGGTATTATTAATTTTGAAAGTGATGAAGAATGAAAGTTTGACTTTCAATCTTGTCTGACCTTGTGAGTTGTGACTTACCTACACCACATAGTTACTAAGTTCTACAGAAGTCAATGTTACCATTAATCTACCATCTCCTTCGGTTTTGGCTTTTGAGATAATGCGTTGTGGTTGTTCGACCGTTAGAAAACAGTGGAATCATGTTTAACAAAAACCAAACCGGAAATTAAACTGAGCTAGTGTTATTGTTTGTTGTATTATGGTTCAACTAGATAATTTTTTGGGATATCATGCAGTACCGGTCCATACTTGGATGGCGCCTAAAGCGTAGAATAAAACGATGCCTTTTATTTATATATTTATTACCATTTTATAAATATTGTAATAAAAAAATGTTAGTAAATTAAGCTTTTGACAAAACAAAGTAAAAACATATAATATACTTTATAAAATTTAATTTAAAAACCAGCAACTAAAATGGAACTGTTAGTAATAAATTATTATAATATTTTCTGTATGTTTTTAACATTAATATTTCTGTATTTAGATAATAACTATACATTTATGTTTTGAGATTGTAATATTTCGACAGATTTTATATTATTTTCCTGACAAAATTCTTAACTATTAAATTTCTATAAATACATATATAGATGTTTTCGTTTATTTATAAAGAACAATTATAATTTTGTCAAATTAGATTAATTTTAACTTGTAAAAGTTCTTTAAATGTAAAGTTTAGAATTAAATCAGTATAAAATCACAAAAGAAAAGATAACTACATGAGAAATTAGGAAATCAACAATTCCAGCAACAATAAATCGAACACAAACATTTTAGACAAAACAGCCAACTAAATCAACATAGAGCATTTGTTCAGATATCATTAATATATTTTCTATAATATCTTTTAACAAATATATTATATACTTAATATGTCTACTAAATGGAAACTAATGTTGTACCTTTGACTATAAAGAAAAAGAAGTTCAGCATAATAAAAAAAGAATGAGATTTCGAACCTAGCAAACACAGGTTAAAATTGATGGCAATAACTACTATACCACTGAGAACTAATATATATTTTGGCACCCCTAAATTACAAATAATATGTAGCGTCTAAAGTCATTGTTTGCTGGGCTTTACCCCAAGGCCGGGCCTGATATCATACTATCATTTAAATATATTTGTGATACATAAGTTCTGCATATATTTAAATTTATAATTATTTTGATAAATCATATTTAGTGATTAAAAACAGATAGAGAAATTTTGATTGGTTTATATATAATGGAAGACTAACATTAAATTTTATTTCATTATATTAATAATCTTAATAAATGTATCTCATATATGAAAAAAAATAAAAACTATAAAAAGAAACTACCATATGAGTTTTTTGTTTTGTTTTTGTAACTGAGTACCATATATGGGTTTCAATATATATCCCATATGTGTTCAAAAAGATTCTATTATGATACTTGGATATATAATATAAATTTATTTTAGAGTTTTAAACAATATTAGTTACTAAGTACTCCCTCTGTTTCTTAATATAAATCGTTTTAGAGAAGTTTTTTTTGCTCCAAATTATAAGTCGTTTTCAATTTCCTATGTAAAATTTATTAATAATTAATGCAGTATAACCAATGATAAAATATCTTCTATTTTTGTATTGGTTGAATTATGATTAACTAAACAATAAATGATGTTTTTGTTTCGAAAATCTAAGAAATTAATGATTTTCTTAATCTGTGTGCATAGTTCTAAAACGACTTATAATAAAAAACGGAGGGAGTATAGTTTAGTTTAGTTCTGTACACAACTAATCAATGATATTAGACTAATTTCAAGATTTTATAAAAGATCTCACTACTCACTCTCAAGACATTGATATGTTTATGAGAAAAAGCCCAAAATAACATCAAACTAAGTTTTCTTCCCAAACTAACACTCAAGGTACAAAGTTACAAAAATATGTTTCATTAAATTAAATGAGATTATTACCCTTGTGTCCTTTCCTTTGTCTAAAAAGAGGAGTTTGGGATTGTCTAAAGTCATCACTTTCTTATAGTTTGTTCATCACTTTTTTCTGAGGCTGTAGCTCTTGTTATGTTTGATATGATAACTCACGGAAGGCTCGTGGTGTTTACTTAGAACTGCTGAGAAGAGTCATGATCTTGACTACGCGCTTGACCACATAGAGAAAGCTTTTCGAGGTTTTGACGACCATGAAGGATCGTGGGTTTGAGATTGAAGAAAGCGGTTACGGTCCTGTGCTTGAGTACTTGTAATGTCTTCTGAAAATAATGAAGAAAATGTATCATGTCTGGTTTCTTTAGACCACAAGAGTTCGTGGAAACCGACTTATTGTATGAGACGGAATGGGGCCGTAGATTCTGTTAATATGGTGTATTCACGATGAAGGAAATCAAACTGGGAATATTTTTTATTTATTATAATGGCGAGTGATATTTACAGTTTACTTAAAGAGGACAAAGTGTATTAAGCTCACACTACACTTTGTGTAACTAAGAATAATTCTGGTAACTCATTCTAAATATCTTACATATTATCCTAAATACAGTATATCCTTAAAATTTGGACTAATTATATTTTTCAAAATTAGATAAATTCATTTGATTCTTACCAATATGGTGTATTTTGGCTGAACACATGACATATATAATTGAGACTTTGCTCAAATCCTCTTGAAGTATGTTCAGGAAACTCATCCTAAATATGTTACATGCTATCCTAAATATAATATATCCTCAAATAATTATTTTTATTTTTCAAAATTAGACAACTTTGTATGATTCTTACTAGTATGGTGTACAAATCCTAAATTTTGGCTAAACACATAACATATATAATGAGGATTTTCTCAAATGCACTAAAAATATGTTCTGGAAACTCATCCTAAATATGTTACATGCTATCCTAAATATTTTTATTGATATCAAAAATATTATATATATGTAAGTTTGTTCATATATACATTTTTACTAGGTATCCTAACATTTTTAATTTTTAATTAAATATTAAATTTTCAAGAAACACTTCTTAAATATTTTACTAGATATTCTAACATTTAAATTTTTAATTAAATATTCAATTTTCAGGAAGTCATCCCTAAATATTTTAGTTGCTATCCTATATATATATAAGAATGTTAATATATACATTTTTTGATATATATATATATATATATATATATACAAGTTTGTTAATAGATACATTTTACTTGATATCCTAACACTTCAAAATTTTAATTAAATATAAAATTTTCAGAAAACATTTCCTAAATATTTTACTTGCTACCTTACATTTTCCCTTTTAGTAAAATATTCAATTTTCAGGAAGGTCTTCCTAAATATTTTAACTGATGTTCTAAATATGATATATATGTAAGTTTGTTAATATATACATTTTTGACTTTGCTCAAATCCTCTTGAAATATGTTCAGGCAACCCACCCATCCTAAATATGTTACACGCTATCCTAAATATAATATATCCTGAAAAAATGATTTTTATTTTTCAAAATTAGACAACTTTGTATGATTCTTACCAGTATGGTGTACAAATCATAAATTTTGGCTAAACACATACCATATATAATAAGGCTTTTCTTAAATGCACTCAAAATATGTCCTGAAAACTCATCCTAAATATGTTACATGCTATCCTAAATATTTTAATTGATATCCAAAATATGATATATATGTAAGTTTGTTCATATATACATTTTTACTAGGTATCCTAACATTTTTAATTTTTAATTAAATATGAAATTTTCAAGAAACACTTCTTAAATATTTTATTAGATATTCTATCATTTTAAATTTTTAATTAAATATTAAATTTTCAGGAAGTCATTCCTAAATATTTTATTTGATATCCTAAATATGATATATATATATATATATATATATATCTATATATTTTTTTAATGCATACATTTTTACTTGATATCCTAACACTTTTAAATTTTAATTAAATATAAAATTATCGGAAAACTTTTCCTAAATATTTTACTTGCTACCTTACATTTTCCCTTTTATTTAAATATTCAATTTTCAGGAAGGTCTTCCTAAATATTTTTACTGATGTCCTAAATATGATATATAAGTAAGTTTGTTAATATATACATTTTTGACTTCGCTCAAATCCTCTTGAAATATACTCAGGAAACTCATCCTAAATATGTTACATTCTATCCTAAATAAAATATATCCTAAAAAAATGATTTTTATTTTTCGAAATTAAACAACTTTGTATGATTCTTACCAGTATGGTGTACATATTTTAATTTTTGGCTAAACACATAACATACATAATAAGGCTTTTCTCAAATGCACTCAAAATATGTTCTGGAAACCCATCCTAAATATGTTACATGCTATCTTAAATATTTTAATTGATATCCAAAATATGATATATATATATATATATATATATATATGTAAGTTTTTAATATATACATTTTTACTAGGTATCCTAACATTTTTAATGTGTAATTAAATATCAAATTTTCAAGAAGCACTTCTTAATATCTTACTAGATATTCTAACATTTAAAATTTTAATTAAATATTCACTTGTCAGAAAGGCATTCCTAAATATTTTAGTTGATATCCTAAATATGATATATATATATATATATATATATATATATATATAAGTTTGTTAATATATACACTTTTACTTGATATCCTAACACTTTTAAATTTTAATTAAATAGTAAATTTTCAGAAAAAAATTCTTTAATATTTTTGTTGCTACCTTACATTTTCCCTTTTAGTTAAATATTCAATTTTTCAGGAAGGTCTTCCTAAATATTTTAACTGATGTCATTAATATGATAGATATGTAAGTTTGTTAATATATACATTTTTACTAGATATTCTAACATTTATTTTTTAATTAAATGTTAAATTTTGAAGAAGTACTTACTAAATAATTTACTTGTTATCCTAACTATGTTTTTCGCTATCCTGACATTTTATTTTTAATTAAATATCAAATTTTCAGGAGCATTTTCTTAATATTTTACTTGTTATCCTAATATTTAGCATTTAGTTAAATATTAAATTTCCAGGAAGCCATTCCTAAAAATTTACTTGATAGCCTAATATTTGTTTATTTTTAATTACATATTAATTTTCAGTAAGCTCTTTCTAAATATTTTACTTGTTATCCTAACATTTTTTTCTTTTTAATTAAATATTTAATTTTCAAGAAGTCCTTTCTAAATATTTTATTTCATATTCTAAACAATTCAAACTTGAAGGAGCTGCACATGAAATTAGAGAAGAAACCATCAGGAGGAAGATCCTTAATTTTGACTTATCATGTCTATGTAAATGAGATTTTGCTAGATTACACTCATAATATGTTCTGGAAACCCATCCTAAATATGTTACATGATATCTTAAATAAAATATATATTTAATAACTGAGATTTTGCTTGAATACCCTTACTAAATTCCTTTTGGAAGTCCATCCTGAAAGTTTCAAAAGCTATCTTAGATAACATATGTATTTTATAATGATACCACCTTACTTTCTTGATATAATTACTGAAAATGTTTCGAGCTATCATATTTTCATTATCTATGTTTGATATGTTTTCTCTATTTTGTAGACAATGACTTCTATTTGGTGATTTCTGTAGCCAATGTTTTTTTATAGATTTTGATTATGTTGTTTTGTTTTGGTTGTTTTGGAAGATTAAGTTCCTATTCAGGATAGTCATCCTGAACAAGGATTGTCGAATATTTTTTACATGCTTTTGATTCTCTTCGAAAACATACTTATGCACGAAAACATATTCATTTTATTTTTTTCGGAAACCCATCCTGAAAATTCCACAAGCTATCCTAGATAATTAGACTTTCTCGACTCATGAGACTTGGAAGATGATTAGAGAGATGAAGCCAAATTGTGACTGGGCTAAGGAAATTTGGTTCTCACAAGCCACTCCCAAGTTTTCCTTCATTGCTTCACTTGCTATGCTGAATCGATTGTCAACTATGGATAGAGTTTCACGATGGAACCATGGGACTGATACTCTGTGTGTTCTGTGTAAAAATGCATCTGAGACTAGAGATCATCTCTTTTTTGAGTGTTCCTTCTCCTCTCAGCTGTGGGAATATTTGGTTAAGGGGATCTTATGCAGCGATTACACGACAGATTGGAGTGCAGTAGTCAGGTTCGTTTCTGATCCATCTGTAGAAAAGAAGAAGCTCTTTTGCACTAGATATGCTTTCCAAGCAGTGATCCACTCTACTTGGCGAGAAAACAAGATCAGACACGAGGATAAGCCTATGCCTCTTGCTGCTCTCAGAGAGATGATAGAGAAGGGGGTGAGAAATAAACTAAGCCTAGTAAGAACTAA
This sequence comes from Hirschfeldia incana, assembly GCA_026261945.1. Taxonomy (NCBI): domain Eukaryota; kingdom Viridiplantae; phylum Streptophyta; class Magnoliopsida; order Brassicales; family Brassicaceae; genus Hirschfeldia; species Hirschfeldia incana. The sequence goes on along the minus strand of JABCMI010000015.1, from coordinate 5,738,561 downwards.
AGGGAGGAAATGTATGGATGAGGTCTTACAATATTGGTTTCACACAAGATTGTAAATTTTTAGGAAGTTTTGAGGTTTTGAAGTTTTGAAGTTTTGAAGTTTTGAAGTTTTGAAGTTTTGAAGTTAGATGGTGAGAAGGAAATCTTTTGTAAATATATAGGTGCACTTGATGTAAGTAGGCTTTTTTGATGAATAAAATTTAACATTCATTCAAAAATAAAAACACTTTCTTGATATAATTATTGAAAATGCTTCAAGCTATCATATTTCCATGTTGTATGTTTGATATGTGTTCTTTGTTTTGTAGACAATGATCTTTATTTAGTGATTCCTCTAGCCAATAATTTTTTTTTATAGATTTTGATTATGTTGTTTTGTTTTGGTTGTTTTGGAAGATTAAGTTCATATTCAGGATATCCATCCTGAATAAGGATTGTCTGACATTTCTTACAAGCTTTTAATTTTCTTCGAAAACATACTTTTACAAAAAAACACACTCATTTTACTTATTTTAGAAATCCTTCATGAAAGTTCCACAATCTATCCTATATATCAAATGTCATGCAACTTAATAACATGTCTCACAAATAAATGGAGACAAGTTATAAACCAAATGTCACTAAAGTCTGAATTTTGAACCAGAAAGAAAAAAAAGTTTTTTTTTAAAGCTTTATCCGAACTTATCTTCAAGAAAAATCAAACGGGAATAACAGTATTTCACTCTCCAGATACTTCTTCCTCTCCTGGAATAAACTTTATTTGTGACCATAAGTTGTTCACCTTTAAGCCCCTACGTAACACCAACATATTACTCAGAATTACATTAAGGAGAAAGCAGAAAGATCTCCAGTAAGAGCTTAACCATGATAAAAAATAAATAAGAAGAGCTACAACAAAATGTTCAATGAACCAAACCCTTAAAAATCCCAATCACTCCAAGACAGGACAAAAACAAAGAACCACCATCCACTTAAAGAGACAACAAAAACAAAGAAACACCATCCACTTCAAGAGGCAAAGAACTAAGCAGAAATGCCTAGGATAATCTATTGAACACATCAAATTAACGCTCCCTCAAAGAAGAGAATGACAACCAAACCAGTACACTCACAAAGAACTAACCAGTAGCTCATCTGCTTATGCTAAATATAACTGATACAGTAGCTATCTTCACAAAGTCTATTTTATTAAGCGTTTAACACATATACATTATCAAGAGCCCAAAAAGCAAAGAGCTTTTCAAACAACAAAACTAAAACTACTGATTTTTATGCGATACAACCAGCAAAATCTATTAGAGTCCCACATCGATTAAGATGTTGTTCCTTGGGCATTATATATGTGTATGGGCAATCCTCCACTCTTGAGCTAGCTTTTGGGTGTGAGTTAGGCCCATCACTAATATGATATCAGAGTCCATGGTGAAAGCCCAGCAGATGATTTTCCATATAAATAGTTGTCTACCTATGTAGCCTATAAAAATGGTCCATCTTGTTGTGGTATGTCCGAGATGTTGGGCTTGGGCTGTTTCCGTATTGGACTGTTTTCCATCCACATCTCGAGAGGGGCTATTAGAGTCCCACATCGATTAAGATGTTGTTCCTTGGGCATTATATATGTGTATGGACAATCCTTCACTCTTGAGCTAGCTTTTGGGTATGAGTTAGGCTCATCACTAATAAAATCATCTATTTGCAAGAGAAGTAGACTAACAAAGAGTGTGGATCATGGGAAAGAGATGAGGCTTTCTCGACGAGTTTCTTGTCGCGTCTCTCCACAGCAACATCCCATTCATCATGCCCGATGTGCTTCGGCTGCTCAATCACAAAATTGAAATCATTAAGCTCAAATTCGAGATCCAATCGGATCAAATCCGTTTTGATTTTTACTGTCAGGAGTGAAACAGTGGAGGTTCGCCGTGTTGTCTACAGCGTCTTCAACGGTGACGACGTCGTGATCGATCTCTAGAATTCGTCGTCGCGGAGATGATGATACTTTTCTTCGCCGGAGATGATGGAATTAATCAGAGTCATTGTGAGATTGGAGTTAGTGTTTTTCGTCGGAAAGAAATCGAAGTCGGAGTGTGGGAGAGATCGAAGACGATTGAAATGTTTCTGATTTTTTTTTCAAATTTTTTATTTTATTTAAAGCGAAGGTATTAAAGTCTTTTGAATAGTTAATGAAAGTTATTTTGGTGAACTTCTCCTTCTAGTGTTATTTTGGAGACAATAAACTTGAAATGTGTTATTATAAAGAATTGCCCTATGTTTATTTGCTTTTATACTAAATAATAATATATTAGTTAATAAAATTGGAATTCTAATCAAATATATCTTCGAATTCAAATAATTTAAAAAAACTTCGGGATATAGATGATTTTTTTTGTCTTGTAACTACAGATTCATATTCTGATGAAAATAAAAACCATGTAAATTACGGTCAAATATAATATTATTTCATTATAACAAACTATAAATTAGCTATTTAAAATAAGCTAATACATATATATCAAAACATTAATCCACATATTATATAAAAATATATTTTAAGAGATTTCCTAAGGAAAAATATATAATATAATATTTAAATTGATCAGTATAAATCTAAACTCATCATTCAAAATTACTAAGAACATGACAAATACGTAAATTTAGCTAAAATTATTGAGAAATGATAAATAAACAAAATCGCTCTGATTGGTCTAATCAACTATTTCCAAATGAAACAATATAACACAAGTTTATACATTATAATTGTTAAGTTAATATGTTGTATTTGTGCTGTAAAAAAAATATTGATTAATCATGAAAATGTTGTTCCAAACAAGAAAAAGTGAAAATCAAATAAAGAGGCAAAATAAGCAGCTAGCAGCTCCTTTGCTGTAAAGCTTATGTACGGCAAGAACCGTATGCAACTTCTTTGCTTTTTATTTAATTCATCAGTTTGTTGCATACTTTTACTGATTTAAAAATTAAACAGTTTTTTTTACCTGGGTCATCAGTTTTTGCATGTGCATCAAATATAAATTTTACACTATAATAGTATGTGCATATATGATTGATTGTAATGAAAATATAGCTCGCATCCGGTTCAAATTCAAGGTGCGTGGTAAATTTTTGAATAGTTAGCAAACACATATAGAAATTTTTGAATAGTTGGCAAACACATAATGGAGCACTTTTTTTTGAACTAATGGAGCACTTAGTGTCACGTTTTTGAGGATATCAGTTCAATATGCTGTTCAATATATATATGGTTAGAAAACAAACAGATAGTAGATACTTGGAAGTGATAAAAAACAGATAGTACACGTCCGTTACGTTGGGTCTGGAACGGCCTTCCACTGCGTAATCTGAGATGTTTATGACTATTTTGCCACTAAGCTAAAGTATGATAATCAGGATTTCGCAAAGGGCTTATTTGCCAACTAGCTATATTTCGAATACAAATTAGGTAAATGACATTGATTTAGACATAATTTAGTATCTAGCATTTATACACTAAAGTATCCGGTTTTATCCTTTATTTTTGCAGGTACTAGGTAAATGTGTAGGAAGGAATACGTGGCCAACATAATATAAGGACAAAAACATATGAATACTATTCCAAACGAAACAAGAACAAACACATCAATACTATTACAAATGAATACTATTTGAAGTAGTATATGATTATAACTTCACCTACAACCTCTATATACTAATTACTAAATATATCTACCCCTTATCTCTAATCTCACACAAACCTTTAAATACTAAACCCTAAACTTTAATCAGTAAACCCTAAACCCAAATATAAATCATAAAATCAAATATAAACACAAAATTCAAATAGAATGGAACAAAAATAATATAGTACATATTGTTGAATTATTAAATGTATATGATTACTAAACCCAAAACTCTAGTCACTAAACCCTTATCCAAATATAAACCATAATCCCAAATATATACCCTCACTTTCTACATGGTAAACCTTAAACTCTAATCACTAAATGCTAATCTAAATATGAACTTTTAACCCCAAATATCAAATAGAACACTTTTTTGTAACCATCAAATAGAATGAAACATGATAAAATAGTATAGTGACAAAATATATCGCATAATAAATATGAGAAATACACATTGTTTTAAATTTCTATTCTATCTAAAATAGAACACAATAACAAAACTGTTCATCTTCTCCACATTCAACATAAATTTCTTTCAAATTCAGTTACGTACATGTTCCGGCGTCTTTACGACTGTTGCTTTTAGAATCTGAGAAGCTGATTTGACTAACGCACTATCCTTGCTAACAATTTCAGAAGGGAGACAATTTCCCCTTTGCAACAGACTTCAAGAAGTCAAAGAAAATGAGAGCAGATCGATGGTAGCGACTGTGTAGAACAAATTGGTAACTTGAAAGAGCTGAAGAAAATCATCGATGAAAACTTTTCACTTTTATCTAAGGAAGAAAAAAATTAAAATAGATGATGTGATTCAAAAAAAGCCACGAGTTACTTTGCACATTATTAGTTAAAAAAAATAGTTTTCTTTCCAGCAGGTTGTAACGGTTGATGTTGAGGACAAAATAGCATTATTACATAAAATAAAATGTATGTATAGAAAATGTAGGGCATTTGATTACTTACCATATTATGTTTTTTTTCTTTGTCATACAGCCTAATTTCCCTTTCGCAAACGAGTTTTTGGTTGAATTCAGTCACTTCGAGTAAAACAATCTGCAAATCTTTTCGAGGACATGACAACTCATCTCTAAGATGAAAAATATATATTCTTAAGATATACAATTTAAAATCTAGTATAGACTTTTGTTTTTGTGCAATAAATCCAGTATAGACTGCACAATGTACAGTATAATTTTTTTTATCAAGTAGTTTAGTTGCAAACGGTTCAAACGCTACATCTATAAATAAAATTTCAAAAAACAAAATTAATTTGGATGATTGCAAGTTGGCAAAATAAAATAATACAAGCAAGCTTGTGCATGTGTGACCGGGAGAGTGAAGTGCAAGGGAAAGAGTTTGGAATGTTACCATATTTTAGGTATGATCCACTTGTAATGCGAAACTAAGTCACATTTTATTGGTCATTTTATACAGATATGAATTACTGTTTTTTCGATCTATTGAAAACTGGAAGATAGTCTATTTATGTACTGCACTAGAGCTGGTCAAATAAACCAAACCCAAAAATCTGAACCGAACTCAATTCGATAAAAATGAATCTGAATTGATCTGAACCCGATAAAAATACCGAATGGATATTGTTTTATGGTATTTTAGGTTATGTGTATTATTCAAACCGAACCCATACCTAAGTGGATATCCGATAGTAAAATCACAAAAATAACTCTACCAAACATGATCTTAATTTCTAATATGTATCCAAATTATTTTAAGATATTATTGAATTTCTAAAATAATTATCTATTAGATGAACGTTGATGGTTGAAGGTGGAGGTTGAAGTTTGAAATTTTTAGATTTTGGTTTTGTTTTCAATGAATAATGTTTTTCATTTCATGAAAACTTAGTTTTTGTTTTATGCTTCCATTTATTTGGTTTTCTTTCTATCAGTAATTATGTTTACCTTTCACTTGATTTTGAAGTATCATGTTTGATGTCTTTTTCTTATTTTTAAATAGATTTACTTATGATTTGGTTATTAAAATATATAGAAATCATGTACTTTAAATCCAAACCTGATTTCACTTATGTTTTAGTTACAAAATAGGTACTAATTAGGTATTTTAAACTGAAGAACAAGAACCGAATGGAACTCGAACCCAAAAGTACAATGAGTTATACCGGTTTTTTGAAGATTTATTAACCCCGATCCAAAACCGATAGAATCTGAACCGGTTCCGAACCGAACTTTCATATTATCCGTGTAAGATTTTAAGCCCAATAGAAAGAAATGTGTTAAAAAGAACTATAGAATCATGTGGGGTTCATGCATGAGGTCTCCAAGCCCAACCTCTCGCTTCTATTTATTGCAATGATCTTTCTAGGTTCTTGCATGTTTTTTATTGGTAAAATGTTAAATTTACCATTTTTTAAAGTTTTACTATGTTTTTGTTAAACAATTTATTACAAAGACATAAGAAACAGACAACAATCCAACTCAAGAAAAATAGAGAAAAAACCTCAAGGAGGCCTTATACAGGATAAATAAAAGAGAAGCAGGGAAGAGTTCTTTAATTATTTATGACTGAGACATCTATTATTTAGTAGCAGAGTGCCTAAGGGAAACTAGACGCTAAAATGTTGATTGACTAACTAACATTAATTAAGTATATGCCATAATATAAGTGGTATACAGTACGTTATTTGGCAACTCCATATGTTTGATAAGAGAGTTTAGTTCTAAATATCGTATCGAGCATTGGAAAAGTGCATATCACACGGTTAACTTAATTCAAGTCGTCAAAAAAATAATTCAATCTATACAAGTGATACAATTTTTTTAACAGTTGAAGTTTCCGGACTTTACGCCATACATTCGAAGTTAGCTTTTAATATTCCAATTTAAAAGATATAAGATCCATAATTTCTCTTAGTTTCGAAGTCAGCTTTTAAATATTCTGATTTGAAAAGTGTTCTATCATATTAATGTGATTTGAACTCGAGGCACAACAAAGACTATAATCTTCTTGTACAACCATTAGGTTACTAACATATTTTGTCAAAATATAAATTCATTTCATAAAAATGGCATCGAGATACAAGTAAACTTGAATTAAAAATCTTCTACAAAAGGACTAGCTAACAATCCCCCAAAAAGATAAAAATATTCTTAAACACAATGTACTTAGTTAGAATCTCAATCCAAGAACCAAGACTAAAGCTAAAGGAGTAGATAAGCCGCTAACACTTAGCAACCAGTATGACCAACTGAGCTAATTAATGAACCTCCAAGACAAAGAGTCAAGGAAAATCGAGCAATGGAGATAATCCCAGAGGATATACTTGACCGAGTAAGGAAAATCGAGCAATGGAGAAAATCTACCTGTTTTGGATAAATCTAAACATCAAGTTTTGTATTTTTACAATTAAGACTGGATATTTTATCCATTAAATTTGATTTGATTTGTTGTCCATTATGATTCGATCCAAAAATTTTGGATATCCGTAAACTTTCAAAGCAAAGCAATACTAAAAACCAACATCCGTTAAAACCAAAGCAAATCACAAATATTAAAATTTTGGAAAGCGGATATTTGATCCGATCCGGTGATCTATAAATAAATGTATATCTTGATTAGATTTAAAATTTTAAATGTATAAAATTATATAATTATTATTCTAACATATGATTTGAAAAATTCTATTCACATTATTATTTATATAAAAGTTTTATATGAAAGGAAAATAAACATTTAAGACAATTATATTTTTTTCTTAATTTTTACGTTATTATAATTGTTAATTAAGTTTAAAAAATTTCAAAATATGTAGATTCACTAATTCTTTTAACTTTTATCTTATATATCATGCAAAAATATATTATACAAAAAAAAATATATCAAATTTTTAAGATTATTTGTACTAGTCAAAACATATGAGATATACGTAAGTATTTGTAAATATCCGCAAATATCTATTTATTTTTCGGATATTCATTTTCCGTATTTCTTCAAAACAAATCAAATCAAAAATTAGATATCCGTAACAGACAAAGCAAATCACAAATACCTTTAAAAACATGGATATTCGATACGTACCTAAGCCTAGTTACAATGGACATTATAATGTTCATTATTGGATTGAACAACATTTATAATGTATCTTAGAAGGGATTTTTTGTTCAAAGGTATAAACAGTGTCGTCCCTAATACTTTTGGTGGCTTAAAGCATTTTTATTCAAATCTGGCCCTATATATAAATATTTAATTATTTATATCTGTAATCTTATTTATCAATATAAGAAACTTTGAAATGAAACAAAATGCTGATTTTACTTAATATATCCTAGATTAAATATGCAAATTTATTAGTTTAGGTATTTAAGAAAATTATATCTAATTTTAATCTATTTTTTTTAAAAATTACTAAACATAATCTATTATTACATTGGTGGATAAATTTTCCCAAAAGATGGTTTCGTAATTTAAAACCATGATTGAAATACGGAGAGACTGACCAAAAGCTAAATTCTCTACAACATGACCATCGACCACAATAACATGGGTGATTTTCTTTTCTAACTGGTTAATTTTAGTTCTTAATAGGTGTTAGCTTGATGGATGAAAAAAGTATGACATTCATCATTATCACCATATTTATGAGTATTGTGCTATAATGAAAGTCGTTCTGGCTGACAAAAAAAATGAACATCGTTCTGAGTATTTGACTCTCTTACTAGTGGCCGTGTGTGGTCCAAAACCCTAATTATACAATATTCAGAGGAGGATATATAAGAGGTTGACAGCTTTTAAATGAAAGCCTTTCTTTCTCGCGTTTCCTCGAAATGAAAGCATTCATTAATAAGTTAAATAATTAGATGGTCAATATAAGCCTGCATATATTGATGACAAAAAAATTATTTAGATTATCAGTTTTGTAGTTAGTTCCGAGCTAAGTCAAATCGAAAAAGAAAAATTAAATAAAAAAAATCGAAATATTTTTAATTGTAATGTTTTGGAGTTTATCCAAATTTAGTTGAACTCTTCGTATCCATGACTAGTGACTCTGTCTAGCCTTTTTTTTCTTCTATTCCATCGTTCTCATGAATCATGATCAAATCTAAATTCCAAGAACCTTTGATTAAAATAAATTTCTTCAATAATTAAATCACGTAAATGAAACCACGAAGAGGACATAATTCACATTAAAACGCGGGTTATGCTTTATTTTGTTCAAATTAGAAAGTAGGACATTAACACTATTGTAAATGACAAACCATTAGATTAGATGTTTGTTTGTTTGGACTTGTGTTAGTAATATATTGATTAGTAGGGATGTTATATAGGGTTACCCAGCTCAACCCAGTCTTATAGAATATAAACTCAACCCTATTATAGCTATAAATTTCTTTAACTATAATACTTTATGTATTAAGGGTTGGATTATGGTTGGTCATGGGTTAACTCATTTTATAAAATCTATTAAAAAAGCAAACAATAACTTGAAATTTACTGTAAATCATTTACATAATAAATATAGTATTTTCGTTAAAAGATATATAATATAATCAAACAATGTTTTGATATTTTGAAAATTTTAAGGAAAAAAAATCATTTCGTGAAAAAAATATTTTGCAAATTCAACAAAAAATAAAATTTTACATTTTTGGCGGGAAATCTCGATTTTCTGATTTTGGTGGAAAATTCGATTTCCTAGTTTTGGTGGAAAACCTTGATTTTTCGGTTTTGGCGGGAAAACTATTTTCTAGTTCTGTCGGAAAACCTCGATCTTCTGATTTTGACGGGAAAACTCGATTTCTCGGTTTTGGCGTAAAACAAGATTTTCTGGTTTTGACGGAAAAACAAGAAGGAAAACTCAATTTCCCGGTTTTGGCGGGGAAACAAGATTTCTCGATTATAGCGGGAAAACAAAACTTTCTGATTTTTGCGGGAAAACTCGATTTTCTCGATTTTGGCTGGAAAACTCGATTTTCTCGGTTTTGGCGGGAAAACACGATTTTTCTGATTTTGGCGGGAAAATGCGATTTCCCAGTTTTGGCGGGAAAACCTTGACTTTTCGGTTTTGACGGGAAAACTTGATTTTCCGGTTTTGACGGGAAAATAAGATTTTCTGATTTGGTGGGAAAAAAACGATTTTCTGGTTTTGGAGGGAAAACAAGATTTTTCAATTTTAGCGGGAAAACAAGATTTTTTTTGTTTTGGCGGGAAAACAAGATTTTTTCGGTTTTGACGGAAATTTTTTTATGATTTTGAGCTTTTTATAAACATTCATTTTATGATTTTGAATGAAATTTTATTTTTTGAAATTTTGTTTAACAAAAACTGATTAGTCATCTCCGATTTATTACATATGCAAAAAATACTGTGCATTTGATAGACGTAGATTTATATGGGAACATATAAATACATTTTAGTATTTCGTAAACTTAAATTTTGTGTATTTGTTAAAATCTCATTTTAATTGGCTTATTTATTATTTTTATTAAGTCTATATAGAAATGATGCCGGGGTGTTTGAAACTTTTGATCGGTTTAATTTCGTTGGAGAAAATTTTATGTGTTTTATAGTTTTCTCTATATAAGTAAAGTAAAATATCTAATTTTGTTATGGTGGAGTTTTCAAAACCGTTAACCATATATATTGAATATGTTTCTAGGATCCGCTTATTTTCAAAATTATAGGAAAAATTCTTAACTAAAATTTAAAATTTATCATTTATCATTTATAGAGTACAGATGTAAATGTTAGTAACTTTTTCGTTTGTTCTAGTGAAAATTGTTAGAATCTTAATATAAAAATAATTAACTATTTAAATTTCATGGAAATGTTTACTTTACATAATGGAATAGATTTAAATTTCATATGGAAATGTTAGTCGCATTCTACTTCATACGTAAAATTGGTATATGAAGAAATAACGTATTCGATTTGTGTATACATGCATATTCTGGAGTGATATGATTCTTTCTGATGAGGACTTTCGCAGCTTCCACAATTCAAACATGGAGACGAATGATAAGAAGAATAAACAAATGAAAAGTGTGTATATATAATGTGTGAATATTGGTGTATTATAACATATTGTAAAGAATCATACAATCAATATATATATATATATATATATATATATAGTTGTATTAATGAACTGTGGAATAGTGAAGTATAATTTACTCATGCTTGAACATATGAGTAAATTAGATGGGGTAGTCAACGATTTTATTATGGGTAGTTAACAATTTTTATTTATTTTGTATTGTTAATCTACTAATAATAGTATTTACATTTTTCAAATTTAAATGACAACTTTTTCTAAGTAGATAAAAAGTAGGATTCTAAATTGATAGAGTAGATATATAGAGATAATATGCTGCAAAAGAAGATAATATTTTAAAATTTTATAGAAATGATTATTCAAAAAGCTTCTGGCAATCTCTATATATCCTTCGATTTCTAAATATATTTTAAAAAGGCATGAACAAGAAAAAAAAAAATTTGAGGACCTTGCACCATATAAATTTCAGAAACAAAAACTATGAAACTAATATCTAATAAAATGCTTGCAGTACCATTAGATCCAATATGACAGAAATATAGTAACAAATGTTGTTCATGCACCACTGTGAAAACATCCATATAAGGATATATATATATATATATATATATATTCGGAAGCTAGAGGCAAAGCATGCCTTATAAGGATATATATATTCGGACGCTCAAGTCAAAACGTTCTCGAAAAATAGTTAGGTCACTACAAGAAAACAAGGATTTTTCGAGGAACGATTTCCTAGGAATTCCGTCGGAATAGCGTTATTCCGACGTCATTCCTAGGAAATCGTCCCTCGGAAAAAACTCTCGGAATTCAAAATTTCCTCGGAATTTCCTCGGAAATTTCCGAGGAAATTCCGAGGAACAGAAATACCGAGGAGTTACCGAGGACCCCTCGTCGTCGGAATTGTCGTCGGAATATACCGAGGAACACGCCGTCGGTATTTTCCGATGACAATTCCGACGAGAAGCCATCATCGGAAGGGGAGGAAAATACCGAGGAGAGTAGTTCGTCGGAAAATTCCGAGGGAATTACTTCCTCGGAATATTCCGAGGAACCGTATCCCTCGGGATTTTCCGAGGGAATCACTTCCTCGGAATTTTCCGAGGAAAGATTCCCTCGGAAAATTCCGAGGGATACGGTTCCTCGGAATTATTTAAAAAATTAATAAAAAAAAATATATTAGAAATATAAATTCGAAAAAAAAATTAAAATTTTGAAATTTAATTTCGAAATTATAAAATAAAAATTCAGAATCTTACAAAAAAAACATTACAAATTATTGAAAAAAAAAAACTACGGGTTCGGGTTCGGGTTCGGGTTCGGGTTCGGGTTTTGGGCGGTCGGGAACTGGACGTTCGGGTGCAACGTCCTCATCATGTCCATCATCTGCTGGTTGAGCCTCCTCTGTTCCTCTAAGCTCGCCTGCTGTGCCTCGAAGGTCGCATATTGTTGCTCGAAGCGCACCTGTTGAGTCGCCATCTGGGTCTCCAACGCAGATATGCGGATATCCTTGTCGTGCAATTGACCCATAAGTGCTTCGGGATCAGCAAAGGGCGGTGGTGCAGCAGAAGACGTAACCGACCGGGACCGACGAGCCAAACCGAACAATCGGCCCTTCCTCTTTGGAACCGACTGAAATATAAAACCGAAAAATGTAAATAATAGTTATTAAGATTAATTGAAATTTTATAAAAGAACTTACCGATTCAACGATTTCGTTGATCCGAGCCCGAGGCAATTGGGTACCCGTCGAATCTTCGTCATGGGTTTGCATCTGAGACGCTTCTTCTTCCACCTGAGTGTGGATGAGGTCGACGACATGCTTCACAACACCATCATCAATCTCGCCGGTCTTCTTGTTGGTATATGCCCTCTTCAGTAGGGCGAAATCATCAACCGGCTCACCATCATTTGCTTCCACCTTGATATGAAGATAAATATTAGTAATTAAAAGAAAAGATGAAAAAAAAATTTCAAAACTTTAAAAATAGAATAAAAAGTGAATTACCATGCGATCCCTCAGAGTGGCTTGGGACTGAGCACCTAAGTTGTGCTTGAAGACGCCCTTGCCTTTACGATCGTTGTTGCGGTTGGTGGAGTTGGTTGAAGAAGTCGCTTTCGTCTCGTTCTTACACCAATGAACAATCAACTCCTCGAAGACCGTGGGGTTTATCGACTTTGGGACCTTTAAAAAAAGTGTTAGATGTAAAAAAAAAAATTAAAAAAAATTTAAAATTGTTTAAAATAAAAAAAAACCTGGTCCAACTGCCACTTCTTCTTCCACTCGTGGATTTGATACGAATAGTTGGTCATCACTTTATGCACAAAGTGGTAATAGATAAACGAGGTGTTGTCGGGATTCCAGTTGAATTCTTGCTGAAAAAAAACATAATTAGTAAAAAATTAATATTAGAAATTAAATTAAAAAAAAAAATTTAGAATATTTACCGCAAACTGTTCAAACCACAGGATCTTTTTGGCGGTAGGGAATTCTGTGAAAGTCGGATGTCCCACGTCCAAAGACACATACATCATACGGTTGATCCAGCCGCTGATCCCGTTCGAGGAACGGTCGAACCAGGTTTGACCCTCTCCAGATGGATATGGAGTGAGAAACGGAAGACGGTCACGACCCGGTTGTCGAACAAACTCTGCAACCCTCATCAATTTCGGAGGACCCTGATAATGAGGCGGGATAGTGGGTGCAGCACCGAAACCAGAAGGAGCGTCGGGAAATGGAGAGGGAGATGTATGGTAGGAGCTGCGGGGGGATGGGGATTCCTGAACGGAATGGCTCCCCGAGCGACGAGCACGACGCTAGTACTACCAGGTTCATAATCAGTTTCCCCGTGATGATACCAAATTTTGTAACTTCGTGTAAACCCATTTAAATAAATATGTGTCCAAACATCCAACTCTTTAATAACCTTTCTATTTTTACAATTAGAGCAAGGACATCTTAACTTACCTGTTTCGGCTTCCGGTTGTCGTTGAGCTAACCCCATGAATTCCTTTAGACCTCGTTCGTATTCTTTCGTAAACAATCTCGTGTTCGGATCCAAATGAGGTTGATCCATCCAAGAACGATAATAATTTGAAGAAGACATGTTTTTTTGAAAGCAAATTTGTGTTTGGGAGGAAAGAAGAAGAGATGGAGTGAATGAAGAGGAAGAGGGGTGGCTGTATTTATAGATGTAATCCTGCCGACATACTGAGGAAATTCCGAGGAAATACCGAGAAAAAACATTCATTCCTCGGTATTTCCTCGGAATTTTTGAAATCGCTCAACGGCTACCCCAACGGCTAGCTAACGGCTACAAAATTTCCTCGGAATTTTGGAAAAATCCGTCGATTTATTCCGACGGACACACATTCCTCGGAATTTCCTCGGAATTTTTCGAGGAAATGTTGTTTCCTCGGAATATTCCGAGGAAATTCCGAGGAACCCCCCATTTTTGAGGTTCCTCGGAATTTCCTCGGAATTCCGTCAGAAATTTCCGAGGAATTCATTTTCCCTCAGAATATCAATGTTTTCTTGTAGTGGGTGAATGTTTAGGGACAACTACATCATGTGATATGCGATAATTCTTAGTTTATATATAGAGTATTTTTCAATGTATCTTGATAGTGAATTGGTAACACCCCACATACGACCTAGATCAGGTCAAGGTGCTGATCTCATAATGGCTAAACTGCTGTCTTATTGTTAAGTTTTGAAAACATTTTCGAAATAGTGAAAACACATTCTTCTAAATTTGAAGAAATAAAGAGGTTTCTTTCCCCCCCAAAAAAAGGAGAAAGAGGTTCCTTCACAGAAACTCAAAAAAAAAAAAAAAAACAGGGCTTCTTTTCTTTATTAATGGAATCAACATTCAGACAGGGAACTACTGGAATTTTCTTACAAAAATATTAAAACTGCAGTCAATTTTCTAACTCGCGATTCATATATAATAGAAACTGTTTAGCCGTAGGGAGGTTAGTACCTCCTAAATAAACAAATAAGATTGACCGTTGAATAGGCAAAGATTACACATCACTATGATGGATGCTGGGGGATGAGAGTTGGGTTGTTGAGAAACATAATCTCTCGTTGCTTTAAATCTCTATCCACTCTCCTTATCATAAATCAGTAAATCATAACCATCATTACTCCACTAACCACTTTTGTCTTTGTCATTAATGAATTGTAATGTTACTTTACTTATATAAATTCAGCCTCCACCAACCCTCCTTCAAACTTTTTTTGATAACTAGAAGGAGTTCGAGTCGGATCCTAGTCTCTTTTTAGATCTAAGTCTGTCTTTGCTAATATTTGATGGCATATCGTAAAAATACTTTTCAATGGAAACCGAAAAAAAGAGTACAACATAACAAATATTTGTGCTTAGTTCTAACACAATGCACGGTTAGTAAGACATTTGAATACTTTCGAATCTCGATCATGAAAGTTGTAGTTTTTTTCTGACTTGTATGGACATATTAGTTTCCAAATGGGGAAATGGTTTTAACATCTATTATATTAAAAAAGAAGTCATAAATTCTCATTCATGTGTGTTTTTTTATAAAATGGATTATCTACTAGAATTTGTCTCATTACATTTTCAATCATTATTAATCTTCATATTAAATAGAATACATCACATTATTCAATTATTAATAACTTTAATATTATATAAAAAATAATATATTTTCAATATTTTAGAGATTTCATAAATAACATTAACAGTATATTGAATCAAACTTATATTTAAATCATATATATCAAAATTTTGAAAACAATATGTTTAAAAAGATATTAACAGAACTTAATTTTCAAAAAAAATATATGTAAATATTTTGAAAATACACTAATATATTAAGTTATCGTTTACAAAATGAAAAATAAATATTCTATCATATTTTATCAATTATATAATTAAAATCAATCAAATTAAAAGAAAATTATTATGTTGACCTAAATATTTTAACAATGTATTAATTTTAAAAAATGTACGTAAATATTTCACTAATTTTGTAACTAGAAATGAAATAGTATTATGCAATAATATATATATATATATACAATTAGTATTTATAATTTTTATAAAAAAATCATTCTATGTGTGATTTTTAAGTTGGTCTTCTCTTAATTAATTTAAGAAAATGTATTTTAATAAAACTAATAATATATAAAATCTTTAAACTACTTTAATTATAATATCTTTTGATATCTTTTCATTTAATATATATATATATATATATATATATATATAAAAAATTTCGAAAAATCTATTAAAGAGATCTTAACAAGATCTTAATTTTCAAAATTATATGTAAATATTTTCATTAATTCCGTAATTAATTTTGAAATATTATTACAGTTTATATTAATTTATTCGGTTGTCTTTTATAAAATGAAAAATAAATATTATATCTTATTTTTATCTATTATATAATCACAATTCATCAATCATGTTAATTTTTTATTATATTAAACTTAATATGATGAAATTATATAAAATTAATAAATTAATAAAATTTATTTTCGTAAAGATAAAATATGTAGGTTAAAAATTTAATAGGATGACAGAGTGACTTAAACATACTACATGTATAAATAATAAGATATTGTGTAAAATGAATAAACATAGAAAATACTGCTGAAAAGGAATCTAGTTTTGAAGGATGAGTAAAAATTAAACATAAATTAAATACAAAATAATTTTAAAATATGTGTTTCATACACATATTAATATGTTTAATAACTAAATACAAATACAATAAAATAAATATATAATAAGAATCAACAAATACATATGACGGTTTAAACAGTTGATTATTTACATCATGTAAACTATACATTATTGTATTTGAAATAGCTTTATAAATATTTAAATATATTATGAAAATTAAAAATGTACGCTATTAATGATCTAAATAAATATATATGATAAAACTGAAAGTAAAACCCGCACGGTTGTGCGGGTCGAGATCTAGTTAGCTATTAATTTCTCAACGCTTTCATCTGAAGTAGGTGACCCGACTATAAGAGCATTATTTATATATTGTTTAAATCCTAATCCACACCAAAAATAGTAAAAAGGTACCATATATAACTGTTAAATAAAAGTACAAAAGTTTTTGTTGGCCTGTAATTATATTACTAACTTATGGCGTATTTTTGTATGGTACGACTCCTAATTGTCGTTAGACAGAAACAATCTTATCAAATCAAAATAAATTTGGTTGTACAATATTGTCTGCAAGTGCTTTATAAATTTATCTACACCCAAGCGTATATTGGGTGCGTCTATTTTAAATCAATCATCCACCAACAGTAAACTGAAAGTTGAAACAATGATACTATGATCTATTTGACATTTTTAACTCACAATCAATTGAAATCAGACACACTACATATCTATTTTTACTTAGATGAATGCATGATACTTGACGATGATGTCATCTCAATATGACGATATTCAGATTAATATCTCATGACTTGCGTCGAATTCAAAGGTTGATATATGTATATCTAATCTCGAAGAAGAAATTATCAAAATATTTCTTATCTAATCCGATATTGATGGAACACTTGAATAAGACCATTTGATGTCTAACCGAAATACGAATGAATGTATGCACGTGTAATTGAAAATATGAAGACGTAATTGCAAAGTAGCAAAAGATCGTGAAGGATTGCTCGTTGTCCTCTTGATGTGCATAGTAAGTTTGGTAGCCCAACTTATCAGTCCCACGTTTTTAGGTCCAAATGTATATACATTTATTGATTTATACACACACTTCTATCTCATTTCATGCATTTTCATCACACAATCTTAACATACTGATTGCTACTTAGATTACAACAAAAGTTGAAATCTAGAGTTTAAGTCCGTACATTTGATCGGGTAGAAACCAAGTGGATCACAATAGCACGTATCCGACATAAACGGATATTTTTGTCTATGCATAGTATTATATTCAAACTCGACACTAGTTCATATTTCTTTACGATATGTATAAATGAATTTCTTAACCATACGTGTAAAATAAACAAAACGAGTTAGCATATAGTAGAAGAAAAACATAGGATTAAAAGGATGAGGGTTAAGGGGCCACCACAGTACATATTAGGTCTTAAAAGACAAGCTTAGCTGTTTTCTTCCTTTTAAAACCAATCACTTTCTTTGGTCTTAAAGAAAAGCTTTCTCATCATTTTAGGGTTTTCTAGCAGAATTGAACAAAAGTTTTATTCTCGCACTTGCAAACATAATTTAATTTTGCTTTCATCATGAAATATTTATTGTTGCAGTTTGTATCAGCACCCACTTGTTTATATATTTCATTATTATATTGCTTATTGTTATGATTTATTGATAAGTTAGCTAAAACAGTAAAAAAAAGATTTTAAGCTTTTTTTTGTCACCAATAAAAAAATATTATAAGCTAGAGCGCAAAATATATACATATTGGAATATAATAAATGCTTTTTTTCCTGAAAGTTGCATATAGCAGCAGTTTTGGAGTATCCGATCGAATACTACGTTCAAGGATGATAATACAATCAACTAAAAGACTGGTGCCTAACCCACAAAGTGGTGTGGCTCCATGTCTCGTGGCTTATAATTGCATGTGAATGTTTTTTTTTCTTGGTATCTCCGGAGTTACGGATATTTTTGAACATACTACAACAAAAACCAAAATAGGTTACAGTATGAAAAATAAATCTCTTTTCTAGCTGCCTAGCCAAGTTTCAAATTCTGATTCAGCATAATTACTTAATCACTTCCAACTGGATGAAGAAAGTTAGTGAATGAGTAATGAATTTTAAATAACATGAGCCAAAGAAACTTCCACCACATTTAGGTTCATAACCCAAAAAGAGATGTACACATTCAATAACATGCATACACATGTGAATGCATAGTTGTGGACGCCAAAATAAACTTAAATTAAGAAAAAACATATTTACATATGTATATCCATATAAATATATGAAAATATTTGATAATTTGATTATCGGATGTGAATCTGAATCTGTGACGATGCATTAATATATATATAACATGATCATGTAAATCTATACAAACACATCCATACTGACATACACATGAAAAATATCTAAGGTTGGTTGTCGATTGCTATTAGGAATGCTATAAATATAACATCTAGGGTTAGGGTTAACAACTCTTGTAATAGTCTCGATCTTTCACTCTCTTTCTATCTCCCACCGTAGAAACTTAAAGTAATAAAAATTACTTTATATATATTATCATCATCTTAAATATACAACACATTAATATATACATTATTACAAATTTAAATTTTACAAAGGAGTCAAGAGAAAAAAAAACAAAAAAAAAGAGTCGAGAAGAAGAAGAAGAAGCATATGAGAAAGCGTCAAGTGGTGTTGAGGAGAGCCTCGCCGGAGGAACCTTGTAGGAGCTCTTCAACGGCTTCGTCTCTGACGGCGAGAGGTGTCAGATACGGCGAGTGTCAGAAGAACCATGCGGCGGGGGTAGGCGGCTACGCCGTCGATGGCTGCCGTGAGTTCATGGCAAGCAACGGAGAGGAAGGTTCGGTGGCAGCGCTAACGTGCGCCGCCTGTGGCTGCCACCGCAGTTTCCACCGGAGAGAAATCGAAACCGAGGTTGTTTGCGACTGTAACTCACCTCCTTCGACTGGATACTAGACCGAGGTAAGAGTTGGTTGTGTCTTTGTCTTTGTGTGCTATATATTATTTATATTATACACGGCTGAAAATATATATTATATTGTTTTAATACCTTCTTAGTGTCAAGGGTTTGTGTCTCGTTGAGAAGTTAAGCAGGAAACTTCAGAGATTTATAGATTGGAGGTTGTGGAAGATCTATAATCTATAATAACTGGATGCTTTAAGCATGTCTCAGAAAAGATCTATGGAATATGAAAATGATAAGTTTCAAAAAAAAAATATGAAGATTATTGTGGTTTTTATGTAATGTTTTATAAAGTTTGATTTGTTGTCTGTTTTGGTCAAATTAATGTATTTTGATTTATGTGTTCAAAGCATATATCATTTCAAATAAATTTCACTTGAACACAACTATTAACTGTATTGTGAAATAAAGTTTTAACAAAATTAATCTTGTATTCTTGAGACATATTGTATATGGGTATTTCTTGATGAATGAAATGAGATTGATTGTTCCTTAATATATGGAAGGTTCCTCTCTTGTAATAAAGGTAGATAAATATAGAAATGGAATCATTGGTTCTCTCAGTTTCTTTTTTTTTTGACAAACTCTCAAGTTCTTATTTGTTGGATATTTTTCTATCTAAATCTTCGGGAGAGAAGGGAAAAGGGTCAAATCTGGTTCTGTTTTTTCTTTTCATTTTGACTAAAAATTGGTTCTGAGACGACTCCATTTGTTTTTTTTAATATGGAAGTGGTGGTGGTAGTTAACTTTTAAATCACTATTACATATATTAAGGTTATTTCCAAAAGTACATGTTTCTAACTAGAGACTGATTAAATTATAAAGTTCATAATGTCTTGATTGTGCCATGATAAGTACCACTTCCTTCGGAATATGCCTTTCGATGCATGTTTCCAGTATTAAAATAATCTTTACATATCTTTAATATTTTGTTTTAAGAGATAGATTTTTGAAGTTTATATAACATGAGTAGTAAATAATAAAATTTAATAAATAAAAAAATAAAAAATAACTTTGAATTAAAAGGAAAACCATAGGCCCACAGATCTAATCTTTGTTGGTTGCTAACTTGCTATGATGAAAAGGATTAGTTTTTAATTGATTTATTAAAGAACCGTGAAATAATGATGGCTTGTTATTTCTGATGATTAGTTTTCCAAAAAAAATCAGAAACAGTTTTAAAAAAGGTGGGAATGTCTAACTGAATACTCACAAAAAGTACAAAATAGTTAAATAAAAACAAAAGAATGCCAAAACAACAGAAAAAAGGAACGACACTGTTACAATCTTCAATTAATAGGGTCTTGAGCTGTGTTGTTACTGCGGTAAACTACACTAGTGACCTGAGGAATTAGGTGTTTCTGTTATTATTCGAAAATAGTTTGATATCTTTGAAAGGACATGTGAGATGTATCATCATGAACATACATTGTTAGGTATTTGAGTATGGAGAGAAACAACTCCTGCTGCATATGTTTGTTAGCAACATTGTACCGAACTTGGCCAGGCCAATGACGATTTTATATCGCTACATTTTCATATGTTTAATATATATATATATATATATATATATATATATATATATATATATATATATATATATATATATATATATATATATAACATTCTATTTTGTCAGAATTGACAACACGTGTGATTAGATTAATTTAAAAAAAAAGTATTCCGATTGGGTTCAATCAGCTCATGACCACATTCTCATGAATCTAGGTACAATTCCGAAGTTTTTACACTCAATCATTCACTTGTTACCGATTAGCTATTTTGATAGTTATCTTTATAGTTATAGGTTTTTAAGGTTTTATTAATTACTAGGATATGACATACGCCTTACACATGGTGAAAATAACTAAAAAATATTTATTCAATATTACATATTTTATTCTGAAAAGTGATAAAATATATTGTATGTGTAATAGTTTATAAGGGTTAACACGATTAGCAAAATATAAAAGTTAGCACTATTAGAAAAAATGATAATGCACCTTGGGGTCTAAAATATAGTGTACTGGTCTTATAGCAAAATATTTGGTCGGTTTTGAATATTTTTAGAAAATAATGGTCCAGTTATTTTCAGAAAATTTGAAGTCTAAAATATTCATTTAGTCAACGTAAATTGAAAATATTGATATAGTTATTATTTAAACAAACTTTCCAAAATTTCATGAAAATTTTGATTTAATCATGCAGTAAATAGAAAATATTGTGACAGCTTAACTGTTAGCAAGAATTGCGTGATTGAGCGTGGTTAGCAAGATTTTTTAAAAATCACTGGATATTAAAAAATTAATTAGCAATAATTATAACATATACAATCCTATAATAGCGATTGATTCATAAAAAAATGAGTTTTGGTAACCACTAATAATAGGAAAGAAAAACATTCTCTTGGTTTGAACAAAAAAAACAGTAAAATCAAATATTCTGCACATTAATTAATACATATTCCGTAAAGAAAAAAAAAACATTTTCCCAAAATCTGAGTTACTATTTCTTAACATATTTTTTTTAAAAAAAAATAATACACATAAAAATATGTTCTCTGTTAAAAATATTGGAGTCCCAAGATATCACAACATATACATATGTACGTATTATCTTGTGTGAATAAAGAAAACTTACCAGATTTTAGCAAAAAAGAAATTAATAAAATAAAAAAAACTTATGTACTACATGTAAAGTTTAGATTTCTAAAATTTTATTAATGTATATACTGTAATTTAGAACTTAGAATATAACCTTGGAGATTTTATATGCTACATTACACGATTAACAATGAAATGTATGAGTTTCATACTTGCGTATTTTTATTCTATGACAAAGATAAAGCAAATCATTCATGAGTATAAACAAAAGTGAAAATGCATATTTAGAATTGCTAATATTCCAAACCCCATAGCATCACGCTAGAAAAATAATCAATTTGCAAAGCAATGATCGCTTAATCAAGAAGAATTATATAGAACCACATTGTATAATATAATCAACACATGTCATGAAGAGAAAGAAGCCATGTTCTATAAACATATGTGTATGTATAACCGGAAGAACCCGCAATGACAAAAATCAATTTGATAATTTTGATATATAAAAGGATAAAAAAAGAAGATACAAAATACTTATTTAAAAACCATGTTGAAGGAGAAGATAAAGAAACAGAGTTGTCATGAAGAAGGAAAAAAACAGAGCAAGTAAGGTAGACGAAAGAGCACTGAAATTCAAACCAAGACATTAGTGAGTTCAGACAACAAACAGCTTGTCTGAAAACAGCCTCCTTACTTAAGTCAAAACATAAAAGTTTAAGCTTTACACAGACACTATGTAAGACGGTCAAAGAGTCTTCCTTTTGCCTTGAGATCACAAGAACACATCTTTGCAACTCATGATAAGAACTAAGGCCAGACTTAGAGTCTTCCTTTAAACCAAATATTTCGATAAATTAGTTCGATTCCTAAAGAGAAATCACTGAGAGAAACAACAATTAACATTGAAGTCTGATGTTTATCATGCAATCAATCAAAGGTCAGAGCCGGACCTGTAGGGAGTGTTATGAAACATAGGGATGAGACCCCCACAATATAGGGCTCCCAATTCTAAAACTTTTCTATATGTATATTTACATAACTAATGTTAAGTCTATAACATTGATAAAGAAACGTTCTGGAGTAAGTGGAATATTAGGTATGTCACTGGTAGTTATAATTTCATGATAATAATTTATTTTCTTTTTTTTTGTTTTCCTGAACTCTCATCTCGTTTTCACTAAGAACAAATTTGTTTTTGTAGTAAAAGAAGAACAAGAACAATCCTTCTGTTCATAAAAACAACAAAAAAAGCAGAGAAATTCTTGGTTTTTATGTAGACTTTAAAATTGTTACTGATTTTAATAAACATTTTGTTGCTAACTCATCAGAATTTTAATGGGTTCAATTGTTTTAAATTTCAAAATCTTAATAGTCAAATTTTAATATAAAAACTGAATTACAGTATATACATATCAAAAAAAAAAATTGAATAGGGCCTCCAAACACACAGGTCCAGCTCTGTCAAAGGTACCACCCAAAACCACAGCACCGAACGAATCTGCCGTAGATCTTCGAAGCACACGCTCTTCGCACCTCGTCTTCCCCATGACCTCGCCTCTCTGGACCCTGACTCACTCCACTCCTCCGCCGTCTCCTCATTCCTCTGCTGCTGCAACGGCCTCTCAGGACTGCTCGTCTCGTTAACCACACTGTCTCTTCCATTCCTCTCTCCACCTGTTTTCTCTTTGACATCCTCGGAAACATCACAAAATCGTCTCTTTCACCATCACCCACACGAATATCTCCGGCAACATCCTTAAAACGTTCCAGTCCAATCTTTCATTCTCGAGTTATCAGATAATCTGATAAAAGGATGATTACCCACTTCGATTACTCTACTCCTCCAGCCTTAGAGCTCTAAATTTGTCGTCAAACTCAGATATGGAGACCTAATCTCACAAACGAACAAAAACTCATCTTATTTTTGATCGTATTAAATTGGTATGATCGATTAAATATAAAGCAAAATATGTTATATGAACCAATGGCATACATTGTAATATCTCTAGTAATCAAAGGGTTGTTAAGAATAAAAGCTGAGAAAGTCTCTAGTAATGACACCTCACCATAATAGCAACCTTGTTAATAAAGTATAAAATTAAGGTTATTTTCTAAATTTGCTTCTTGATTAATAATAAGAGGATTATACACAAGTGTCTATGTTTAAGTTTGTATTAGTTTATAATTTGATTACTAAAATTGAGAGTTTTCTATTTATTCTTTGTTTTCTGTAGATCATTGGTAATCTCAACGAATTCAAGAATACATCAATCTTGAGCATTTTTAGATGAAATAAAATATTTATGATTATCTTAGTTTTCTGAGTATTCTCAGAATCAACAGATCTCTAAGATAGGGTTTCCGCTACATCACATACCATCGTGAACAGTGAACTAGACTATGACAAAATACAATGCTATCACTTAGACACTTACTAATCATATTTAGGCCTTTCTATGGAGTGGCTCTCCAACTGATACCACTAAGGCGAAAGTAGCTTAGAGTGATGTATGTACGCCTCTGGAGGAGGGGGGACTTGGAGTACGAAATATCAGTGAGGTAACAGTGGTCTTTGCTCTTAAACTCATTTGGAGATTATTAAATGGAACAAAATCATTATGGGCGGACTGGATAAGGAAGTACATTGTGAGAGAGCAGTCCTTTTGGGATCTTAGGGACACGGAGCAGGGATCATGGGTCTGGCGGAAACTACTTCAGCTCAGACACATCGCTAAACAGTTCCTCCGGTTTGAAGTTCACAGTGGGAGTACAGTGAGATTCTGGACAGATTTATGGCATCCTTTGGGTAGGCTGATTGAGGTTGCAGGGGAGATTGGCACCCAAAAACTTGGCATTGCGAGGGATGCTCTGATCAGTGAGGTGAGGAGTGAAAATGGTTGGGAATTTCGAAGATGTCGTGACCGTCACATCCGTAATATCATCCAGGCGATTGAAACTCATAATTTGGAAGCAGATCGAATAAGTCCTGATATTGTATTATGGAGAAGCAGCGAAACAGATTTTAGCAAGTCATTTACTACTGCTGCGACCTGGCAACAGATCCGCATAAGGCGACCGGCAGTATCATGGCGAAAAGTGATTTGGTTCCAACTAGGAGTGCCAAGGTTTTCTTTTATCACTTGGCTTGCGATAAGAAACAGGTTGTCTACAGGTGATCGTATGCGCGCTTGGGGTCAGGTTCATATATGTCTCTTCTGTGGTGAACCAAATGAGTCAAGAGACCATCTTTTCTTCGCATGCCCCTACACGTACACTCTCTGGCTCGAGGTTGCTGGTACTCTGCTTGGTTGCCCCCCTGACCCTGACTGGGCAGAGACCCTAACACACCTTGAGACTCATGTGTTTTCTCATCTGGACTTCATTCTTGTGCGAATTGTGTTTCAGACACCAATTTATATGATATGGAGAGAGAGGAATGAAAGGAGGCATCAAAAGAGACATCAACAGGTTACTCAGGTGGCGAAACTTATTGGGAGAACAGTGAAAAATCGAATTTTATCAGTGAACTACTCTGCTAAGCCCCGGCTCCAAGGACTGATGCAACGCTGGTTCGCGACTCACGCTTAGGATTTATATACATATTTCATCTTATTCATCTGTACATAACTATTATTTTTGCTGAAGCTTAATAAATTTAACATTTCATCAAAAAAAAATCATATTTAGGCCAGTTTTGATATTCTGGAGGTAAAACTTTTTGAAAACCCTTTACCAAAAAAAAGATATGGTAAAACTATTCTCAACTCCATTTCATACATCTATATATCGTTCAATAATATACTCATTCTTTTCTCCAGATTTTGAATTATAAATTATGAATTAGTTGGTCTCCATGACTCATACGTGGACCAGAAATGATTAGTTTTTTTTTCCGTCAAGATTTATTTTATTATAACGGGCCAAGCCCAAAAAAGGCCGAAGCCCAGATACTACAACAGGGACAAAAGCCCAAAGCCAATCGGGCTAACACAAAATACACGACACGTCTAAAGGCCCAACCCAACATCACCAAACGCCTAAAGCCCAGATACTAACCAGAAATGATTAGTTAGAAGAGGGAATTGATGTAATACGATCAATACTATTAAAACATGAGCAATTTTTATCTACTTACAAGTAGTCTAGGTTGGACTATTACATTTATTTAATTTTTATATCATTTATACATATTTATCTTAATTATTATTAAATAATATATCATGCCTAAAATTAAGGAACTAACTAACTAATCTATTATTGTAAAATTAATGAATTAATTTATACTTAACACGAAATTTAAGTGATAAATAAATTATATTTTAGTTATTAATTTAATAAAGAATGATATATGTCTATTAATTTGTATATACACAGCTATATATTAATTCAAATGCAAAAAAAAAACATTTTCTTCAAAATCCTCACTAAATATATAAAAATATATTTTTTATATTTAGAGTATTAAAAATAGATATACATATAAATATATATATATATATGATAAAATATTAATAGTTCTATACTATTAATAATACAATGAAAGATGTTACTATTGATATTTTTATGAATATAGTTTTACAGGTTATTCAAAAAAAATTAATATATTTATCAAATATTAACTAATTCAAAAAAATATATTAAAAAATTATATCATAAAGCATTACATTAACATAAATCGATGCAATAGAGTATGAGTTAATAGTTTAATTAGTTGTAAATATATAAAACTATATATAAAAATTAAAATTAAGAAAGATTTAAATTTATAATATGAATAATGAAATTAAACTTTTAAAATTAAAATAAGTCATACAAAACATTTAAAAAAACTTTATAGCCTGTGAATAACATAAGTAAATTAACTAAATAAATGGAAATTATATTTACAAACATAAATCATTAAATTGTAATAGACATATAAAAATTGTTTATGCTCAAATATATTTCATTTTTAGTATGCATCCTCTCAAATATTAATCCATTACGTTTACAACAAAATGAAAATTTAGTTTGACTAAAAATTATATTAAAATTGGAACATCACTTTCATTATCACTTTCATTATTCATCTACACATTCATGAATATATATTAAATTATTCTAACTGTAATAATTTAAGTCAGACCGGATTGCATATTGGGTCATCTATTAGCTCAACCGAAAACCAGATCCCGAGTATTTGTTGTTATTACGGGTTTTATAGGATTTTTAAACAATATATTTTTTGTTTTTAAAAACTAAACCAGATTACATATGAGACTACATAATTTTTCAATTTAACGGCGGGTCGGTCGCATTTTAAAATACTCAATTTAACGTTTCATTTATAAAATCTAAATGTAGATACAATAAAAATACAATTTATATCAAATAAATTTGAAATGTTTGAAAAATTATCACGCGGTTTGAAACCGCGGGTCAAAATCTAGTTATCATTAAATCGGATGTTACCAAGCACATCGCTAAACAAACATCTCTTATGTGTATGTCTTCAATTTCAAAACCATGTCGAATCATCCATACTATTAAATCAGAATTTCTTATAGGATTATGTCTTTAATTTTTTATTAATATACATACCACTGAAAAATATTCTTAAATCCAAAAAGGTAAATTAAAATTGCAACAATATATAACTTACAAATACTAACTAAATCGATGTATTTGTAATTGCATTCCCACATATACAAACCTTTATGTGATTAGAAACTATGCAAATATATAATTTCAAGTTTTCCATCTCACGAATACTAATTAAAATTTCATTGCTCTATTTTCCTTACCATGAGCCAACCTTTTTTTTTGTAAACGATGAGCCAACCCTTTTCTATTGAGCTCTTCCAATGTTTTTTTCTGGGCCATGGATTGATTTTATTGCTAATCAAATATTTGATGAAACTTAATCATCGTTGATGCCTTGAGAACAAACGAAAAATTATTACCTACATTTCACTGGCCATTAGTTATAACATTAGTATAAAATGTAGAATGATATTAGTCTTTTTTCTAAGAAAATTTTTATTTTATGAAAAGCAAGACTAACATTATTATAGATTTACAAATCATTGAGCTTTCATTTATAGAACTAAAAACTATTAGTAATATTTCAAAATATTTTTTTATAAGTATAAATATTCCATGTTTTAAAATTACATCTCCAAAATTCATGTCTATTTTACAAACATACAAAATTAACATGATTTAACATGTCGTTATAGTAAAAATATTTAAAATGCATAATACTATATTTGACGAAAAATCGATATTTATTTTATATCAAAATTTTATCAAAAATAAATCTCGTGTTTTTAAAATGCGGGTCAAAATCTAGTATCTAATTAAAACTCTTAATAATCAGTTTACGTTTGATTCTTCAAAACTCAATGCAGATTAGGTGAACCATGCTAATATTATAAAAAGATCGTCAAGAGTTTTGTATCATTGGAAACTAATCGGAAAGAGACTAAGCGTGTTTAATCCAGCATCTAACGACTATTGACTGAAAATCAATTCATAATTTTGAGAATCTTATAGTCCTTTTTTTAATAGAACTTTAAAGTTTTGATAGATGTTTTCATGCGCAATGCGCAAACGTAATAATTTTAAATTTTTTATTACATTGATTTTTACTTAATTAGTTTTTTAAGTAGCTTTTTGTAATTGAGATTCTATTTAGTTTATGAAAATTTTAATCTAGGCCGACACATGGACCGATAATGTAGGCTGCAAACATCTGGCTAGTCTAGACTCATTTCTGTGGGGGCCAGGATACCCTTGTATAATTCAAAAAAAAAAAAAAAATTAATCTAAACTGGTATTTTTTTAAGTAAATAAAAATTATTTTATTTTTATGAAATAATATTTTTATACATTTTTTATTTTTGTATTAATGATCAATAGTTATACACATTTTAAATAATTTATGTCATCATTTATTTTTATAGTGATTATAGACTTAAACAATCAATTGGTAAATAATGTATATGATATTATTTAAAATAATTGATATAGTTATCTATAAGCAATAGTATATGTTTAAAAAAATTGTAAAAGTAGTCAAAATTTTGTAGATATAAAACATAAGTAGTATGCATATTTTTTGAAGAATAAAATATACTATAAGAACTATTTACATATGTTTATCTATATTTTATGATATCATATCATATATATATTATATTTAGTAAAATGCTTAATATGAATGATATCACAATAATATAATAAAGATATATATTCGTACCATCTATAGCACTCATTTGAAATATTGAAATATAAAAATTCTAATAAAAAATAAATATTTTTATTTTCTTTTTTGTTATTATTTTTTCTCATTTTGCAAAGTTGTAATAAATCACATATAATATTTTTTTTCTTATGTTGTATAACTATAGTAATGATTATCTACTGATTATCTTATATTTTCATTTCTATAACTGAATTATTTCATAATTAATTTTATGTCGTATCATAATTAAAAAGAACCATGTCATAATTAAAAAATAGTCATGTTATATTTTTTATTAGCCATGTCATCATTATTTTTCTTAAAGTGACTGTATTAATGATATATGTATAAATTACTTGTTAAATAGTGTCTGGGAGATGTACATAACTACTACATATCACTTGGTAAATAATGTTTAGGGAATTTGAACAAAAATTATAGATGGTCCTTATGAGTTATGAGATATAACCAACCTAACACAAGGAGAAGTAAGTGAGTCGACTTAATTCTTTCTATTTAAAAGCCCAAAAAGTGACTAAACCCATTCGTCTATGGGCGAACTAAACTTTTATAGCCCATGATCTGAAGCAAACGCATATACTCGTTGAAATCCTGCATCTACTCTGTCATTTTTGTTTTATCTCTATAATTTTTTTTTTGTTAAAATGTTAAATTTATTTATCAACAAAAGAAAAAAGATTTACAATACGAAAGAGTTTGAATATTTTAAAAACACATCAGCTTAAGAAAAGAGAAAGAGCTAGTTGTATCTTCCCAGCCAGTGGATTATCAAGTTACTGAATTCTCCACGTTCCTGGAACGAAGAGATGAGATGTGATTACGTATTGTCTTTTCTATGAACCGCATTAGCTGTTGAACTGTACGATAGGAACCAGTGTGTTTTCTAGTTTTGTTCCCTCCACACACTATGTATTACAGCTTGGAAGGAGAGTCGAAGTCGAAAAAATCCATCAAAAACACAATACCGTCTTCTAGGCATGAGTACGGATCGGATACTCAGAATTTTAAAAATATTTATAATTTGCTTCGTATGTGACAAATATCTAATTTTTTATTTATTTTACTTTGAAAAAATACAAATATTCGGAAAACGAATATCCGAAAATAAATAGACATTTGTGGATATTTACAAATACTTATGGCTCTCTAATTTTTTTGATTAATACAAATAGTCTTAAAAATATTGATAAAAATTTGTTTTGAAAATTATTTTTTGCATGATATATAAGATAAAAATTAAAAGAAGTAGTGAATATACATTTTTGTAAATTATTTAAATTTTGTTAATAATTATAGTAACACAAAACTTAAGAAAAAGTTGTAATTATCATAAATATTTTATTTTCCTTTTATGTAATAATTTTATATAATCAATAATCTGAATAGAAATTATCAAATCATATGTAGAATAATAATTATATAATTTATACATTTACAATTTTAAATATAATCAAGATATACATATATTTATTTATTACTATATCGAATTGGATATCCGCTTTCCAAAATTCTAATTTGTGATTTTTCTTCAATATAAACGGATATTGATTTTTAGTATTTGGTTTGCTTCAAAAGTTTACAGATATCCAAAATTTTTGAATCGAAACGAAATGAATCAAATTTAACGGATAAAATACACAGCCTTAACGTCTTTTAACAAAAAAAGAACATAAAATTGTTTTAAAATCCAAATTCTATCTTGTTCTGTTTGGTTTTTGCTTATTTAAATTGTCCTGTTAGACCTGAATGGTAATTAAATTCTCATATTATTATTCACTACATATACGGACACATAATTCGTTTTCGATGTTCTTGTGCTAGAGGCATGTAAGAGAAGACAAAAAACTAAATGATTTTTTGAAATTAGTATAAACACTATGTGTGATTGAGTGGTGAGAGAAAGGAGGAGAGAAATCTTAAGCCAGCTTTCCTGGCGAATCTCGACCCTGTTTGGGTTTTCTCTTCCAGTGGCTCATCTGTATCTCGGTGGTCGGCTGGCTTTGGTTTCTGGTAGCTGGCGTTCTCTTTGACGGAGCTCCCGGCTTTTGGCTCCGGTGAATCACCTTTCCCTTCGGTGGTGAACCGGTTTTTGGCTCCATCGATGTGCATGTCGGGTTTCTCTTCCGGTGGCGTTGATCGGCTTCTCTCCGAGTTAACTCGGATTACTACGAGTTCCGCGGCCATCCGATTTGGAGATCTAGGTTGGATCTCCAGCTTTTAAATCAGAGTGGTTTGCTTAGACATTGACTAGATTGTCTCTACGGCATCTTTTTCCAGAGTTTTTTTTTCCGGTTGAGGTCCGGTGGACCGACGGAAGCGGCTCCGGTGATGATCTTCTGGCGGTGATGATGTTGGGTGCGATGACTTGTCTCTGGCGGGTTCCGGTGAAACATTGTCGTTTCGTTTTTTTTCCGGTGAAAGCTTCGACCTTTGGATCACGAAGTTGTGTGCAGGTGACGCGTGTCTCGTGCTTTCGGTGGAGTAAACACGTGGACGGTAACGCATTGGTCTTTGGACGCTGGTTGGTGCCGTCTTCTTTGTGTTTTGGGCTTTAAGTTCGGGTTTATGTGTTCTTTTGTGGGCTTCTGTTTTAGTTGTTTGTAATAGAGCCTTTGGGTTTGGGGTATCGTTCGGATTTGGTCCTATTGAACCTCTGACCCTTTAATAAATTTTTCAGATGGCAAAAAAAAAAAAGAGTGGTGAAAGATTTTTTAGACGAGTTACAGGTTCCCCACCCACCATTGTTGCTTATTTACAATATTTAACTTTTTAGCCACTATAATCGTCTAATATGACAAGCAAGAATAAAGAAAAACTAATTCTTATAGATGTGGAAATGTGAAAGACGAAACAGATGGTTATGGAATATTCATAATCTATAAACTAATAAAAACAATTAAATGTGTTTCAGCCATTATGATTGTTTTTATTAGAGATATGTTGGGCCGGAAGATGTGTATCTTACGGACCAAGACTGTAAAGCCCGTGAAGCTCATGAAAACCATCAAGACTAAAAGAAAAGATTTGAAGACCAAGTTAATCTCAAGATAATCTTAGCATATTTACATTAAGTGTTTAGGAAACTTAGTATTATCTATTGTTGACATTATGTTAATGTTAACAATATATATATGCATCTTGTATTATATTGATCACAACATAATAATATATCTATTCTATTATACTTTACATGGTATCAGAGCGGTCGATTTTCAGGGATCAAAATTAAGCTTCTGCGTTACAAGTATTAAACTTTGAAAATGCTTGCCATCGGTGGTGTTGACGATGGCAAAAAAAGGTGGTGACGATGATCCAGACGAAGACGTCAAAGTCTACGTACTCTCATTACGGTTACTTCTTAATAATAATTATTAGGGTTTTGTTTTTTATACGTTTAGTAAGTCAAAGGGATTTTTTTGTTTTCTTCTCTTTTCTAGTATTGGTTTGGTTTGGTGAGTGCAAGATTTATTAAAAGTCCTAGTGGATTTCATGGGTTAGTTAATTGTTCGTGAGATTTATTCTATGCATGGTTTAGAATGTCTCAAAGATTGTGGTTTGTTTTTCCATAATTTGGAAAGTGTTGATTATAGATTAACTATTACGAGGGAGTTCTAGTTGAACTTCAAATTTCTTAGGTCAGTTATTTTTTAGTCCAATGTATGGACTGTCCAGGTTATAGGACGATTGTTTTTGGAGCTGCAGTTGCGCCCACGGGATGTATTCCCATTGTCAAGACCAAAGAAGAGTTGAAGTTTTTATCCTCCTTTGTCTACGTTGAAGTCTATTCCCGGAAGAATC
This sequence comes from Hirschfeldia incana, assembly GCA_026261945.1. NCBI lineage: Eukaryota > Viridiplantae > Streptophyta > Magnoliopsida > Brassicales > Brassicaceae > Hirschfeldia > Hirschfeldia incana. Next base: position 5,705,530 of record JABCMI010000015.1, on the reverse strand, counting down.
TACTGATTTGTTTTCTTCGACATAGTGTCCACGACATACATGATCTGCTTTATGATTGCAGATTTGCGTGTTGCATCCCACGTTTGTCGTGCGGGGGAGTATTAGAGATATGTTGGGCCGGAAGATGTGTATCTTACGGACCAAGACTGTAAAACCCGTGAAGCTCATGAAAACCATCAAGACTAAAAGAAAAGATTTGAAGACCAAGTTAATCTCAAGATAATCTTAGCATATTTACATTAAGTGTTTAGGAAACTTAGTATTATCTATTGTCGACATTATGTTAATGTTAACAATATATATATGCATCTTGTATTATATTGATCACAACACAATAATATATCACATTCTATTATATTTTACAGTTTTCAATGCTTTTACTTCTTATATGCATATGTCAATTGTATCAGATATACATAATACAGGGATGACAATTCTGAATCTCCCGATTATAAATATAAGCTATGAATATTTATTTTCACTTAACATAAAACGTGTTTAATTATCGTGTGGTGGATTAAAGTTTGAAAGGAATGAAGCGCATTGGAAACAAATCTTGACAAACACAAAACAAGGTATAAATGGTTAGAGAAAAAGGACCACAGAAAAGTGAAATAATCTTTATTCCTAAAGAATTTCCAAAAAAGAAAAAAAAATTATAACTAAATATATCCACATTTAATACTCTTATCAGTACTATTATTTCTGTTAATGTAGACCGATAAATAAAACTCGTTGTCCTCGTAATTCCTAGAATACAAAATGATTTTTTCATGTGTTATTTCTAATAGAACATGTCAGTTCACCAGCCAATAATAATTTATCATCTTATATTTTGTTTTTTTTTTAACAAAAATAAAATAATTAAGAAAATAAAAATTACCACCAGCAAAAAACCGTTGTAAACCCGTATGGTTATAATAATCCATGTTTTGTGATTTTTTTTTTAATTTTAATAAGAAAAACCAGCTCTAAAAAAAAATTAGTGTGATACACCGTTTGAACTAACGCAGTTGTAGATTACTGAGAATACACGAATTTGTGTTTGTGATTTTCGACTCTCAAATTCTCTACTTTCAAATTCAAGTTTGAATTAACCTTGGACCAGCCAAAACAAACCATGTTCATCCATGGATTTTCTTCTCCCTATGCTATATGAAAATTGTCGATGTGAGAGAACCAGAACAGATTTTGTTTTTCTTCTTTCACATGAAACCAAGGCTAATAAAATACAATAACAAACAATAATCATAATTGGGTAATTATGTATTTTTAACGTCTCAACACTATCTAAAACATCATTTCAAAAACTTGAAAGAGGTTAAGAGAGTAGCACACCGATGCAAAATATAACTCGAACTTTGTATCACGCTAAAAATTATTTGGGAGCTGGTTCTTATTGTCGAAACAAGGAAACAACCCACGCGTGAGAAGAGTGAATTTTTTTTTGTATTTTGATGTTCAGTCTTTCTGAAATATATTTTAAATAAATATTTTTATGGAGTAAGTAACTGGATTAATATATGTAGACAACAAATGTGTGTAAAATATGTGTAAAACAACAAATATTAGTAATGTATATAAAGATTGAATTGTTCCTAGATAGCATAACAATATTAAGTTACATAATCGTCTTCTATTGTTTTTTTTGCTTTTTTGTGGCCATTTTACTTCTTATGTTCTTCCTCTCATTGAATTTATTATTAGAAGATGCATTTAAAATTAAATGAATAGACACAACTCTTAAATTCTTAAAATATAAATTTTAAGATATTTTATCTACTTTTTAAACTGTTTAAAAAGACAACCTTTCTCAATTGAAAATATTTAGATAAAATAATAATAAAATGATAACGAAAATACAGTGTTTTTATCTGAGAAACTAATAAATATAATTTTTGTAAATGAAACTGAAGTCTCTAAAATATAACAAAGAATAAAAGATGAATTTCTTAGAAAGAAAAATAATTACATATCACAATCTATATAATTGTGATCACTAAAAACCCAAAGAACAAAAACTTCACTTTTTATTAATAGAAAAGAAAAACTGAACTTATCATTTTACATCACAATAACAAGAGTTTAAATAGAAAACGAAACAGTACAAGTGAACAATTGTATTTCTTCATTGCATTCCTTTAATGCATCTCTTCAATGAAGAGTTGTCTTATTACAAATGAAGAATTGTGTCTTTTCTTTTTAGAACTTTTAAACAAAACAACTTAACTAAAAGACACAACCCTTAATACATGCACTCATTCACTAAACACAATTACAACTAACAATAACTAAGTATTTAAGAGATGCAAATCTCAACCAAGTATTAAAAGTTACAATGGTTGATAATTAATTTTTGCAATGGATGGCTAAGGGATGCCATAGTTTATCACTAAAATTAATATAATGATTTACATAATTTTATGAAAAACACAATTTTTAATAAAGAACAAATATAATTATTAAAACAAGTATATTTTATGTTTTTTTAAAAGACACAACCTTTCAACATTAAAGAAGACTGCAATTATTAGCAAGAAAAGTTTAAGGACCATTAGATTAAAAAAAATTCTAACCATCAGATTCTAACTCTTTAAATTATTTTTGTAACAAAATACAAAAATTATGAAGAAATGTATCTTAATATTCAAGAGATGTGTCATTTGAAATAAATAAATACTCAAAACAGGAAGTTTTTAATGATAAACATGTATGATTGTGCCTATTTAAAAGATGAATTGTTTAAAATAAGTTTTTAATGATGAAAAGGTGGTCGGAGCTTCAAGAAGCTATTGAAGAATCAGGTTATGCTCATGATACAAGCGTGGTGCTTCATGATGTTGTTGATGAAGCTACCAAGGCGGGTTGGGTTTGTGGACATAGGAAGAGGCTTGCGACAATTTTATGCTAAATTTTTAAATAAAATTTATAATATAACGATTTTACCTTAGTGGAAACTAAAATAATAATTAACTGAGTCAAAATGTAGAAAAACCAAGTAATTTTTTAATAATTTGTTGGTGTAAAAAGATCAATATATAACATTATGAAAATGTATCATTTTTTTTAAACATAGGGTTGCCAAAAAACAGATCCCTTTGGAAAAGTATCAACAAAACATAATTTATTAAAACAGAAGATTATTTTTAGGACCTTGGATGAAAAAAACAAAACAGTTCTAACATTCACATTGTAACTCTTTAAACTGTTTTTAAACAAAATACAAAAAATGAAAATGTATGTCTCTTACCATCAAAGGATGTGTTATTTTAAATAAATAATTGTTCAAAAATGAAGTTATGAATTATGAAAAGGTATGTTGGTGTTTTCTGAAAATATGTGTTCTTTGGAATAGATGACTCTTAAAATAGTTGCCAAATTTTTTGATGACATGATCATACAAAGCAAAAGTTGTTTATATCCATTAGATCATAAAAATACAAGAATTTTGACCATTAGATCTAATTTTTTTTCCTATAAAAATGATGATGTCATAGTTGGACAAAACTAGTTTGCTATTATATGTAGATTCAAGAGGATTCACCAAACAAGGATTACAATAATTAGACATCATTAACAATATTTGCTGTTTTTGTTTTTGTTTTTCTGGCGACAACTACTATTTTCAAACTATTGTTTTTTTTTCAAAAGATAAATATTAAATAACAAACTGTTATTATTGGGAGTGCCAATTGGTGTTCTTGGTAGGCTTTGCTCTTTCTTATTGCAGGTACCAAAGACTCAAAGTCTAGTTTGTCATCATCGCACCCCGATTTGTTTGGGGGTTCCGAGTCCCAGCTCTTCGGTTTTGGTGTTCTCGATCCTCCTTTGTCCGCGGTTAGGAAGGTCTCGGTGGCGTCCTTCAAAGGTTTGCTATCTCTTCTCTAATCCGCTCGTGTCTAGCGCTTCATGTCCAGTCAAGATACATGTGTTGGGGAGATTATCAAGATCTAGCTACTTCGGCGATGTCATGAGGAGTCCGGCATCCTTGGAAACAAGGTAAACCCCACCTCCTAGTGGTTAACATCAATGACTGAGAACGGAGATTGATTTTCTGAAGATATCAAAGAAGACTATCGGATGGCGTCGGTTAAGTGGGGAGCGAAGATACGTTTTGTAATGGTTTATTCAGGAAATTTTTGGTCAAGCCAATCATGTATCAAAACTGAATTCCGGTTTGACCGGTTGATGAATCTAAGTACATATTAAAAAAAAAAAAAAAAAAAAAAAAAAAAAAAAAAAATTGTTATTATTGGTTGGTGAATTTATAGTTTCCCGTAAGGATGATAAACAAAATAAAATTTCATACAAAAATTGTTAGCCTCATATAATGGTACAACGCAATTTGCTTACTTAAATCAATATTTATAGTATAATTGTATAATTTTACTTCTAAATAGTTTATGCACAATAAAAGGTTAAGTATATTTTTTTAATAACGAAAAGGCTAAGTACAATTCAAATGACTTTTCTATGTAATAGGTTGTTTTTATTTTTCTGTGATTATGTGGTCCTCTACTTGATGATTTTCAACTTAGAGGATGTTATCTAGATAATGTTCATAGGTTCCACTGAATTTTTTTCATACACTAATAATTTATCTATACTATAAAGAGAATGGGAAAAGATACAAACGATTTGGTCTTTGATTCCAGAAATCTCAACTTTCTCCGAATAAGCATTTTGCCAGTTTATGCTATCCCACTTCGTGCTTCTTTTTTCTGCATCTAAAAATTAAAACTCCCGTTTTCAAGACTTAAGTGAATTTTTAATTTTGGTTAGAGAAGATTTACGTCGCATGTTCAAAATGTGAGGAGAAGAACATTAAAACAATATGTGCAACATTATTATTGCAAAAATAACTCGTGAGGATGGATGGTGATGCTAAATGAAGTTGATCACAGCTGCACATTAGTTTCAAATCTACCACCACGCCGAAACTGTTAAAACATCGTCACACTCACACCTATCACTTATGACTGATAACATTATAATTTTTTTTTGACAAAGATAACATTATAAATTTTGATCAAACGAAAAATGTAGTGGATAGATTCATTAAAAAAAGATCAACAATTTAGAGTTCTCGTGAGATAAAAAAACTTATAGAAAAGAGAATTGTTGAATGTTTATCATTTAATGGACAAGACCTTGGCTTTATTTTTTTACTCAGAGATAGGAGAATTGTTGAGTCTCATACAAGACTATTACCAATTCATGCTTTATACAGTTGCCTTTATTATTTGTTCATTTTAAAAATCAATAAAATATATATAAAGAGTATTACTATAATATTTATAAGAAACTCTCCAATAAATATGTTATAAGAGAATTGTTGAATGTAAATCGCGTTTCGTCAAATTGGTAAAACGTATAAACTATATACCTTATTGCATAGCAGCATCATTTCAGCATGGTTGGCCCTTTCCAATCAAAGTCTATATCCCACTAAGATTTAATTTTATAAATTAGGTCGACCTAGGTTATTATCATCATATATACCATTTTTTCGTAACATCACATATACCATATATATATTATTTATATATATACCAGACACAGACAGCGAAAATTTCCAAAAAAAACTGGCATGATAAAATCAAATATGAAAAGGTACCATTTTATTAGTATTAGTTACGTCAGAAAAATTCAAATTAGAAGTGGTGCACTGTGCACATGGTACATGGCAGTTAGGGCCATAACCTCAGCCTGTGTTAAAAGTCATGTCCCCACCACGAAAAAGAGATTCGTGACTTCACGAATTGAGTAAAATAATGGCAAAGTATTTTTTATTGATTCACTATTAATATCAACAAACTCCCTTTGGAGATAATCCATTATTATATTCTAATTACATGGTTATGCTTGTTTTGTTTGGTAAGCCGACATGTGCTAATCACGACTAGTATCTAATTTGTCGTAAGTCCATCGCATAATCACGACTGCATCTCTACGTTTCCCAAATGTAAAGTTATTTAAATTATTCGTGACGTTAATGATCACCTCCACGCCCTAAACCCATATATAGAACTTTTATAATAGTAGTTAGATCCCAGTTATATAATATTACATGCCTTGTTTATCTTGTACTTTAAGAATAACGAAAACTTGAACGTATATACCCAAAACGGATAGTGGGAATGTAAGCGATGAGAGGACAGTGGATTAATGAGGAAATTAAGCTTAGATTATCCAATGAATCTTGGATTTCAATAAACAAAAGATGACTAATCATTGGAAATTAAAATAATACACAATAATTAATATTCAATACATTTAATTAAAAACTGTCTCTTTTCTCAAAGAATAAAGACAGATTTACGAAAAGGACACCTAGATCTTAGTTCGATCGCATATTAAATTAAGCGACAAAGTACTTTGAAGATAAGAAGCCAAACAATATTACTTATTAAATAAAATTAATTTCGCATTTCAATTATTAGTTAGGGTTCATGTTTTACCAAGAATCGATTTATGGTATAGTTACTGAATCGGGTGATAAGTTAATATAAACTTTTATTTGCTTTGCATGGAAAGATCATATGAACTCACGAACGTGTTATATTATTACCTCCTTGAGACAAGCTCATGGTAATGTCGGAAAACAAACTAATAAAATAAGAAAACCAAAAAAGAAGAAAAAGAGCTTAAAAAGGAGTTTAATTAATATTAATAAACGTATTAACGATGATAATAGCAGTGCTTACTCTATGATCTAAGCTAAACAAAAGCTTAAGCTTCTTTATTACTCTTTTCCCTGCAAAACAACAACAACAGTTTCTCTCATCTTCACGACGTAGACGACGAGCCGTTAGCCGCAGCTCCGCCGCTATCGCTCTCAAACCTCCCATCACCCCCGCCGTGTTCTAAACCGTTTCCACCGTGAACGCCAACGTCTACGGCGTTGTTGTTACTATTATTATTGTTAATATCCTCGCCGCCGGAAACAGCGACGCCGTTGTCGATCTTTTGAACCGTGGTGTCGCCGGAGAACGGCTGGTCGCGGCGGGTGTTGAAGGTGTTCTTGTTATTGTGCATCCAGACCTTGAGCACGCCCTTATCAACTCCCACCTCGCGGCAGAAGTCGCGCACCTCGTCCTCGTCGCGCTTCTGAATCTTCCACCCGATCCGGTCGGCGAACTCGTGCATCTTGTCTTTCTGATGCTGGCTGAACTTCGTCCTGAAACGCTTCCGGGAGCCCGGAGTAGTGTGGTGGTTGTGGTGGTGGTGAGCGGAGAGGTTGTTCGCAGCGAAGTTGAGATCTGAGAACGGCAGGCTGGGTTTGTTGTTCCCGGAGAGAGCTAGGAGCATGTAGGAAGAGGAGATAGGCGGCGGAGAGGAGGAAGTAGGGCTGCGAGGGAGAGGAGGAGCCGGCGGGGGCGGGTGGTGGCGGTGGTGAGGCTGGTACTCGATCGCAGCGGTGGTGGAGGATGGAGGGAGAGACGGTGGAGGCAAAGCGGAAGTGAGGGAGGAATCGTCGGGGTCACGGCGGTGGAAGTTACGGTGGCAACCGCAGGCGGCGCACTTGAGGGAAGTTGGATCGGAGGGCGTGGAGGAAGGTGACGGCATGAACTCGCCGCAGCCGTCGAGCGCGTGACCTCCAATCGCAGCAGCGTGGTTCTTGAGGCATTCTTTGTAGGTGACGGTGATTGTGTGGTTGTGGTGGTGGATGTGGTGGTGGCGTTTGATGATGCCGTTGCTGAAGGAGATCGGTTTAGCCGGTTGGATCCGGGTTGGTGTTTCGGATTCGGGTTCAGGAGATTTAGCTGTTATATCCATTGCTCCAGCAGCTTCAAGCATCTATGGCTTTTCTTCTTTTCAAGATAATCTTGAACAACGATTAGGGTTTGGGTTTAAAGCTCAAAACAAAAATTCGATATTTAGAAACGAAGAAGAGATGGATAAAGAGAGAGATAATCAGCTTTTGGAGAACATTTGATGGCTTTTTATTTTAATACGTTTAAGAAAAATAACTTTTTGGAGGAAGGGGATGATGTTATAAGATGGTGGTGAATCTGGTAAGACAGAATAAATTAATTAATAGGAGAAATAAAAATTAATAAATATGAGCAATAAATTTTATTTTTTGAACAAGAATATGAACAATAAATATATATGCTCCTATTTAAAATAAAAATTCAAAGGACAGGGTTCGAGTTTGATGATTTAACTATGGTTAGTTGAGTATGGTTAATGAGGAACTGGGACCCAGAATAGAGAGTGGGGAAATATATGAGTAATAAATGTCTTAAACCTAAAGACAGTCCAGTTATTAAATTTTCTCATGCATTTTGACACTTCTTGTTTAAATTGTCTTTTTTTCTTTTCTTTTCTTAATATCTTTTTTTCCTTCAGCAAAAACTTGTTTTTAACCATTTCAAGGATATTTGATTGTCAATGCAATTACCAACCTCGTTTGGAACGTTTTAGTCGTACTAAAATGGTAACTTAGGGAGATTAGTTGTTGTGTTTAGCGTTTTTTTTTACTTAAAGGCTTATGTTTTAGATATTAGAACAAATTTATGACCAACAGTTTATGGGATATATATACATCTTTATATGGGGTTGGATTATGAAATCGCAAATTCTTTCTAACGAATGGTTGATCACTGGATTAAGAAACCCAACCTATTCGTAATCAAACGCGAAATATAGGATCTTTCCTCCGATTCTCCGGCAATACCTCGAGCTAGCTAGCTCGCTCACCGAGCATCAAATTTTGTTAAAATGGTGCGTGTGACACTAAAACATACACTATGTCCGATATATAGTATCTTTTGTCAAAATATAATAACTAAACATTTACTACTTCCGTTCCCGAAAATAAGATTTTCTAGAATATTCACGTTTATTAAGAATATAATTAATGTTTACAATTTACTTTTTTATACGCTTTTCAATATTTATCTACCAATAAAATTTTAATAACTCAAATATTCACAATTAATGTTTCTCAAAATCATATAAAAGTACTTTAACAATATAGAAAATCTATTTTTTTAGTATCTGGATGCGTATACAGTGGCATAAAATACGTTTATTATTTAGCATTTGCAGCCTTGCAGGAGAATGAGATGTATGTCATTGTTGGGGTCTTAGGGACTGCGTATTATTTACCGTAGCCTAGGTATTGAAATTTATAGTATACAAACAATAAATAGGAATACTAGTTTCTAATATTTGTACAAAACAAAACAATGGCAGATATTAAAAGGTGGAATAAGGAAAAAGATAAACTCCGGAAGTTAATCCACACTGGTTTCGGTTTGTCGTTTAATCCAAAATATAAGCAAAAACTTACAAATTAGTGTTCAGACACTTAGAATTTTGACTTCAAAGAAATGAAGACCGTATGTGTGTGTGCGTGCTTCCATGTATGTATGCTAATCACTAATCACGGTAGCCTAGACCATTATAATATTGTATATGTATGTATAAATTTATGGGTTTTCATCTTACTATCGATTGATATGATATGATCCATAAGAGTTGGATGATGGTATGTAGATAACTCGATATTTAGAAACCTGTCTAAGAATAAGATATCCCGATTCAACTTGTATCGATTTAGTTATCTACTGATTAACGTAGCGATTATGGTATTCATGTTTTACGACACAATATTCACGTCCTATTATTACAGCTAAACGACACTTGTTCCGGTCTAAACGAAGCAACTTTCCGAAACCGTACCTTGATTTCCACGAGGGTTCTTATTTCTTGACTAATCTACCCTCAAGAGATCGAAATATTTACGATCAACTTCAGAAACCGTGTTGGTACTTGGTAGGCTTTAACCTTCTGTGCGCTTCTTGTCACTAATCCACCAGACACGACCAAAGTTATTTTTGGCTTAAAATGATGATTGTTAATGACAATAAATATGGTTAAATATGGCTTTCTTATTTTTAAATGCGTTTCAACAAAACTACGTAATCATAGTTAACACGCAAAGAATTAAGGCTGACACGTACTTGAAAACTCCAGATGTCATCTTATCGTATCACTAGCATAGTTTAGAAGCTCGCCACGTTAAGTTAAATGCTCTTGGGAGAATCATCATTCGAATAGTCAGACTCGAAATTTCTTCTAGTTTTTCAACATTTTTAGCAAAGGCTCCAAAAGTTAATATCTTTTCAATAATCTTTTAAGGAAATATATCAAATTGCATAATCTTTCTTTCGGAGAAAAATACAAATGAAACCGGGCTGATAAGCAATCAATTAATGCTATTACAGCTAACAAGTTGACCAACTGATGTATTTTAATTTATCAGAAAAAATGTTTAGTTTAAATGTTTATATTGGATAGATGATAAAGACGGAACATGAAAACTAGTATCCTCTTTTATTTTCTTGGGCACAGAATCATGAATTGCATGGTTGGTCCATAATAAAGATAAAGTTTTGTTGGCTTTTTTTAATTTTCTTTCTCTGCATAACCAAGTGGTCCTAAAAACGCAAGACCTTATAATCAATGGTCTAATGAAAAAAGGAAAACCCTAACTAGGTCTACTGTAGGCGTGTTGGTTGTATTCTTACGCTAACTAATGTTATTTTGCATAATCCCTTTCTTCTTTACAGCATACATCGAATAAAATCACTCATTGAAACTCTAACAAAGGAATATTATAAAACACACAGACATAAATTCATCCAAGTCGATTGTCGGTTCATAGTGCTAAGATCCGTCCATAATTTTTTTGTTGGTTCTCTTTTTTCCTGATATGGCTAATCAAACATTTAATTTAATCTGATCATTCAAGTTGGACAGGGGGAGGGGAAAGGTAAATGGTGAAAATTATGAGATATTAGTACACAGTTTAATGGGATCATATGTGGCAACTTCGTAAGAACAAACCTATCACCCAAGAACTGGATTACAAAATCTTTAGTGGGCCCAAAAATTGTTAACCACAAATTTCATATCTACCGTCAGTCTGTGTCACTGATTACAGTTTTCATATCTACTGTCGGCTGTTACCGATTTTATCAAATTAACCGGAGACATAACTTACATACTATTACTTTCTTAAGTTTATTTGATAAATGCTTTCACGCCTGCGTGAGAAAGAGAGTTAAAATATTGATTTTCTGTAACTGATCAAATCTGCAATGTTTGGAAAGAACACCACCAACAATCCTCAGTTTTTTTTTCTCTTTGAAAACTACTCTTCAATGAATCTCTGGTCAAATCACACAACATTTCAGGATAAAAGAACACACCAAATATTGATACTACTACAAAACGTGTTCATTCATTCGAATTGAGCTTGACCTGAAAATGGCTTTCCAGTTTGGTAAAGAAATGAAATAGACTAATGTCAAGAGCCAGTATTCTTGTGTTAATGAGCATATGATTAAATTAGGGGCCTGATTAATAACTTTTATGTTTGGAAAATGGCTAAAACATGAAATATGATAAAGTTAAGGGGTGGGATCTGACGAGTTGTTGGGATGAACACATGCATGAGTTGTTTGGGGCTTTAAAACCACTTCTAATAATGGTCTGTATTGTAGGACACATTGTGTCCTCTATTAGATGTAATCAAAACTCTTCCCATAGACAACTTGATACACAATAACGATGTCCTAATATTTACCCCCCCATGATTCAAATGCAAATGCATATGCAAATATGAACTGCTCTGAGTGTGACTAATAATGGCGCACAAGAGTAACTCAAATATTTCATTGATCTTAGACATTGTTGTTAGACTATAAGAGTTTAGGACACTTTAAAATCTCAATGGGTCCAAAATGTTTCGGTGACTAGATTTTGCAAATCAGCAAGTCAGAGTGTCAATGATGCGTCTACAAGTATTAGATATCTCACTTTATGTGAATATATCTAAGACTAGATCTTGCCCCGCAATATTAAAATCCGACTAGTCCAAAATTCTATGATTCAATATGCATTTCCTTTGTTTTTGTTTCTGTTGTTGGATGATCCCAAAACGTAATCCAAACTAATCTCGAGATGATATAGAGCATTGGGTCTTATTAGAACCATCTAAATCATCTAATCAATTCGAAAACACCCAGATCCTAATTTTTAATATTAAGATCGATCAACTAAACCAGCACGAGTTAGTTCAATTGCTTATTCATATTACCATCCAAACTATTAAAACAGGAGTACAAAATTAACTCTGCCCTAATAGTTGCACAAAAATTACATAGGAATGCCACTGCTCTAAACTACGTAGTTTTGATTCTTTTTAAAAAAAAAATCGTATTGGGCTTTGCTTCCTTCTTTTTTTCTAAAAATTCGTATTGGGCTTAGTAACTCATACATCTAATATATTAAAAATCGTATTGGGCTTTGCTTCCTTCTTTTTTTCTAAAAATTTGTATTGAGCTAAATAATTTTCATTTTTTCTAACAATAACTTATATTTATATATTATATATATATAGTATATTTTTTAGACTTACTTTTTCCATTGGTTTTATAGTTTCTATCTATTTTTAATGTTATATAAACAAAATAAATATATTACATTTTCCAATTTGTAGATATAAGTAATTTTAGCTATTTCTTTTTAACACAATAATTTTATTTTTAATTTTATTTTTCTTATTTAATCTAAACTATTAAAACAGGAGTACAAAATTAACTCTGCCCTAATAGTTGCACAAAAATTACATAGGAATGCCACTGCTCTAAACTACGTAGTTTTGATTCTTTTTTAAAAAAAAAATCGTATTGGGCTTTGCTTCCTTCTTTTTTTTTTAAAAATTTCGTATTGGGCTTAGTAACTCATACATCTAATATATTAAAAATCGTATTGGGCTTTGCTTCCTTCTTTTTTTCTAAAAATTTGTATTGAGCTAAATAATTTTCATTTTTTCTAACAATAACTTATATTTATATATTATATATATATAGTATATTTTTTAGACTTACTTTTTCCATTGGTTTTATAGTTTCTATCTATTTTTAATGTTATATAAACAAAATAAATATATTACATTTTCCAATTTGTAGATATAAGTAATTTTAGCTATTTCTTTTTAACACAATAATTTTATTTTTAATTTTATTTTTCTTATTTAATCTAAACTATTAAAACAGGAGTACAAAATTAACTCTGCCCTAATAGTTGCACAAAAATTACATAGGAATGCCACTGCTCTAAACAACGTAGTTTTGATTCTTTTTTTAAAAAAAAATCGTATTGGGCTTTGCTTCCTTCTTTTTTTCTAAAAATTCGTATTGGACTTAGTAACTCATACATCTAATATATTAAAAATCGTATTGGGCTTTGCTTCCTTCTTTTTTTCTAAAAATTTGTATTGAGCTAAATAATTTTCATTTTTTCTAACAATAACTTATATTTATATATTATATATATATATATAGTATATTTTTTAGACTTACTTTTTCCATTGGTTTTATAGTTTCTATCTATTTTTAATGTTATATAAACAAAATAAATATATTACATTTTCCACTTTGTAGATATAAGTAACTAGGTGGTTTCCTGCACCATGTGCAGCAAAAAATTTAAAATATTTTTTTAACAAATAAATATAAATTATATTTAAAAGTAAAATTATATTAATATTGTAATTTTTCTTTTTATCAATATTTTAATATAATTTGATTAAATTAAACATAAAATCAAGATATTTTTAATTATATTTAAGAATATGCATGTATATATTTAAAATTATAATCTTAGATGGATGTATCTATTTATTTATCTATACTATTATTTACGAAGTAATTTTTTACAACGGAACTCTCACGTTAAAAGTTAGAGCGGTTAAAATTAATCTTATCCTTAATAAATAAAATAAATACAAAAAAAAATGATTTTTAACTTTTTAATCAATAGTTATAAAATATTTATGCCCGCATCTATCGGCCAACACCTAGTTTTAATTAAATATTTTAAATAAATTTGCAAAAAAAATACATTTATCAAAAATTAAAATTAAACAATATTTATAAAATTTTTATATATATAAGAAACTAATGATTTCACGATTATATTTTTATAACTTTCTAAACAAAATTGTATACATTTTTGAAAATGTTAGTAATAAAATTGTATAATTTAAGATATATAATTTAATGATAATTTCGAAATTAGAATGCCATATTTGAAAATATTTATTTTAATGGTGATTTATGAGTTATTACCATATTCTAAAAATATTTCCAAAAATATAAATCGATATTAAAGTAATATATGAATTATTACCATCTTTTAAAAAGTTTACCCAAAATATAAACTAATATTAAATGTAATTGTCCATGTCATATTAAATTATAAGACATGTCATTTTTTATAAGGAAATTTTCTATTTTATAAAGACATGTCATCTTTTTTCAGTGGCATGTCATCATTTTTTTGGCGAGAGTGATTGTAGTAACGACACGTGTACAAATCACTTCGCAAATAATATATAAGTGATTTTAGCTATTTCTTTTTAACACAATAATTTTATTTTTAATTTTATTTTTCTTATTTAATTTTACTATTAAACCTGCAACACATGCTCTAATTTTATACACTTTATGTTTAGTTTACCAAACAAAAGAAAATAAAATACAATATAAAAACAATAAACTCTAATTTTTAAAAAGTATAATAAACCGAATAAACACGATATTAGCGCCAGACTGCATGAAGATATAAAACAATTACATGAATCTTTTAAAAACTAGAAAAAACATTATAATTACATCGAATATACATCCGCGCGGGCGCGCGGGTCAAAAGCTAGTCTTATGTTATAATGATATTCAGATTTCACATACAAACCCTTTACCTCAATTATTCGTCCATACCATATATTTTCCATTGAATAAAGTAGCTTTCTGCAAGGACATGCATGTAATTTGCATAAACGCGACGGTGCATTGTTCGCACACTGTTATCACCATCATTCAAATAGGATTTTAAGTTGGTAACAAATAAAATCAAGAGCGCCTATCTGGCCCAATACGGGCCCATTTACTTTTCACCTTTTATTGTTTATTATTCGAATTAATTGGTTTTCCCGCCTAAACTCGTCTCCAAATCCCTAATAGGCTCTCGAAAACAACAAAAATATTTAATTTCGTTTTTTTTTTCACTTTCCTCGTCTCCCTCCGACGATTCGAACGAGTCACCGGGAAGCTGACTGAGTAGTAGAGAAAGCGAGACAAAGTAGATTCTTTTCCGTCCGAAAACAGTCGTCAACACTACCGAGTTGACAGTAGAGTGGCGAAGATGGAAGGGGAGGAAGAGCCAATGGGTGAGTCTCGCGGCGAGTCCCAGAGGAAATCCGGAACTCCGAGGCTTTACATCAAAGAGCTTGTCATGAGGAACTTCAAATCGTACGCTGGCGAACAACGCGTCGGTCCTTTCCACAAGGTTATTAGGGTTTTCCTTTTTTTTTTTTACTCTCTCTAATTCATTTTCGAAATTGAGTGAAAAAAAATAGGATTTTAGGGTTACGAGTTGATCGAAATTGGAAGCTGATTAAGTTGGGGTTTTCTTTGAATTTGAGTCTAGTCTCCTCGTGAAATTACATCATTAGCCTCTGTTTCGAACTTCTCCCTTTTGGGATACTTTTGATTGCAGTTGTGAATTACATGAATTTCAATTGCGATTATATGTTGTGGATTCGAATATTAAGGTTTATTAAATTTCATTAATTTTCAGAGTTTTTCTGCGGTGGTTGGACCTAATGGGAGTGGAAAGAGCAATGTGATAGATGCGATGCTGTTTGTATTCGGGAAACGAGCTAAGCAGGTGCGTTCTCTTTTGCATATTTACTCATTGCATATTTCTTTTTCTGAAGTCTTATGTTTCTTTGCTATTATCAGATGCGGCTCAACAAAGTGTCGGAACTGATTCACAACTCAACCAATCACCAGAACTTGGATAGTGCTGGAGTTTCTGTACAGTTTGAAGAGATTATTGATAAGGTAAAGTTGTTCACTTCTTTTCTTTCATTTCATTGGAGACCTTTTTTATGAGCTGTTCCGGCTTTTTCAAGGCTTTTTTACTTAAGGCTGCACGGTGTGTTAAAACAGGAAGACGGCTCCTACGAAACTGTTCCTGGGAGTGATTTCATGATTACCCGGGTTGCATTCCGAGACAATTCTTCCAAGTATTATATCAATGAAAGGTCGAGCAATTTCACTGAAGTTACCAAAAAGTTGAAGGGGAAAGGTGTAGATCTTGACAACAACCGTTTCCTGATTCTTCAGGTTATCGCTTTTTTGGAAGAAACTGCCTATTTATTGTTACATTTACATGTGTTCCCCTACTAACATAGTTTCTTGAATGTTGACAGGGGGAGGTAGAACAGATATCACTCATGAAGCCGAAAGCACAAGGTCCCCATGATGAAGGTTTTCTTGAATATCTCGAGGATATTATTGGAACGAATAAATACGTGGAGAAGATAGACGAATTAAATAAAGAGTAAGTGATCCATGCATTCTACAATTTCTTATAAATGACCAAATGATCAGTGCCCAAGAATTGCGTTTGGGGCGCAATTGCAAACTTTCCTTCCTTTTTTCTTGTGGATTATGCATATTTGTTATTGGTGAATGGGTTCGTAAATCACAATTC
The DNA here is from genome assembly GCA_026261945.1 of Hirschfeldia incana. Classification (NCBI taxonomy): domain Eukaryota; kingdom Viridiplantae; phylum Streptophyta; class Magnoliopsida; order Brassicales; family Brassicaceae; genus Hirschfeldia; species Hirschfeldia incana. Next base: position 5,688,949 of record JABCMI010000015.1, on the reverse strand, counting down.
ACTAGGCAGATTTAGATGTAAGTGGTTCCTGACTTGTTGGATGTTATTTTTGTAATTACAATTGCCTCTCCGAAATGTAGGCTTGAAACTCTCAATGAAAAGCGCTCTGGAGTTGTACAGATGGTGAAATTAGCAGAGAAAGAGAGGGACAATTTAGAGGTTCGTAGACGTCTACCCTTCTTATATGCCACCTGGTTTTTGTTGTACTTGTTGTTAAAGTGATTTTTTGGAACAGGGTGTGAAGGATGAAGCAGAGACTTACATGCTGAAAGAGCTTTCTTATCTTAAATGGCAAGAAAAGGCTACAAAAATGGCACATGAAGACACTTTAGCTAATATTACCGAACAGAAAGAGAGCTTGCAGAGTTTGGAAAACAGTCTAAAGAATGATCGGTAAGCGCTAGTAAATTTTCTTTGAAATAGCAAAAAGTTAATGAAGTCATCTGTGACACATACCGTATCATTGCTGTTTTAGAGAGAAAATGGATGGGAGTAATAAGGAATTGAAGGAACTAGAGTCTGTGCATGAAAAACATAAGAAGAGACAAGAGGTTTGTCTGAAATCCGGATGAGTTATGCTCTCATACTTATGACCGACGTCCCTAAAATCATTTTTTTCTTCGGCTGCAATGATTAGGGTCTTGATAATGAACTTCGAGATTGTAAGGAGAAGTTCAAAGAGTTTGAAAGGCAGGACGTAAAGCACAGGGAGGATTTGAAGCATATGAAGCAAAAAATCAAGAAATTAGAGGATAAACTTCAAAAGGTTGGTTATAAAGGATTTACTTGTTTATGTAGGCATATACCTTACCTGTTTTTTTAATGCAGGATTCATCCAAAATCGATGATTTGACAAAGGAGTGCGAGGACTCGAGAAATCTTATACCTAAACTTCAGGAAAATATACCAAAGCTGCAGGAGGTCTTGGTAGATGAGGAGAAGGCACTGGAAGAAATCAAAGAGAAAGCTAAAGGTGTGTTTTTCTTTAGTGTCTTATGCCCACTAATGATGACCTTTTTACCTAACCCTGGCAGCTTCTTTAGAAACATTGCAGTTATATGGACGTGAAATTGCATCCGGTTAAAGTACCCATTATAATGATTAGCTAGTCCTGCTGAATATTTCTGTCAATTTTGTTACAGCTGAAACTGAAGGTTACCGGTCTGAGCTTACAAAAATTCGTGCTGAATTAGAACCTTGGGAAAAAGATTTAATTGTCCACAAGGGAAAGCTGGATGTTGCATCATCCGAAAGTGAGCTCTTGAGCAATAAGGTACCATTTAGTAATAATATTTGCTTCGAGTGAAGAACTTTTTCTTTTCTACATAAGTTGGCTCATCTTCAAAAGAATTTCCTGATTTTTTTTTTTAATTAGTTATCTCCATCAGCTTCGTTAAAGAATATTTCTACCATATTTAGATCTTTCTGTGCTTGCTGGACCTGCTTTCTTTCTTACGATTTCAATATATTGTTGGATAACAATTTCTGCATCCTTTGAACATTACTACTTTGTTATATAGCACGAAGCTGCTCTGAAGGCCTTCACAGATGCTCAGAAACAGCTCTCTGATATATCAGGGAGGAAAGAGGAAAAATCTGCAGCAACTACTTCTATTAAAGCTGATATAGAGAAGAAGAAACTTGAAGCAATGGAAGCTCGGAAAGTCGAAGAGGTATGTACTTTTCTTAGGATTGTATTATTTGCAGCTTGGGTTTTGAATTGAGATTATGCTTCTTGACTTCAACAGGAATCACATAGAGAACAGGAAACTCTTATTCCACAAGAGCAGGCAGCCAGAGAAAAAGTTGCTGAACTAAAGTCAGCTATGAATTCTGAGAAGAGTCAAGGTGATGTTTTGAAGGCAGTTTTACGAGCCAAGGAGAACAATCAAATTGAAGGAATTTATGGAAGGATGGGGGACTTAGGTGCCATTGATGGTAAGTATATTGATCTATCTTCTAGTATAAACGTTCGCTGTCATTTGACATTTTAGATAGTTATTTTCTCCCTGTAGTATTAGACGTGGAATTTTAGTTGAATTTACTTCCATGTCTAAATGATATTAAATGTAGTACAAAAAAGCTTTTTATCACTGACTTTGGTTGTCCTTGCAGCGAAATACGATGTTGCCGTTTCAACTGCTTGCGGTGGCCTTGATTACATTGTTGTAGAAACAACGTCTGCCGCTCAGGCATGTGTCGAGCTACTGCGGAAGGGAAATCTTGGCGTTGCAACGTTTATGATACTGGTATTGCATTCTAATTTCTGTATATATGTTTTCAATCTTACCCAACTGGTGAATTTATTTTAAATGCTAACTTACACCAGAAATCGTTGGAGGGATCTTTAGATCTGTGATAAGAGTTGATATTAGTAAACTATTATATTTAGTTAGGACGTAACAAGTGTGTTATGGTGGATTTGAATCGGCATATCAAATGCAGTATGTAGTTCTCTGAGGAAGAGATCGAAAGCTTCATATTCTTTCGCCTAGTTGCTCCCCTTGCAAATAAATAATGAATATTCTTTGTAAATATTTGTTTTGTGCAGGAGAAACAAACCAATCATTTACCAAGATTGAAGGAGAAAGTGAAGACACCCGAGGATGTTCCACGCCTCTTTGATCTGATTAGAGTTAAGGATGAGAGGATGAAACTTGCATTCTACGCAGCCTTGGGTAACACTGTTGTGGCAAAAGATCTTGATCAGGTATATTATGTTTGCTCATTAAGACTGGCTCAGCAACAACATTCATTTACTGGCCTAATACCGATGGATTCGTCTATGCTTAGCTAATCTAATGAAAAAAGATGAATACAAAGTGTCTGTGGACCAACAGCTGAACTATTAGATACATTTGTTTTGGTTATCAGGCAACACGTATTGCGTATGGTGGGAACAGAGAATTTCAAAGAGTTGTGACTCTTGACGGTGCTCTCTTTGAAAAATCTGGCACCATGAGTGGAGGGGGAGGCAAGCCACGTGGAGGAAGAATGGGAACCTCTATTCGAGCCACTGGTGTGTCTGGCGAAGCTGTTGCTAATGCAGAAAAAGAGCTCTCCAATATTGTGAACATGTTAAACAATATCCGTGAAAAGATTGGCAATGCCGTGAGACAATATCGAGCTGCAGAAAACGAAGTCTCTCGCCTCGAGATGGAGCTGGCGAAAAGCCAAAGGGAGGTACTGTCTCCTGTGATTATATCAGTGTAGCCCTCCCTTGAAATATATGAACAATTTGCCTTAACAGCAATAAAACGTTGCTTTCTTCCATCTAATAGATCGAAAGTCTCAACTCAGAGCATAATTACCTGGAGAAACAACTAGCTTCCCTGGAAGCTGCATCTCAGCCAAAGACAGATGAGATAGACAGGCTTAAAGAACTCAAGAAAATCATCTCCAAAGAAGAAAAAGAGATTGAAAAACTTGAGAAGGGTTCTAAACAGCTGAAGGATAAAGTGCGTAGCTGTAGTTATTCTATTTTTTTGTTTTATGTTTTGAAGTGTGGCAAATCCTCCTTGTTTCTATTTGTTCCTTTGTATTATCATTATTATTATCCTATATCTAGAACTGAGTGGTGTTTCTTGTTTTAGGCTTTGGAGCTGCAAACCAACATAGAGAACGCTGGTGGGGAAAAACTGAAAGGACAAAAGGCAAAGGTTGAGAAGATTCAGAGTGTAAGTTTTCTGCTCTTAGCATGCTGTTAGTGAGCTCATTGATGAGTGTTCCTAACTTATTTTGCACATGTTTAGGACATTGACAAAAGTAGTACAGAGATCAATCGATGTAATGTTCAAATAGAAACACACCAGAAAATGATAAAGAAGTTAACAAAGGGGATTGAAGACGGGACTCGAGAGAAAGAAAGGCTAGAGGGTGAGAAGGAAAAATTGCTGACGGTTTTCAAATCTATAGAACAGAAAGCATTTGCAATCCAAGAGACGTATAAAGAAACACAGAAGGTTTTAACTGTCCTTATCTCTTTTTATCTACATATTATTTGGATAAGAGTCATAGAGCAGTCCTTTCTTTTTTTTGTTGTGCAGTTGATTGATGAACATAAAGACGTGCTGACGGAAGCAAAATCCAATTATGAGAAGCTGAAAAAGTCTGTGGATGAGTTGAAGGCATCTAGGGTAACAAACAACCGAATCCTTTTCTTTCTTGCTGGTTGCAGCTGTGTCAGTCACTTAGGGAGCTTTTCATCATTTAATACGTAAGTCGTACACAGGTCGATGCAGAATTCAAAGTTCAAGATATGAAAAAGAAATACAATGAATTAGAATTGAAAGAGAAGGGCTACAAGAAGAAACTCAACGACTTGCAGATTGCACTCACAAAGCATATGGAACAGTACGTATGGTAAACCCCCATTCATGATATCTACCTCATTTGTATCTCAATTTGTCATTTCTCCATTGCAGAATTCAGAAAGATCTTGTTGATCCGGATAAGCTTCAAGCCACATTGATGGATAATAATTTGAACGAAGCGTGTGATCTAAAACGGGCTCTTGAAATGGCTGCCGTATTGGAGGCCCAGCTGAAAGAGTTGAATCCAAATCTTGACTCAATTGCGGAGTAAGAATTTACTTGTTTCATTTTTTTTAATCTAACCGGTACATGTTTCACTAGGTTTCTTGATTGTTTGCTCTATAATTACCTAAAGGTATCGGAGCAAAGTGGAACTTTACAATGGGCGTGTAGATGAACTTAACTCTGTAACCCAAGAACGTGATGACATAAGGAAGCAGCATGATGAACTGAGAAAGAGAAGGTAATTCGCACTTTTAATTGTTTTGCATATTCATATATTTTTTCCCTTTTGTTATTGGTTTCATGAAGCTAACTTGGATGACTATGAGTTGCTTTCAGGTTGGATGAGTTTATGGCAGGATTTAACACAATATCGTTAAAACTGAAAGAAATGTATCAGGTCAGCTTCCTTGTGAACATTGTTTACAACTCTATAAGCTTGGCAAATAACAATTGGTGTATAACGGAGATATCCAGAAATGATTAGAAAACTTTAAAGGCCTTGACTTATGTTGTCTGTCTATGAATTGTGACTTGCTTTGCAAAGAACTGGAGCTTAAATCTTTTTTTTTTCCTTCGCGTATCTTATACGTCTTATCTATTTCTCTGATTAATTTTACAAATATGATGCTGCAGATGATCACTCTCGGAGGTGACGCAGAGCTCGAGCTTGTAGACTCGCTGGACCCTTTCTCAGAAGGTGTGGTTTTCAGTGTGAGACCTCCCAAGAAGAGCTGGAAGAACATTGCAAACTTGTCCGGTGGTGAAAAGGTCTTTTGAGAAAACAGCCATTCATATCTTTACACTTTATCTCACCAATCTGTCTCCTCAACTCTGACTTCTCTATCTCTTACGTAACAGACACTTAGCTCACTCGCACTAGTCTTTGCACTCCATCACTACAAGCCTACACCTCTTTACGTCATGGACGAAATCGACGCCGCTCTCGGTAACACTTCCCTTCCTCCACTGTAATATTATCTGCAAAACTCAGTTAAAAAAGTTTGACTCCTTTTTCTTCTTCTTCTCTCTTACTAGATTTCAAGAACGTATCAATCGTCGGACACTACGTGAAGGACCGTACCAAAGATGCTCAGTTCATTATCATCAGGTCAGTCCAGTCTCCTACTTTATTCCAACTGAGATGAGATAAGATCAGTTTTTCACTCTCTAGAACCTGATTGCCTTGTAAATGGTATCTATTAACTATTTTAAATAAAAGAGGTTTTTTAAATCTAATATATGAAAATGGTGCAGTCTGAGGAACAACATGTTTGAGCTAGCAGATAGATTGGTGGGAATCTACAAAACAGATAACTGCACAAAGAGCATTACTATCAACCCTGGAAGCTTTGCAGTTTGTCACAAAGCGCCTGCTTAAGTCTACCAATTGAACTTCTCTACGTGAACCACTTTTGCTTTTAGGTGTCTTCGTGTATTAACAAACAAACTCATTGTACTGTAGTGGTTTCCTACATTCCGTATGTCGTGTTTTCTACTGTTTAGTGACTTCCGCTTGCCTTTGTTTTAAATGTTGGGATTCACGTTATTGTTATATAATCTAAAGAATATTTATTTTAAGCCTTACTTGTAGACCCATCTACTAATGGTCAAACCATTTGCATAATGATTGTATTTTCTACGCAATATGACTTTTTTGATCGAGACTAGATGAGGATGATTAACGCCATCAGTCAGACAATCATATGCGAGTGTACAAAGTGCGAATTGTTTATTTTAAGCCATTCTTTATAATAATCGAATGAATTAAGAAGCACGTGGCATTAAATTGTGGGTTACTTAAGTTACAATATTGAGAAAAGTTTGATGAATAAATCGACCAGAATCATTTGAAATTAGCATTTATCAAATTCAAGATTGATAGAATATAAATAACAATTAAGTTAAAAAACTTCCATGGCCATAGAAGAATGCTCTGTTTCATTATTTTTGCATATGCTAAACTTATTATGTGGTGTGCCTATGTTTCTAACAAAAATGTAATAAAGTTCTTTGAAAACTGAAATTATCAAAATAATTAGATGGTTGGGTTGAATGTATCATGTTCATCTCAGACTTTTTTTAAAAAGGTATTTGACTGAGGGATGTTTTTGTTTTCAGCCACTATTTAAACTTCTTTAAAACCTGCAAGTAAAAATGATACAATCTGAATACTGTAAAGATGATACCGACACACTTGCACACAACTCAATAATGTCAATAAACAGTACAGCTACAACAACATTTTTTTTTTGTGTTTATTCCCAAACTCACAAATCTTTTTATTTTATTTTGCAGCTACAGATAGATCAAAGAGTGATTGAAACAAAACAAAACACAAGTACGCAAAGTCTTTTCTTTTTGTTTTTTGTAACCGAAGTACACAAGTCTTCAGGCCGCGGCAAGATCTTCTTCTACAAGTTTGGCAAACTCTTCCCTTGATCTCCCATCTGGATTCTTCTTCCATTCAATGAACTTCTTGGAGGCCTCTATAAACTTCTCCATGTGAAGCTTCTTCCATTCCTAGCAAGTCGAAAATATCCACACAAAAATGTTTGCGCCAAAACCATTATGCAACATAAAAACTCAGAAAAGACTAGATGAGACTAGATCAAGAAGTTACTTAAAAAACAAGTATTGTATTCATGAAATGAACCTCGAAATCCCATTCTCCATACATATTAGGATCATCCTTGTTAGCCCATACAAAGGTTTCCACTTGCATCTTCACGGAAGTGTCCTGCATCAAGATTCAAGAATTGGAATCTTGAAGCAAACTCATGATTGTTATCAAATGAGAAATGACCACTAGTAAATGATATCTTACAGTCAATACAACTTCAACAGTCTTCCTCACATACTCATCTCCTTCAATCATATCTAAATTCTCTAGCTGAGCATCTGTTAATCCTGTTAGTATCTGCGCACAAACCGTCAAACCCCATTCTTCAGCCTTTTAAGATAGTTTATTAAAAAGAAACAGAAGAGAAAGAGAGATAAAACAAAACCAAAACCTTTCCATTGATAATACCATTCTCTGAAGGAGAAATACATGGATGCAAACGCCCTTTGAGCCTATACAGATGACTGCCAAAAACAAAAATTATCTTCCGTCAAATTCAATCTCCAAGCAAAGAAAAGAAGATTGGAGTTGTGAAGAAAGACGTACTAGCCGTGGAGTTGAGCAGAGATGGTGACTGGATTGCATTCGAGGATCAAGTTGACGACGGATGGTTCTTGGAAACTGCCGTAGACGAAGACATTGTGCGATGGAGACTGATCAGAACTAGTCATCGTTCTTGAATGAAACCTATGTGAGAGAGAGAGAGAGTTAGTGCTATGTTTCTTTAGTTATTCCCTCTCTATATCATTATCATTACGTTAGACAAGTAGCGTAGCGTTGTTTATTTCTTAGTATAATAAACAGGTGTTTGGCTGCCAATTATCGGCTTTAATAGGATGGTAATGTTAACATTTAATATAGTTTGTTGACTTCTTTGTTGCTTTATCCTCTTAACATTGGTGTGGAGTCCTGTGAAATTTCCTGTCGGTGGAGAATTTATGCAGCATAATTACTGATGTTACATGTCACTGATGTCACTAATAACAAACACGGTCAAAAAGTATAGTCCAGATTCTGAAATAAAAGTTTTTTTTTTCTGCTTGTGTTGTTGTAATAAAAAGGCAGATAGTGAATCAAATAGTTACAGATAGAGATTGAATTTACGCAGTATAATTACTAATGTTTTTTTTTGAATTGTACTGGGGTATCATGACCCTTTCATAAATAAATTCAAACTAATCAAATGTTTGCAGCCTACATTATCAGTTTATGTGTCGATCTTTTATCTCTGGCGATGCCGAAATGTTAATTACTAATGTTACATGTCACTAATACACAAACACTGTCAAAAAGTATAGTCCAAACGAAAAGTTTTTTTTTTCTTTTGCTTCTGTGTTGTTGTAATAAAAAGGTAGATAAATGAGTGAAATAATTACAGATAGAGATTGTGTCAGAAAGTCTCTGTATTTTGTGCTTAATAATAAAGTGGATTGCTTGTAGAGTTTCCATTGGCTACGTTAAATTTTTCATAAAAGTCAGTATATGACTGTTTTTCTTTGGATTGGGACCACATCTGTTCTGAATCGTATGTGTACCCTGTTAAAAGTAAAAAGATAGAAAAGTGAAAACATTCTTACTTTTGGAAAGGTGTCGTGTGTGGGAGATAAATGATAAAGTGAAAACATTCTTACTTTTTGAGTTTTTTCTTTTTTTAAGTGGATTTTTTTTCAGTACAATTTTAGATAGTTTAAGGGTATTTACCAGAGCAGGTTGATTGATGACACATAGTGATAAGACGCTAACATGCAACTCAATGTTCATGTAGTAGAGACAACAACAATGTTCATCTTTGTGTTACGAACTGATCGACAACTTAATGTTCATGTAGTAGAAGTGACTTATATTGCACATGAGGTGAGATACCTTTTATTTTGGAGTTAAACGATTAGATATCAAGAAAAGCAGACAAGTTCTTCACGCCATAGGAGCATCCTCCTGTACAAATTTCTCAAACTCTTCTCTTGTTTTACCATCTGGATTCTTCTTCCATTCGATGAATTTCTTCGACGCCTCTATGAATTTGTCCATGTGAAGCTGCTTCCATTCCTAACCAAATCAAAACCCACAAAAAAATGTTTGCGCCAACACCACTAAGCAGCAAAAGACTAGTAGCTAGTATCTAATGATTAGTGGAAACTTGTGAGAGCTAATATTGCTTAATGGTTTCAAACCTCGAAATCCCATTCTCCATACATGTCTGGATCATCCTTGTTGGACCATATTAAAGCTTCCACTTGCATCTTCTCGGATTTCTCCTGCATTAGTGGAGACTTCTAACTGGCTTAAGCAATCTCAGGATCATTAATGATCATAGTAATGGTGACTAGAGATACTCACCGTTAATACAACTTCAACAGTCTTCCTCACATATTCAGCTCCTTGAATCATATCTAAATTCTTTAACTGAGCTTCTGTTAATCCAGTTAGTACCTGAAATTTGAAAAGAGAACAAATGGGTTAAAACTTAAAAGTGTATATTATACCGGAGATAAATAAGTAACAATGTTCCTTAGTTCAGAAATTAAATATAAAACCACACTTAAAAACCAATAAAACAATTCAATAATTGAAACCTTAATATATCACTATAGAAGAAAAAGAAATTCTTGTGAACTAACCACTAGAGATTATGAGCACAAGAATTTCGGTATCAAGAAAAACAAGAAGATAGAAAGAGATGAAATCAAGACCTTGCCGTTGACTAATCCGGACTCAAAAGGAGAAATACAAGGATGCAAACGTCCTTTGAGCCGATAAAGATGACTTCAAAGAAACAAGAAATCGGAACTGATCAGTGTCCACTAAGTCCAAGCCAAAAAAAAACAGAAGATGTAAAAGGAAGAAAGGTACAAGCCATGTAGTTGGGCGGAGACGATGACCGGAGTGCACTCGAGGATCAAACTCACAACGGCTGGCTCCTGGAAACTGCCGTAGACGAAGACTTTGTACGAGGGAGATTGTTCAGAAGTAGCCATCTTCTTTCCTCTCAAGTTGTTTTGTTTCAGTTTGTAATCAAGTTGAGTTAGTACTCTCTATCAGCTCTCATATTTTTAATAATATTTTAAGCCAATCTCTTTTTTTTTTTGGCAACAAACAGAATTAATTATAAATCTAAACCAAAGGTTCAATACAAGGGAGCAACAGAGGAATGCAAAGCCGACTTTGCTATGGCGTCAGCATCCACATTTAAGTCACGGCCAACAAAAGAGACGAAGCAGAAAACAAAAGAAGAAGATAGAAACTCGATATCCATGAGAACTCCGAAAAGCTTCACGGGACGTGACTTCGAGTTGACAGCTCTAGCGAGCTCTTGAGAGTCGGTACGAAACCAGACGTTGGAAAGAGAGATGCGCTTAGCTTCTAGCATTGCCTCCCTCATGGCCAGCGTTTCCGCCATAAGGGGTGATGATGTGTGTTCTAGGGCGAGTGAACCTTCCATGTAGAGGCTGCTCGGTTCGTGCTTGAAGATCCATCCAAGGCCCGCTCTACGAGAGCCATCCCAAGCCACGTCCGTGTTGCACAGGATCAGGTTCGGGCTTGGTGGTGGGAGCTCCAAGGGCCGATGCGTTCGTACAGGATTCCTCACCAACGATCTTTGTGCCAAAGACCATTCTCGAGCCGCCGTTAAGGCTCTCAACACCACCGTAGCTATCGGGATCATCCTGTTCTCAAACAGGAGGGAGTTTCTAGCTGTCCATAATCCCCAAAGGATCTATGGAGGGAAATCATCGATGAGACCTGTGGGTGGGAGGGGAACGAGGGTCGACATGTTTTTAAGCCAATCTCTATAAGTCAAAGTCAAACCATTCGCACTTTCTATCATTTTTCCAACTCAATATGACTTTTTGGGCTCAGATAAAATTTGTCTGAATGTAGACACAACTAATAAGACACCAAACTAGACCAAGTGCGTGTAATACTTTAATCTCAAATAAATTATAAATGATCATATAACTCTTGTTTCATTAATAAATAAAGATACAATATGAGATTTTGTTTGTGTTCATAACTCACAAACCCTTTATTAGTGACACTCATTATTTTGGAATTAAAGAAGATAAAAGGAGACAGAGATGTTATTCAATTCAAGCCACGGGAGGATCTTCTTCTACAAATTTGGCAAACTCTTCCCTTGATCTCCCATCAGGATTCTTCTTCCATTCGATGAACTTCTCTGACGCCTCTATGAACTTCTCCATGTGAAGCTTCTTCCATTCCTACCACATCAAAATATCAACACAAAGTGCCAAAGACATTAAGCAACATAAACTTCAGAAAGAGTTATTATAGTTTTAACTGATTATGGAACCTGTGAGAGAGATGAGTTTCAAACCTCGAAATCCCATTCTCCATACATGTCAGGATCATCTTTGTTAGCCCATATGAAGGCTTCCACTTGCATCTTCTCGGATGTGTCCTGTCATAAAATGGTGATTAATTAAATAAAGCTTTAAGCAATATCTCATGATCATTAGATATTGAAACTTACGGTTAATACAACTTCAACAGTCTTCCTCACGTACTCATCTCCTTCAATCATATCTAAATTCTCTAGCTGAGCATCTGTTAATCCAGTTAGTACCTGCACACAAACCATCAACCACTGTTTTCAGATTTTTGAGATCAAAAGAAGAAAAAATTCAAGTTATATAATATATATATATATATATATATATATATATATATATATAACAAAAACATACCTTGCCGTTGATTACTCCGGTCTCAAGAGGAGCAATACAAGGATGCAAACGCCCTTTGAGTCTATACCTGTGACTGCAAAATCCCCAAAGAAAATCGTCTTTAACTAATCTTGACACAATCTAAGCCAAAAAGGCAGATGGGAGATGTGAAGTTTAAGACGTACAAGCCGTGGAGTTGAGCGGAGACGATTACAGGAGTGCATTCAAGAATCAAGCCCACCACGGCTGGTTCTTGAAAACTGCCGTAGACGAAGACGTTGTGCGACGAGGATTGATCAGAACTACTCATCTTCTTTTTCCCTGGTAAGTTGTAGTTTGAAAATGTGAGAGAGATGAGTTTAATAGTGCTCTGTTTTATAACCTCGTATCGACGCCTACTTTCTTTGAAATTTCTTCCTTATTTGATAATAAATTAATAATGATGGTTGACCCTTTCTTTATACTATTTATTTTCCCCGTCAATAGTCGGCATTTTTTGTTTTAACATAAACAAGTGCATACTTCTCTTGAAATTGATTATTTTGGAGTAATATATTGAGGAGATTCAAAATTTAATATGGTATTCTGTTTTGAACGATTATAATAGCAAATTGATCTTTGAAGTAGCGAACAAGATATAAATTGTTTTCATTGCCGCCACACCTTATGTTATTACTTATAAATCGGCCCTCAACTTTTCTTCTCTATTTGCGATTTGCAATTTTTTTTTCTTTTGCGATTTGCAGTTAACATGAAAATAAATGGAACTAGAGAACAAGTTGTTTATCAAAAAAAAAAAAAAAAAAACTAGAGAACAAGTTTGAGAAGAGAAACATCCTTTTCTAATGACGACGGAAAAATGCCAACAAAGTTACAAAACTAAGAGAGTCGGACCGATTCAAATTAGAAACTAATCTATTTTTATATATGATAAAAAAATATAATAAATTAATTAACATATCTACACAATTATAAAATATTTTAATATATGATAAACATCTAATAAATTAATTAATATATCTACACAACTTCATAAAATGGAACTTTTTATAAAACATAAAAGTAATCACCGGTGGTTGGTTAAAATTTATTTTACTTTTTAACTTATTTATTTTAAGATAAACCAAATTTTACCGATCTCTAGCTTTATTTTTAAACTACACATTTTTATGTCATCTCATTTTCTTACACCTCGTCTGCTTTTATTACGTAGTTTGAGATTGCAGGGATGGAGGCTTAATGTCGTTCAACAATCTTCATAACTTCAAACTCAAGCATGCAGTATTTGCATAAGAAGAAACTAATGCACACAATCCCAGCAGTAAAGTCTTAACTACAATACTACATATCATTTGACATATAAGCAGAACTCTTGAACCTCAGCTCAAGATCCTAGAAATCAGAATCTGGCAGAGAAGATTCTATAATAACACAAAACACAATCAAATAGAAAACCCAGTTTCAAGGTCTAAACAGCACACAAACATATTATATATTAAAAAAAAACACTCCCTCCTTTTCTTCTGCAAAAGATTAGCATCCAAGAAACATTCTTTATTCATTGTTCAAGAATCATCAATCATTCAATGATTTCAGAATATCCTCTCTACTCTTCCCATTTGGATTCTTGTTCCATTCCAACACTTTCCTAAACGTCTCCACAAATTTATCCGCATGAACCACTCTCCATTCCTATACACACACAACCCCAACTTTATTTTTTTTCGGTAAAAAAAACATTTCATCATCTAATTGCAAAAAATACTAACCTCATAATCCCATTCTCCATACATGCTAGGATCATCTTTGTTAACCCAAACATAAGTTTCCACTTTCATCTTCTCCGAATTGTCCTGCATCATCATATATGTTCTCCAAATCTCAGAACAAACTAACACACCAAAATTTGCATGAGATTTGTGATCAGAGACAAAGATCTTGTACCAAACACTTACCATCCTTGCAACTTCAACTGTCACTCTCTCATAGTCACTACCTTCAATCACATCGAATTTGTTTAGCTCAGCATCGGATACTCCCGTTATTACCTTCACCAACAACAAAAATATTCAAAAACAAAATACAGATCAAAGCAGCACATAGAGACCGAATCAAACCTTGCCGTTGACTTTTCCAGACTTAAAAGGGACAATACATGGATACGAACGTCCTTTGAGTTTATACTTGTGACTACAAAACAAAAGCATATCAGAGTTAATCACATATCAGAAAAGAACAAGTCGGAGAGAAAGAAAGAGGACGTACTAGCCCTGGAGAAGGGCGGGAACGGTATCAGCGGGGCGGTCAAGGATCACGGCGGCAGCGGCTGGTTCAAGAATGCTGCCGTAAACGAAGACATTATGAGATGGAGCATCAGAGCCACTCATCTTCTTCCTCTGTTTTGATTTGATTAGACAATGGTGGCAACTGGCAATAATGTGTGTAGTAGATGATCACACTTTAATCATTATTGTATGTTATCTATTGTCCCCTACTCCACTTTTAAACGGGCAACTCAACCATCAAATTTAGTATTGAATTTACACAAAATTGGATATTTTTTAATGTTATACTTTATTCTCCGTATCCACCAACAAAACATAAAAGTTCACACCAAAACAATATTATTAGTATTTAACTTTTTAATTTTAATAGGTTAATTATTTGTACTTGATAAATAATTATTTTATTCTTTAAAATTTTATTTTTTTGTTGCTAAATTTATAGTTTTTTTGTTTCAATAAAAATATTAGTTACAATTGAAATTTCATAATATTAAATTTAAAAACAATTTAAGTGACAATATTAATTAATTTTCACGAAAAATAAAAAAAATCAATTTTAATTTTGTTAAAATAAAATCATAAATGTGAAATAAAATAATACTTTTAGTTACAAATACAAACTAACTATAGAACTATTTGGTGTCAAAACTATTCACAAAACACCAAATTTAATGGAATTAAGTCATTTTTGGTGTCTTATTGAAATTAAAAGTAACACAAAATTTGGTTCTCGTATTATTGTATTTAACTGACATCATTATGAATAGCATAGAGATATGAGAACACATACACATACAAAGTAACGAGGTAGAAATATAAAAATATAAATGGTTGTAACATCTTTATTTGCTATATAATCAGATACTTTCAAACACTACCAACCATTTCACGAATTGCAATGTAAGTGCCTACGACACCAATAGTAACACTCATCACCACCATACCAAACAACATTATAGTCTCAAACCCAAGTTTCTTGAAATTTCCAGAGATTTTCAAGTAACATAGACAAGGGAGAAGAATTGACACCGTCACGCTCAGTAATGCACCAACCAGAGACATCATATAGCCGAAGAAAGGAAGTGTCTCGGCGATGACCACACTACTTGTTATGAACAATGTACTTATCAAGAGATGCAAGTATGATTTCCTGGCGTACTGCTTAGGAAACCAATATTTTATGGTGTTCACCGTTGGTGTGATCATCAATGCATATTTGGCTATGGGGTTCACAAGGGTTGTATATATAGCTACCTTTGAACTCGTCTTATGAATCGGAAGATTCAATGTTATTTGTGATAAAGTGTTAGATCCATACATTAAGTATCCCAAAACCGCCATTGATGTGTAACCTATGGTGCATAGTATAAAAGATATTAGTAGCACCTGCCAAAAAAAGGTTGATAACATTATTATTTTTCAATTATACAATAAAATATACAAAACGTAAAGAACATTGAACTAATTTATGTAATGACTTACATTGTTGAACTGATGTTTGCTTTTCATAGAAGAATACAAAGTGGGCAACACTGGATGCGCACCATAGCAAAAAGCATACAAACTCAAAGCCGTAGGGATCCCACTCCAGTTGATTAGCTTTCCACTTTGACGAAACCCGATTCCATCAAACGCTCCAACCCAAGATATTGATCCAAGAGTCACTGCCGTAGCAAAAACTCCACTCATAGAAACATAAGACAAGACACTTAAACTGTCCCACCATAGAGTTGGCATGATGACCAGGGCCACTGACGCCATGAAAGATTGTTTCCCGTTCAATCTCAGCCCCATCAGTTTGATGCTAAACCCCGGGAAAAGATTGTGAAGATTGTCGCCTTCAAGGATCAAGAAACCTGTGGTGACTAGATAGAGTTCTAGATGCATGAAGACTGACACAATGATTCTTCCAGGTCTACCAAATGCGCGTTCGCCAATGTCAGGATACGTTTTGATGGTGCGATCGGCGTTCATACATCTTGTAATGAGTAAAGATGTGTAGAAGGCGGTTGCGGCTAGGAGTAATAGAAGCGAAAGACTCAACCATCCTCCACGAGCTAGTGAATATGGTACTGATAGTATTCCAATTCCTAATACAATTAGCAATACTAATTACTATGTTATACAAAGATGAAAAAAATATGTAAATGCATGGAGTGATGGAACCAAACTAAGGAAACTAACCTGAAAGAGCATTGAGTGCGTTGAAGCAAGTCTTAAAGAGAGAGGAAGATCCTCCATCGTCAAGTTGTTTTTGGTGGTTATCTTCTTCCATTGCTAATAACTTCTCATAGAAAAGTAGAGATTAATGTGATATTTTTTTTGCAAACTTATGCAACCAAGTACAGATGATGCATTGTATATATATGTTAATTTTGTCTTCAACTTGTACAATTTGAACTTCGTTTAGAAAGTATTATTAGAAATAGTGATAATATCTTTTCGTGAAAATAATTGAAGATCTTTCAGAAAACAATGAAATTATTCAATATGGGTGTGATCATCTAAAGCGAAAGGCAACGTGATTTCTGACTGTGAATGCACTAGTATAAAACAATCAATTACTTCTGAAACAATTGATTGTTACCAAATATTCAAAGAAGATAGTTGTTGCGGCTACATATGAATATATATGATCATAATCTCAAAATTTGAAGGAAGATTGTCATCTCTAACAAAGTATATAAT
This sequence comes from Hirschfeldia incana, assembly GCA_026261945.1. Classification (NCBI taxonomy): domain Eukaryota; kingdom Viridiplantae; phylum Streptophyta; class Magnoliopsida; order Brassicales; family Brassicaceae; genus Hirschfeldia; species Hirschfeldia incana. The sequence goes on along the minus strand of JABCMI010000015.1, from coordinate 5,672,136 downwards.
AGAGACCCGTACATAAATAATGAGATATCACATAAACCATTCAAAAACCCTAAAACTTACCTGAAAAATATGAGAAATTAGACTTTCTGTGATCTAAGGGGCTTAATCTCGAAAATAAATCTCCGAGCCTGAACAATGACACGGAATCAAGTATTCATATCTAAGCGTCGATATCACGGAAAAGTTATTAGTGGAGTCTTACACATGTGAAGGTAAGAGGAAACTTGTTCAGGTGTTTAGGTTTTATAATCCGTCAGGATAGGCATTTTTTTACAGGAGGTATTCAATGCTGACGTATTAGATTTTAGCATTTTTGCTAAAATCTAAAATATATTCTAAACTCTAGACTTTTTCGACATTTTTTTCTCCTGATGAGTCATAATATCCTTCAATATATACTTTATAGGAGTAATATTTATTCGAGGTGATAATTTACCCATGCACATTATCTAAATATCTAAACCACATTCTAAATTACACACGTTTATTAAACCGTTAACTAATCTTCAACCCAAATACATCTTGCCTTTTGTACACTACAAAAAAATAATCCATTTTTATGCTCTTCAAGGAATGCAGTGCAGTAAAAGAAGTCTTCATATGGCCCAACCTACTCCTTTTTCTCTCTTTTCAACGTATATGATTCTTAGGAAATTAATTCTCTAATTTACTCCCTAATTAATTGTAAGGGTTGAATAGAGCCATTATAATTCATAAACTGAATCAAGAATTAATATTAAGATCTGACCACTTTTGACTTGATTTATACGATTATGATTCATCTGCTTAGCTGCATTAAAATCAAATATGTTTGGCAACAAAAGCTCCAAATTAGGTCACTGAAATATGGTCCAGCTGAATAGAAGATTTTTCATGATCCACAAACGAATTTGGAACTAGGCATGTAAGGGAGTTAAGATTCGGTTACTTGCTAATATCATGGTTTGTAGTAATCTACTAATCCGTATCATGGTTTGTAGTAAACAACACAGCGAACATAATAATCTTTTTGCTCTGAAACTCGAAAAATGTAAAATGGAAACTCAAGTGTATAAATAGATTGGGAAACAAATACTATTATATAGCTCACAACAAATAAGAACTCACCGTTAACTTGAGACCTCTTTTGTTTTGTATATAATCTATCTGCTTAGGGTGTGATGGTTTCTTGTGTTTCACGGCTTATCTCCAGTCGATAAAAGACTCGCAAACCCTTGTGAGAGACTTCGCTCAATCATACAATGCGAGTTGGACGAACATCTTGGACTATCCTCGGATGATCTCATTCGTTTCAAGTATGGCGACGAAAAAGAGTATCGACTTTTAGATACTTCTTCATCATCTTCTTCTTCATCGTAGTCTTTAGATGTTTTTCTCTTCAAGCCTGGAACACTTCTTAAACCCGTGTGGTAGCGGCGATCATCTTTATGATGCTTATCTATGATTTATGAACATGAGCAGAAGAGGTAGAAGATAATTAGACTTATAATGTCAGGAAATCAAAAAAACTCTCAGATTTATAGAAACCAAACACATACCTGAAAGAGGATCTTCATAAAGGCATGATTCAGATTCTGTGTCACCACAGTTACAGGACAAGCTAGTGTTCTTACTCGGTCCTAAAATGCTGCGAGTCAACAACAAACGGTTTAGGTTTCCATTGTTTACTAAAATGTGTCGAGAGAGCTTTGCGTTGGTTCCAAACCTGTACATATGCTCAACAAACTCATCGATGAGGACAGGCCAAGCACCTGAGTAAGCACGCAAAACAATAAGATGAATCGAAGCACAAACAGATACACTTGTTTTTGCTGAGAAGTCTAAAGAATGTTTACCTTCAGAGTCATATCCTTCAAGATTCTCATGTACGCAACGACTAAACGCCAAGACTTGTTGCCAGGTATCTTCTGAAATGTTGTGCCGTTGATTTTTCTACAAATCAAAGCATCATCTTCGTCTCATTAGATAGACTAACACAAGAATCAAACGTTTACACTAATGAAAAAAAACAGGTAAAAGATGGTAACCTCGATGAAGTCACACCAGCGGTTAAGTAATCTAAACCTCCCAACCAAAACCAGTTTCCATGCAGTAATAGCTTTAGCTACAGCTGCACAATTATTCAAACGAAGATTCAGTATTATCTTGTTAAGTGAAATGTATCCCCAACAGAGAACAACGCAGAAATAAAGCTAGATAACGATTATACAAGGATTCAAGAACCTTGAAAGGTTTATAATGGAGTACTCTCACCTCACCCCTTTAACACTGGATTGATCTAAACTCTAGATACCTCTCAGTAGCTACCCTCCCTCTCTCTGAAGTACTCGAGACTCAGCCCACAGACACATCACGTGACCTATTACAACAGACCCTTATGACCTGTACTTTATTCTACATTTACTTCTAGAAGGTAGCCACATCATCCTCTTCTAAAATGGGCCTCTGTATCACCCCACCACGTAACATATCTCTATTGGCTTAAAAGAGAGAAACCAAAACGATAGGTTGAAAAGGAGAGAAGAAGCTCTTACTTATACTCTTCTGCCCATTCTCACGGCACATGAAGAAAACAAAATCATAGAAGCGGGTAAACTCGGAGAAGTCCACCTACAAAGTTCACTAAAGGTTAGATCACAGTGCACCTGTTCAATAAAAAAGAGTTAAGGAACCAATTGTTGTAAGAGATGGAAAAACTTGCCATTAAGTCAAGGCGTGACATCAACTTGAACAATTCATCAAAAATGGAGTTTCTATCATGAGATTGCAAAGGGGGAAATAAGCGATAACGGATTAGCTGATTAACCCCATTATATATAACGGTAGGAACAAAGAAGAACCGTTGAGCAATCACCTTGCTTGAAACTTGGTCTCGACTAGACTAAAGAGCTGAGTTAAAGCTTCTTTAGAACAATTACTTCTCTGTGTCTCCTCGCCGTGTTTATAAATACTAAATAAAACTTGACTTGATCGAATATCTGCAAAAAGAATATCACACATTCCCCTTATAAGAAAACGATTTCAAATCCCAACGGAAAGAAACCCCCATGAGTCAAAAGCTGGAGACTTTACAAAAAATTCAACTTTCAATAACCAAAGCTAGAGACTTTACACAATTATCAACAAGCAACTTCATATTGAAAGAGACAAATGTATCCAATAGCAATTTCAGAGCCTCAGGGGAATGGAAACAGAGCAATTTAGGATTCAAAAGATAGAAACAGAGATCTCCAACTAAATTTAGAATGATACCCACATTTGTAAGATTGGAATAAAAAAAGGAATATATTCTTTTAAAACCAAATTCAAACTGAACAGATCGAAGGAGGGGGAGGAGGATAAAGGAAGAGACTTTACCACAAAATCTGCGATATATCTCGAATATATCGAACCGACACTGAACCGGCGAGGAGTCCATGGATTCTCTCGAGCTCGAAGCTTTCTCTTTTTAAGGAGAAAGAGGCGATCGAAACTCGAAAGGATCTTTAACGAAATCGAGGAAAAGCACAGAGGAAGAGAGTCGATGGAGGAGAGGCTATGGAACAATCCCAAAAGGCAGCATATACGGAAAAAGGAAATGATTTTGTTATTTTTGAAAATCTTTGAAAGATACCTCTATGGGCTTCAGTCAGACCCAAACGCAGGCTCATTAATAAGTCAAAGTTTCCTTTTATGGGCTTTATTCTAATCCTAAGAGAGACCGAGTCTAAAATCTAATCCACGACCAAATTAATATCAAGTTTTAATGACCATTGACCAAACTTACTATGCTACAAAAAGAATATTTGGACTGCTCTTTCTAGAGAAAAAAAAAGAACACTATCAAACCAATCCATTACCAAACATAATGCATCACCAAAGCAACGTTTCCATTGCTTTATGATGGATGAAAATCTTTATGTAATTTCTTACGTTGGTTTTAGTTATGGCGGGCCTTAACGTGAATATTCATGGAAGAAGATCGGACTACATAATCTAATATTTTCTCCCTAAGTATGATGAATCACTTAGACTGTTAGACATACACTAAAGAATGTCAGTATAGACCATGAATATTACCATTCATAAATTGTTAATGGACATTGGAAAGATTAAGATAGTCATAAATTCATAAATAAATGGTAGTTTAACATTCTCGAAAGAATATTGTTTCACTTGAATTTTTAACCATCATAAATTGTTAATGAGACATTGGAAAGATTAAGATAGTACTAATCCATGTGTTTATACTGTCTTAGGAAAAAAAATTAAGATAGTAAACCAATATGCTTTTTTGTGTGTTTGTTTATGTTTACATGTCGTGCTTAGGCAGTTTTTCTGCTTTCGGATGCCGAGTCAAGTTAGGATGGAAATATCACTACGTTAAAAGAAAAAGAACAAGTCTTGCGTATATTCAAAGTCTTGGTAGTTGGTTTCTCTAGTTTTCATGTTATAGAAAAGATAGTTGAATTCTAAGTGTACACAAAAGTCTAGATGTGTTAAAGAAAAACACAAAGTCTAGATATTTAAACAGAAAATATATACAACCAGACCAATGAAAACCTACAGATATCCTTAGTATAATGAAGTTTGAATTTCTTCATAAGATTTTCAGTCCATGTATGTTTTCCTTTTTCCTTAGTAACAAAAAGATAAGAAAATTATACACGCACAAAATTATTAAAATAGAAAATCAAGTCAGGCCGACCTAACTTTACTCCAAATAAGACCAAAACACTCCTAACAATTCCAACAATGTTCCAGGAAATGTAAAGAAACTTCCTCTTTCCATTTTTTTTATATCAAACACGGTCTTTGTCTTGTCTCTACCTGCTGCACCACCACCTTCCTCTCTGTTGCCTTTTTTAAAAAACATTATCATGTGTATATATACCTCATCTAACCACACAAATTATATACCTTCAATATCTCCTCTACGACGCATTACTTAATTCTTTGTAGATCTTTTCATTCATTCACTAACAACACAACGATGGAGAAGAGTTTATTGTCCGAGTGCAAACAATCTTCTTTTACTTTCTTGGCTCTGTTCAGCTTGTTCCTGATCAGTTTTGGCAGATGGGTTTCTTCCGCTCGCATCTTTTTATCCAGTTTCTTGCCTCTTCTTCAACACCATCAACGTGTGAGGAACCAAGACCAGGGTGTGATCACAAACATAGAAGAGAAAGAAGAAGAATGTGATTATCTCTCTAGAGAAGACGCGGAGATGGTTATGAGAAGCTTAGGTCTTTCTCCCGACCAAGAAAGCGACGAGCTTCAAGAACGGTACAGTTCCAAGGAGATGTCGAGTTTGTTCGAAGAGAAAGAAGCCAGCCTGGAGGAAGTGAAACAAGCTTTTGATGTGTTCGACGAAAACAGAGATGGCTTCATCGACGCTACAGAGCTGCAGAGAGTTTTGACGATCTTAGGTTTCAAAGAAGGATCTTACCTAGAGAACTGCATGGTTATGATCAGATCATTAGATGGAAACAAAGACGGAAGAATCGATTTCAACGGATTTGTCAAATTCATGGAGAGCAGCTTCTGCTGAATCCTATGATTCCTATTCTTTTCACCAAATGTATTAACTTTGTTCGTTTTAACACATCTTTTGCTTCTTAATTCTTTAATCTACTTCTGCTTCGTAGGATGAACACTTGTTGTTGCTTGTCATTTACTAATCAGACTTTTTCATGATAATCCGAGGACTTTTTAGTAATTTCGCACTTACTACTTAAACACACACATAGATAAAAATCTCTTTGCGGCATTTTATCGAACACCTTACGCGCACATAGCTTAAATCTATGCCCTCTCTTGTTAACGCTCGAGTAACAAAGACAATAACCGATTCCGACTTACCGCCGTAACGAATCGGACAATGGGTACCGTCAAAAAAGCTGTCTTTAGGTACACAATAGAAGTTGCATAAGCGTTGACGAAGCGCGTTGCTTGGAGGTGTGTGGGCCTGAAAGCATTATTATTATATGAGCATTGATTGATTTATCAAAACCCTGGAAGCTTCTAACGACCTATCAGAGTCTCTCCGAGATCGCCGAGCAACGACGACCCTCGTCGGAATTACGATTTAAGGTAAAGCTTCCTTCTTAATTGAATTGAGATTTGATACCTCATACGTCTTTTTGTCGACATTGGAATCCAAAATCAAATCAAAGTTTCTACCTTTATCTGTTTTTACGAGCTTCTCCAGGTTTTTTGCCTTCTGGGTATTTGAGGAACTTATCTTTACTAGAATCTTCTCAGGTAAAATCTCCAAAAGTGGATAAAGATGAGTGTAAGCAGAGCTCCACTGATGAATCTCGTTAGACTTAAAGGAACACCGATCTTGGAACAGCTTCATTTAGAAGAAAAGCTTCTCAGAGCATCAACTGATAATTGGTGTATTGTTAATGATGGAACCAATCTCCCTACCATTGTAATGGGCTTATCAGGGTAAAAAAGACCTGATTCCAATCTTTTTCCCTCTGCCTTTCTTATGAACTTGACTTTTAAGCATGTTGGTTTGTCTCTGTTTACAGGAAGCCTTCTCAGCTTCTTGAGCTTGGACCTGTCATAAAAGATCGAATACCCGTGATCAAAAGATTCACGGGAGGTGGGACGGTGGTTGTGGACAAGAGCACACTCTTTGTGAGTTTGATTTGCAACAAGGACGATGTCCCAAGTGTCCAGCCTTATCCTCGTTCTGTCATGGCGTGGAGTGGTTCCTTGTATGGTCAAGTGTTTGAAGGTGTTGATGGTTTCCAGCTACGTGAGAACGGTGTGTGTGAAACAACTCTTTTTTAGATGATGATTGTTTAGTTACTCTTCATTCTTCTTATTCATTCACAGGGCAAAGGTTTAATGTTAATCCTCTTTCGAATTTTTTTCAGATTATGTTTTTGGTGACCGTAAATTTGGTGGGAACGCTCAGTCAATAATTAAGAATAGATGGATTCACCATACGTCGTTTCTATGGGACTACAATGTTAGAAACATGGCTTACCTTAAGCTTCCTTCGAAAGTGCCACAGTACCGGTTGGTATGATCCTTATTTTCATCTCTATCTAAAATGTCTTTAAAAAGTGAATTGATATGATCCGTGGATCTCAGTTGCAATTTTGTTTGGTACATTGCAGGAAAGAGATCACACAGATTTCGTCTGTAGAATGAAGGATTACATTGAAAGATCGGATTTTGTTGAGAAGACAGTAAAGGCTGTGGGAAACCAATTTGCGATGAAGGAAGTGAAACTTGAGGATGTAGATTCCTACGCAAAAGGAGAACATGTGAAGAGCACGAGGCTCCTTACAATGGAGGAACTCCAAGAAGCAATGTCAGGCACAGCTCAGAGTGCATGAGCGTACTTGCTCTCATGCTAGTTGTGGAATGCAACACTGCTCATAGTTTGCTTGGTCCTTGATTCTTTGCCTCGTTGACCATTCTTAGAATTCAATTCATTGGTCTGACTCAGAACTCGTAAGAGACATATGTGCTGAGTTGTTTTATTTTGTAATCTGTTTTCAAATTTTGGTGTTTAGAAATTCAATAATAGCACATGGAGAAAGCTAATAATGACAGGAGTAATCAAGTTCTTGATTTGCTCCTTTCCCTTTCTCTAAATGTTGGGACTTTGGTGGCCAACTCCAATAAAATCTAAAGTAGCCTCTCTTTCTTCCTCAACACTGAAATTTAATTATCCTGTTTATCCTTGGGTCTAACTGGTTGAACCACCTCGATCTGCAACTCTTGCCTTATGGAAAAAAACACATACTTCACTTTCTCCTGAAAATATCAGAGGAAAGATTTTCAAATTAAAATGTTTGTTTTCACCTGTTCTTCCTTGCAACAAGTTCCATGAGCTGGAATCCTTTCAGAGATGATGCAATGTCCTCTACTATAAACTCAAGAACCTCTCTGCTTCTTTGACTCGTCACTCTCCGTCAGCATCCTTCTTTTATTAGAACTCCACTGAATTGTTTTCTCCAAGTGCTCCCCCCGAAACATGAGAAATCCATTTAGCTCTTCTCTTGGTCTCTCTCTCCCATAACCATGTCTCTCATAGTAATACAACACATAGACAATACGTACATAGAAATAAGGCGTGTGATGTTTGGAGTTCGGTGATGGCTATGTTACCGTATGTAATGTTCTTGATTGCCAACAATGGAAACCTGAGGAGAGAGATGAGCTGGTGTGTGGAGAGAGTAAAAAAATGGAAATAGAAAGAAACCTAGCTCACGCATTCATCTTTCATGGTTGCTCTGTTAAGAGAACAGTTTCAGTTCTCTGACATCATGTATTTTCTAAACTCGTTTTTTATATTTTTCTACCTTATATTCGTCTCCCCCACACTTTACCACTAGCTAAAGCATACCAGTTCCTTGTATGAGTATAAATGTAAGTGCATAAGACTAAACATATGCATATCCATTTTTAGATGCAAGTCATGGATAAACGTCCGTGTGTATGAGTATGCATGTTCTACTCATTATTCAAGGAATAACCAAAAAGTAGTACTCTCATATTGGCAAAACATGCACATTCAAAAAGAACAAATCTAAAAAAAAAAAAGAACAAATATTATCTTTCAAGGTTTTAACAAGACCCACTAAAATCAAGCCAAGCTTAAATCGATCAAACGGTTGTAGTTAGCTTTGTGTTTGGCGCTTAACTGCAAACTAATCCGCAAAATTGCAGAGACAACATGGATTTGAATATTATGTCACCTACTTCGATTAATCATGTTGACAACCGTACATTGATTCATACAAAGTTTCAAAAAATAATAAAGTGTATCGTAAAGAATTTATAATGCATCTTGAACCATTTTTATATACTCTCGATCCTACAATTATCGTTGTATATTTTTTTAAAAAAAAAAACTGACATTTTCAAGGACGTCTAGTGTGTCTTCCAATGTCTTAGAACTTAGAAGCCAATAAACCCTTTAATATCACTTCAATTTTTTTAATAATAACAATAACACTTATTTTTCTTATTATAAAACGAGGATTGTCTCTTTTTCACTCGTTCACACACATCTACCAAGTCCAAATTTCAATTGGTTACCCAAAAAAGAGGTCCCCGGCATGGAAATCGGAAATTACAATAACCGAAACAAACCAAACCGGTCTAATAAACAATATATATCACTTAATCATTATAGAACTAGTTAGTACCGAAACTGTCCTCCGGTGTAGGTCTGGCCAAAGGACCAACTTGGAGGAGCAACATTGTACGACACGACACTTCGGCGATCACTTGTGGTGACAACAAACGACAGACTTTGACCATTGAGATAAGAGTTGCTTTGCCAATTTTGCCCCCAGTTTCTTGACATAAGCTGCCATCTTGACCTTGACCCTCTCATCGACACAGAGTGTACGTCCCCGGCTCCACCCACGTTTGTTACCAGCACCAAGTTAAAGTACGAGTGACCGTTGATCGTGAACCTTATCCCGCCTCTTCTATTGCACCGAACCCTATATATTCATGAAAAAAGGATTACATTAGATTATCAAAGTTAAAACAGCTCTCCGAAAAAGGTACCACACGTTTGGTGTTGATTTATTTGATACCGATATACTACAGTTTCAGTTAATCAGTTTATTGATTATTTCGTAACCAATTTCTACAACATTTATCAACTGGTCCAAAAGTAGTAAATGCATATTAGTAGGTTTAAATTCTAATAAGGGGTATAGTATAAGATGAATCCCGCAGATACGTGTCTTTTGTGTTTTCAACATATGTTTGTTGTACATCATGCATGGTTCTAACCAATTGTTTTATAATATTTACAAACTTGTTCAATATATGGGTTCCATGGCTCTTACTTTTCCTACTCGTCGGTTTGTAGAAAAACAAAAAAAAAAGACTTTTGTTCAAATATAAAAGAGAAAGTTATACTTTTAAAAAAATTCAGACGAGAGGTAACCAGCTAACGCTTAAGACAAAAGCCATACACATATTTGTTAGTACATCATGCATCTGTTCTATTTAAGTACAACTTCGATCTTGCTTTCTTAGTTAGTTAGTTAGTTCTTTGAGACTTTTGAAGCATATTTATCTTTGGACCTGAGAGCGGTAGTAAAATTTCCTAGTCACATATTAATAAAATTATAAATGCGAGTAATATTTCGCAATCTACACTTATATTAGTTCAGTACTATGCAACTTCTAGGCATTTATAATGGGAGGGTCTATAACAGGGTTATAAATTAGTACCTTCTGTACATAACCGGAATGATACCGGACTTGTAGAGAGCGATATGCTCATAGATGGGCTGAGAAAGATCGAAATGGTGGTTGGGAGGATCGCAGGCGCCACCAGGAGGACAAAAGTTAGTGGCAGTGACCACAATGGACCGGCCTTGTATGCACCACTGAGGATCATTGACACACTTCAGCTCAAAGCATGCACCACAGCTAAGTCCGTTATCAAATAACGCGGTGCTCAAAGCCGCCGTCTCTGTTCCGTAACCTTGGCTGTACAGATTCCCGTATCCGCATGCTCCACCTAATTTTGTTCATTAAGCAAATATTTATATAATCCACCAACAAAAACTAGTCTTATTTTTTCCTGTTCCGTAATTTAGTGTCTATTGTTTTTTCAGAAAATAAAAAACTCACAATCTTTACTTTTGAAATTAAACAGTTTTATTAAATTTTCAATAAAAAAAACAATTTTATTAAATTGTAAACGCAAACGTCAATTCGCCAATCATAATAATGTTTTTTTTCTTTTGTTTGCGGCGTTTGCGTTTATGTTTTGTAGCATATGAAAAGTGAAAATCTTGGGTTAGGAAAATTAGTTTTATGAGAAAAATTATATGTATATATATATATATATATAAAGAAAATGCTAAAAGTTGAGACAATTAGTTTTTAAAAATATGCGACGTCAATGAGTCGATTTCTTCATCTTCTGTTTGTGTAATATAGTATTCTTAAAAATATTTTCATGATTAGCCGTTGCAATTGTTTGCATGTCTCCTTTTTACGAGCGAGCTGGCTAGCTCTGAAATCGTGAGATGACTACGTCCAACACTATACATTTGTCCGTTAAAAAATAGAGTGATGAAAGTGAAAAAGAGAAATAAAATTTATTGGAGCTAAATAAGATACCCATAGTGCCGGAAGCATCACCGCCGCCGTAGAAAGTGGCATGAGCATTGATCCACGGTCCCCCGTGGCCGCCAGGATGGTGGCCGCCACGACGGTAGAAGCCTTGAACACAGGTGGAAAACGCTAGGACATGCAGCAGGAGAGCAGATATTACTAAAAACCCCATGATGAAGAAGGGATAAAAAAAGAAGCTAAGAGGTGCAAACGGGTATGTTTGTCAATGTGGAGAAGTAAGAAGGTTTGGTGTGATGGAATTGAGGAAGAAGAAAGTTTGGTATAAATAGAAAGGACTTGGACAAAGTTTTAGCTGTAATGAATCAATCCGGGTCCAAGCAACTGCTTCTTGGTCTTCAATATACTCTGTTAACCAATTTTATTTCATTTTATGTGTTTAATGTCCATTGAAAAATCATAAAGGTGATGTGAATGTTAATTTAAGAGGTGAATTAAAGATTTTTTTTTTTTGCCAATATAAGTTTTGGAATCTATCGTAAAGGTCACTCAAGATTTGAAATAAATGCGTATCAGAGATTAGTAGATGTGATTGTGATACTGCAACATTATAGATATTTCATTTTTTCTTATAAAGTATAGAAGTGAGAAAGTAATCATTCGGAGACACGATTTAAAAGTAATCATACGGAGACACGCTTTAAATAGCAGTTAAATTCATAAATATGTGGGTTTGAGTGTTTGAGACAGACAATATAGAGCTCAATAAATAACTAGATTTTGACCCGCCCTTAAAAAATACGGGTATATTTTTTGTTGGAAAATATTTTAAGTAATAAAAATAATGATTTTGAATAAATTATATTAAATTGTTATGAAATTTCTCTTAAATTTACTGCTATGACTTATTTTTTTTATTTTAAATATGACGAAATTTTGAAGATTCTAAATAATTCTTACATGTAATATGATTTTGTTTATTTAACGCGAAGTTAAACTTATTTTACACTGATTTTTTATATTCAAATAAAATATTTTATATCTTCAACACTCTTTGTATTGAAAAATTTATTTGTGCATTTCAAAAAAAATTCTATAATTTTGTTAAATTTAGTTTAAATTTAGTTTGTGTGATTTAGATTTATTTTAAATGAAACTATTTTTTAAAGAATTAAGATAATTCAAACCTGTTTCATGATTTTGTTGATTTAATCCTTTGTTATTTCAGCTTGATTTTATTTTGAGTTTTTCATTTAATAAATGCTTTCAAATAATTAATAACGTGAAAATATTATAAATAATTACATATATTATATTCTTAAAATTTAATGTGAAATATAAAAACCATAATTTAAGTTGGTATATAAAATTTGTCTTCTTTTTTTATTTTGTATATATATATATATATATTGAAAATATTTTTTAATACTGGTTATTGGAAAATATTTTAGTAAAAATAATTTTTTGAATATATGCATATGTTAAATCAATTTTTGATGTAAATCAATTTTTGATGTAAATCAAGTTTAAATTATTATTTTGATTTGAAATATTTATATAACTTTTAAATTTTATTTTATGATTATTTTATTCATGTTTCTAAATAATTCTCATTTATTATTAATTTATTGGAAATACAGTGGCTAGATGTGTAAATAAAAGAAAGTAGATATCTCTACTATTCAAGTTTCCAAACATATCTCATTTATTTTTACTATCCTTGTTTCCAAACATCTCCAAAGTGTACTTCAACTTTAATAATATAGATATTATCCCAGTATAAATTGAGAATTTAAGTACAAATTTTCTTTTGGTCCACGTTTCACTGCAGTCTATTTATTATTTTTTTGTTGTGTTGTATCATGCCTGGGTGTTATTACTTGTCTAAATTTGTTGTTGAAAACCGGGGATAAATTGGATTGGTAGCAGAAGTGATAAAGAACGGTTGGGACTTTTTATGAAACTGTAGATACTTCATTGGACAAAAATGGTTACAGCTGGTTTGAGAAGAAAACAGAAGATAATAAGCACGTAGAAACTCACAAAAAAAAGGAAAGCACGTGGAAATCCAACATTTAAAATTCTATAAATATTTATACAAAACTGCAAAATTGGTGAGTCTCAAAATTATTTCTTCTCTTTTCATATAATAAGCGTTTTGAATAGAAAAACATATCAGCATTTATCTGAAATTAATTTAAATTGTAAAGTAAAGCGTATATCCAAAATATAATGGGCAATTGTCCAAAATAACACTATTTAAGTTTTTCATCACAAAAATAACATCTCAAGCTAGAAGTCACAAATATGACATTCAGTAATGGGTTAAAAGACATTAATATCCCTACATACAATATCAAATATAATTAAAAAAAAACAAAAAAAGTTTGCTTCTCTCTCGACATTTCCGTCGACGACACCGAACACAGGTGACGACATCTTAAGCCGCCGCTTCTCTACATCCGTTCGATTTCTATTCCAGGAGCTTCACGATCCTGATCCTCCCACCAGCCTCTTCGTCTCCGGCGAGCTACGGAAACGACAGATCGCATATACACAATTGCTTGCTGCGCACCTAACGATCACGCCGTTAGCACGTGCGCTAATCGCGGAAGCAGGTTGAGAGACCCCCACATCTTTGTGTTCACTGACGGGATTAGATTTTTCAGAGCCGTCACAGCCGGTTCTTGCGGCAGAGGACCGTCGATGTAAGCCAAGAGACTCGGACTTCTCCTTCCGAAACAATTCCTTCGCGTAGAGCCTCGCTAGCTGCAGAGAGATACTGCAGACGCTGAGCCATGTGTTCAGAAGATCGATTGACACTCTCACCATCCCTTCTTCCGCTAGCAACTGCCTCAGCTCTGCAACTCTTGTGACAAATCTGGTGATTCATCAACACCAATGTTCCATGGGATTGGTTCCAAGCTCAAGAACATATCAGTTATTATCAAATGCTCAGCTTAGAGTGTATGATCTACGAGTTAGTCGAAACAGTGAGGTGTCCCTTGGGATTTAAAATGTAGAAACCTTGTATTTTATATGCGATGATTGATCAAAGTAATCTCACGTGCTTGGTAGATGTGGTAACGAGCTTCTTGCCTTGTGTGTTTATTCATCTCTCGGTTGTTTTGAATCTATGTTATCTAAGGAATATATTTTGTGTTGGTAAAGATATTAAGAACTGTTGCAAGGGAGCACCCAACGGATGCTGTCTGCTGATGAAGCTGCCGCTGTTGTTGTTTCGTTTATATTGTTCATTTGGGTCACGAGCTCTGCTCCTCTTCCATCATAAAGTAAGGAACTTTCTTTGTACCCACCTCACTGTTTGTTCTACACTTGCTCTATTGTCAAATCTGATCTTTCAGATATGAAACCTTCTGAGATGTCTTTGTTTCCTAGAAATAATAAAACTGTTGACTTTGTGGGTTTTGTTTTGTGTATGGCAGTAACTCTTGAACATGTTAAGCAGATGAAGCTTAGTTTCATGAGATGGGTTGTGTATTGGGGAGACCTGTTTCTTCATCAGACTCCAAGTCAGCACGAGGTCTGAGTCTAAACAGAAAGAAGTGAAGGAGAAGACCGTCACTGAAACTGAGACCATTAGTAGTATTGTTATTTTTAGAAAGTAAAAAACAATGATACCAAATAAAGGAGATGAAGCATGTTTGCAGTTTATATGAATAAATGGAATATTATGCATCTTAAATACTGGAAGAGACAAGTGTTTCTACAAATCTCGAGACCATCTACAAAATTTGGTAATAAATTTGAATCCTCAATGTCACTTAGAAATTTTGGTAAGATTGTTCCTTATTTTACTCGTTTGTTTTGCACATATTGATATCTTTTGTAGGCTCGTGAATTTTCTTATAACATTGTTAGTCATTTGCTTGTGTTTATGAAACTGTGTGGTTTGGTTAATTTCAGAAAGGATTTGTGTAGATTCAAGAAAGCTTTCCAGAAAATCCGATATTAACAAATTTGAAAACAAATTGCTTAGTTACTTGTTAGGCTTACGTTATTCATATCTTTGGAAAGTATGTGAATTTTCTTATGACATTTTTAGACAACTGTTTGTGCCTATGAAATTGTGTGGTTTTTTTTCAGGAAGGATTTGTATAGTTTCAGGAAAGCTTTCCAAAACATTTGATGTTAACAAATTAAGCAATTGGACTATAGTGCTATATCTATTTGGCCAAAATTAATGTTTTTGTACACAATAGTTAGCCTTAAAACATATTTTAAGAATATTTAGGAAGAGTTTTTAGAATATTTAGAAAGAGTTATTACGTATTTAGGAAAGGTATCCTGACTAGTCCAAGAAAAAAAACTCATTTTCCAAATTGGCAATGAGTGCCTTCGCCTCTTTTCACAATCTTGGTATAAACTATTACAAACTCTTTAACTACTTACGGTAACCTATTTATCATTGACTTGACAAATTCCATGGATGAAGAATCCTTTTGATATAGTCTAACTATTGATAAGTTTGACACTTTCAGGATGAGTTTCCACAAAAATAAAAATGAGTGTAGTTTCTTGCATAAGTCTGTTTCAAAGAGAATCAAAAGCATGTAAGGAATGTTAGACAATCCTTATTCAGGATGACTATCCTGCATAAAGAAAAGACTGCAAAATTCACGTTGTTTAGGAAGGCTTAGTATGTGATTAGGATGCCTATCCTGAACAATCTAAGAAAAGGAAATCATACAAACACAAAAAAAAACAGAAAATATAAACAATATACATGTTTTTCTCTCTGCACAGTAGAACGAAAAAAATGGAATGGCATTCAAATGAAAGCAAATGTATCATAATTTTCTTTGTTAGAGCTAGATGGATTAATATTAACCTGCAAAAGTTAAGTTATTCTGGAAGGCTTAGTCCATTTTCGAAGATAATCAAAGGCGTGTAAAGAATTTAGACAATCTCTATTCAGGATGGCTATCCTAAAATGGAATTTAATCTTTCAAAATTAAAAAAAAAAACAAAATCAAAATCTATAAATATTCATTGGCTATAGAAATCACCATATAGAGTTCATTGTCTACAAAATGGAGAACATATATCAAACAGAGAAAATTAAAATGGGATAGTTTGAAGCATTTTCAATAATTCAATTGAACTAGGATAACTTTTGGCACTTTTAGAACGAATTTCCAGAAAAATAAAACGAATGGTTTTTTTTTGCATAAGTCTGTTTTCAAAGAGAATCAGAAGCGAGTAAGAAATGTTAGACAAAGAAGACAATGTTTTTTCAGGACGTCTATCCTAAATTAGAACTTAATCCTCCAAAACAAAAAAAAAAACATACTCAAGACCTATAAAAAATTCATTGGCAATAGAAACCCTTAAATAGAGTTCATTGTCTGCAAAATAGAGAACACAAATCAAACAAAGAACATTAAAATTGGATAGCTTGAAGCATTTTCAATAACTCTATCAAGAAAGTGTTCAATGTTGTATCATTATAAAACACATATGTTATATAGGATAGCTTTTGGCACTTTCAGGATTGGTTTCCAGAAAAATAAAATGAGTGTGTTTTCTTGCATAAGTATGTTTTTGAAGAGAATCAATAGCGTGTAAGGAATGTTAGACAATACTTTTTTTTTCTGGATGGCTATCCTGAATTGGAACTTAATCTTCCAAAACAACCAAAATAAAACAACATAATCAAAATATATAAGAAAATTCATTGGCTATAAAAATCATCAAATGAATGTCATTGTCTACAAAACAAAGAACACATATCAAAAAAAGAATATGGAAATATGATAGCTTGAAGCGTTTTTAGTAATTATATCAAGAAGGTGTTAAATGTGATATCATTATAAACACACACATATTATCTTGGATAGCTTTTGGTACTTTCAGGATGAGTTTCCAGAAAAATAAAATCAGTTTGTTTTCTTGCATAAGTCTGCTTTCGAAGAGAATAAAAAACATGTAAAAAATGATAGACAATCCTTGTTCAGGACGTCTATCCTAAATTGGAATTTAACCTTCCAAAAAAACATAATCAAATTCTATAAGAAAATTCACTAGCTATAGAAATCACCAAATATAGTTAATTTTCTAAAAAAACATATAACATATATCAAACATAGAACATGGAAATATGATAGCTTGACGCATTTTCAGCAATTCTATCAAGAAGGTGTTAAATGTGATGTCATTATAAACACACATGTTAACTTGGATAGCTTTTGGCACTTTCAGGATGAGTTTCCAGAAAAATAAAATCAGTTTGTTTTTTGCATAAGTCTGTTTTCGAAAAGAATCAAAAGCATATAAAAAATGTTAGACAATCCTTGTTCAGGACGGCTACCTAAATTGGAATTTAACCTTCAAAAAAAACATAATCAAATTCTATAAGAAAATTCATTAGCTATAGAAATTACCAAATATAGTTAATTTTCTACAAAACGGAGAACACATATCAAACATAGAACATGGAAATATGATAGCTTGAATCATTTTCAGCAATTCTATCAAGAATGTGTTAAATGTGATATCATTATAAACACACACATGTTATCTTGGATAGCTTTTGGAACTTTCAGGATGGGTTTCCAGAAAAAATAAAATCAGTTTGTTTTCTTGCATAGGTCTGTTTTCGAAAAGAATTAAAAGCATGTAAAAAATGTTAGACAATCTTTGTTCAGGACGTCTATCCTAAATTGGAATTTAACCTTCCAAAAAAACATAATTAAATTCTATAAGAAAATTCACTAGATATAAAAATCACCAAATATAGTTAATTTTCTACAAAACATAGAACATATATCAAACATAGAACATGGAAATATGATAGCTTGAAAGATTTTCAGCAATTCTATCAAGAAGATGTTAAATGTGATATCATTATAAACACACACATGTTAACTTGGATAGCTTTTGGCACTTTCAGGATGGGTTTCTAGAAAAATAAAATCAGTTTGTTTTCTTGCATAAATCTGTTTTCGAAGAGAATCAAAAGCATGTAAAAAATGTTAGACAATCCTCGTTCAGGACGGCTATCCTAAATTGGAATTTAACCTTCCAAAAAACATAATCAAATTCTATAAGAAAGTTCATTAGCTATAGAAATCATCAAATATAGTTAATTTTCTACAAAACAGAGAACACATATCAAACATAGAACATGGAAATATGATAGCTTGAAGCATTTTCAGCAATTCTATCAAGAATGTGTTAAATGTGATATCATTATAAACACACACATATTATCTTGGATAGCTTTTGGCACTTTCAGGATGAGTTTCCAGAAAAATAAAATCAGTGTGTTTTCTTGCATAAGTCTGTTTTCGAAGAGAATCAAAATCATGTAAAGAATGTTAGACAATCCTTGTTCAGGATGGCTATCCTAAATTGGAATTTAATCTTCCAAAAAAAAACATAGTCAAATTCTATAAGAAAATTCATTAGCTATAGAATCACCAAATATAGTTAATTTTCTACAAAACAGAGAACACATATCAAACATTGAGCATGGACATATGATAGCTTGAATCATTTTCAATAATTTCTATCAAGAAGGTGTTAAATGTGATAATTATTATAAATACACACATGTTATCTCGGATAGCTTTTGACACTTTCAGGATGGGTTTCCAAAAAAATAAAATGATCTTGAATATCTAAGACTCGAGAAGTTTGTCTAGTTTGATTCGTCTCTGCATTTTCCTAGACTATTAACACATTTAATATGCCTTTTAACATGGAAAGCAAATCACATCTTTAAGCAATCGTAGCACCAGTCTCCACTTTCATTTACTTGTCGTGGCCTCATTAATTATAGCACGAGTCTCCCGTTTCATTTTCTTTACTTATGTTTTGAGAAGCACCTCAAATTTTCTTATCTCTACAAAAATCAAACATATCACAACCATAAAATGGTATAAGATAAAAATGAAACTCACATATGCTAATGATAATTAAATGAGTTTATATACAGAAGAACATATCTTTAGTTTTAGGACACATGTTTCTTGTCCAAATTCACAAGTATTGTACTTTGTTTCTAAAGATAAACAAGCTTGCTAGCTGAGATGATTCTTGTCGATGGTGCCAACCCATTCTACATCACTTGCATAGATCCACCACTAATGGAGGTTGAAGCTAACATTCCTAGGAAATGTCTTCCTGAAACAGAGAGTTAAAAGGATATGTATGTATGAGTTGTGACATGGTGCTCAATCATTCAGAAACGAATAACCATAGTGTTCACTATTATACCTATATGTGTTGATGATAGACTGTTAAAATTCATTTTAGATAGACACAACCCCACTCAAACATCATCTGTAGCCAGTTGTGGCGTGAAGAAATAGATTTTATAATCTTAAGTATTATTTCATTGAAGAGAACAAATTTTGCAAGGACAATGGTTGTTGTCACAACTATCTTAGCCATCTGGTAGAATCCAACACTGGACAAAAACAAAAACAGAGTAGATTCTCTTTAGATCCACCAAAGGATCATCTTGAGCTATGAATACTGATGCAAGATTGAGGTATGAACCTGTTGTGTTTGAGGCTGGTATTGGCGAGACCAGAATCAAAGGCCATGACAGCTCCAAGAGGGAAAAGAGAGGAGAAAGGTGTGGTCTTTTACGGAGGAGACATAAGAAGCAATGAGAGAGATTTGAAGAAAGCTAGAAGAATCCAAACAACAACATAGTGAATCAACGTTAGAAAGATTGGAAAGTTGAATCCAACTCTTCCCATCACCTGCAAAAACAAAGTTTAATAATAGAGAGATAGAGAGAGAGACAAGAGAATATGAGATTTGAAAGAAGAGTGTGGTTTACAAGTTTATTGGCGAAGATGATGCCAACAACAACAACGAAATTAAAAGACATAGCAAAAACAAGACTACAAAATTAGGCCATTGATCCTGTCATCAATGCGACCAATCGAAGGATATCATAATCAGAAATTCATGTCGATAGATAGGGAAATGAATAGTAGAAACGAACCGGTAAAACATGAAGAGGTTGAGACGCGAATCAAAGATGAAGGACGACGAGATGACGGCAGAGCCTTTCAAGCGGAACAGTGATGGCGGATCTGACACCAGAAACAACATCGGAGACGATGGTGGAGTGATGGCGGATCTGACGTCAACGTCGGAGACGACGGTGGAGGAAATTGGAGGTTCCTCTATTTTATTTTTTTTATGTAATTCAAAATAATTAAGATAAAAGAAGGAGGGTAACATAGACATTAGCCATCTAAATGAAACTTATTTTTGTGACTTTGGACCTTGAGTGCTACTTTAGGAAGAAAAACTTGGTTTAGTGTCATATATGTCATTTTCTCAAATATAATTTAGATTTTATAGATGTAATATAAATTTTAAAAATATTTCTTAACTAACGGAAATGTTAAAACGTATAGAAGTATCAGTTGAATTCATATTTTGACAAACAAAATTTCCTTTAATGATATTCAATATAACTGGCATAATTGTTCGTATCACTAAAAGGTTTATAATGAGAACTGTCTGATTTCTTTTTTGAACTGTCTGATTTCAGTTGAGAAAAGAGAGCAGTGTATCCAATTTCAAAAAGAAAAAATGTATCCGATTTCAAATGTTTCACTTTGATTATATTCTTACCGTTAGGCGGATAAACATGGCAGTTTAGTTAGTAATTAGAACATTAATGATTAAAATAGTACTCCATGTGAAGTATCTCTATTTGTATATTAAACTGGCATGCGACATTGTAATTCACTGGCTTGTGACATTAGTCTTTCGATTCTGAAGCTTCTTAAGGCTAAGAAATTTGGCCATGCATGCATGTGATCTGTGGATCTGTACTCTAACAGACGGCATATTTTAGAAATATAAACAATTCTAATAAATAGTGATCGACTTCATACACCTGGAGAGAATACATATGTTTATATTATTTGGAAATGGTAGATATATACATCTTAAGTAGTACAATTGTAAAAATAGGGCAAGTACAATTGTTAAAAATCTATATCAATTTCTATGGTAAAATTGTCATATAAAACATAGTGCTTAGTACTTACCCATGTTAGTGTAGTAAGACTAAGATATAATTCAGAGTAAGATTGACTCAGCTGAGTTATAATCTTGGCTAGGATATAGAAATATAAATCCGAGATGACATAAATAATTAACTTTATATGTCAGTATTAAGTTGTATAATATATTATGCTCACATAAATATATTTTGATGGTAATATTTGTTGGTTAGCTTTGATGCGCATTAGAAATAATCACTATTAATTTGGTAGGCCTACGTTCAAATAAAACCACAATAAGTCTAAAGGAAAACGAAATATGAGATGACAGGCGCCTAATATTGTAATAAATAGCTTTGTCAAAAAAAATATTGTAATAAATAGTTCTCAGTTAAATTGTAATAAACTGTAAAATTAGTTATCAAAAAAAAATTGGTGATAACATTTTGTCTAGACAATTTTAATTCTTAAGTATCGAAGTCATTGACTTGGCTGGGAAATTTTAACTATATTTATCGCTATATACATTTTAGATGATAAATAAATATCGTTTTAATATAGTTAAGATGTTTCATTTTGGGTATATGTGTAGACGTGAATTCAGCACTATTTACTTGTTTCGTTGATTGTTCATGGAAAGGTGATGAACAAACTAGTGGTATCAATTAACTTTACAACTTCAGTTACAGAAAAAAAAATATAACTTTAGAACTTTTTGACAAGACGTTGTAGCCCAATGGTTAGGACGGGTCCCCGCTTGCACCCAGGTAGGGGGTTCGATCACGCCGGAGGGAACTACCTTGCAACGCTCTTGTCACCCACACGGATATGGGTCATGCTTTCGGCCCATTTGAAAAATTGGGAGGGGCGTCTATCCGTGGGCATTCCTTCTCCTTGAGGATTAGTCTGGGCCTCTGGGCCTGGGATACCCCCAGGTTAAACAAAAAAAAACTTTAGAACTTTTGAATGAATCATATATCTTTTAAGGATGTAGGGTAGTTGTCGAGACATATTTTCCTTCCACATGAAATTGCATAGCCTTTACAGGTTATGGCAAGGTCGAAGAGGAAAATATTGTTTTTTCTTTACTGTTGACAACATATTCTACACATGCATGCACTTTCTCTCCTAACACCCAAGTAAATCAGGTGTTCTCAGCGCAGAGGTATAATTATCTCCGAAAGTGAGTGAGTTGTATCATTAAGAAGTTTAACATTTGTGTTTTTAGTATGAGCCACTAATATCTAGGACTAGGAGAAGTAGACACAACTCAGTTCATTGTGGTTGTTTCTATGTAGTCTACACCAAATAAGATAACCAGGATTCAAAATATAGAAAACAGAAATAAGGGATTAGGACTTTCTAACATTCATAAAATGCACAATTTTTTCTTCACCACCAAAGATAAATTCACAGCTCTTGAATTCAAACCTGGTTTGAAAATGACAAACTTAAAAGACGGAAAGGTCAAAGGATTTAAATTAAAGTTAAATGAAAAGCTTTATATAGTCGGTGAAACAATTAACTCCAGTCACGAACAGTCTTAAATATGTTGAGCTAATACTAGTAGCACGAAACTCTTTTAATTAACGGTATAAATAACTTTAAAATACTTTAATAATTAATGTAAGTAGAATTTACAAACCAATAAATAGTGATTTCCATTTCGACCGAAGATCCAAATCGGGCAAAGACGTCCGATTATCAAACATGTGCATATCGAGGAAGTATTGAATATACAGCGGATGAAAATAACACTTTGGATATTGGCATATTGCTAAAGAATTTTTCTGAATTATTCTGCGTGTGGACTGTCCATCGACGAAACTCGTAATTTTTTTCTCTGATATAGTGAGACCACATCAAAGTTATTATAAACTTGTTTAGTATACAACGAGTAAGCTGATAACTGGTCAATTTTGGACCCATTTAATTAAGAATATGTATGTCGTCTCGAGCATCTCGTTTGGTTAAGTAATTGCATTTTAGGAAGAAGTTTAATATATTTGATCGGTGGATTAAGTTATAACTGGGGAAGAAATTGCTTGAAAGAGTTACATAATTACAACTTTTCTCGGTAAGGTTACGAAAAACTTTCAGATATAAAATCTATAACTCTTAGAGTAGAAAAATTGTAATAGAACTTGGATATATATATATATATATATATATATATATATATATATATATATATATATATATTAATCCCTAGCTATAGTTTATTTAGAAATATAGTTGGCATAAAAATCGATGTTATTATTTTAATTTGGCGCTTGAATAATAAACTTTGTTAAGTTCTAGTATTTATTAATAAATTATCATGGAAAAATACAAATTATATAGTCACTTAATAACTGCAAGTATTCATAGCAACATGAGAATGAATTAGCGAACAAGTTACTCTTTAGAACTTTTCGTGTGCAATAGAACGAATGATTTTTGCTTTAATAAGAAATTATACCTATGAGTATATCATAAATTACGTGTTGACAATGATAACAGATGATCAAGATATGCGTTTGCAACGATTTATGAAAATTATGGTGTAAGAAAAAATGGGTGGACATAGACTGGCTGGATGAATAGTAAAAACATGTCACAGAGATTTTCATATAGAAGTTAATATTTGAGAAATTTGTATTTTTAGTAATCTTCGCATTAAAATCTGAATGTTTGTTTGTATAAATCGATGTTATTAACAGGAGAACTGTCATAAATCTAAAACATATTACATCATATATCTGTAACTAAATTATTATTATCTATTTTTTTTTTGCTAAAACTCTAACTAAAAATTACTAAAATTATATGGCTGATACTCCGATACTGAATAAAATAAGTGAAATAATGTAAACAGTAGCATGTAATATCCGAAACGCAAATACTTTTGCACGTTTTACCCTTATGAGTCTGAAGTCTTCATCCATATACTCAAATTTGGTAGAACACAAGTACCCGAATTCACATGGTTGAAGCATGGCGGTTGAAAATATATTGACTTTGACATGATGCTAGTTCAACTATTATGTCGGTGACAAAAGAATAGCTCAGTTTACCAAATTACCATCATACCTTAATTAATTAGATTCAGCTTCTAATAAAATGGTTTTGTATCATTAAAATTAGTTAACACCTTTTCAATTGGATTATAATGTATCAAAAATCCAGATTGATTCCCTGAGACATGTAAATAGTTTGATATTTTTCTCAACTACAACGTATATGGTGGCGTAAATCATGGGTTGAAGTTCAAATACAGCTTATGAAAGTGATGTCCAAAGTCCTGCTACTATGAGACTATAGGACATATATGATAAATATATTCATGGGGACAAGGGTCTGAATTCTGATGGAAGTTTAAAAGCGATATAGGTTCATATGAAAACTATTTCATATTTCATATTTAAATGGCCCAGTAACGAGTATAACGCCTATTGATATATGGCCCGAAGGCCCCGAACATTTTTCTTCACCATCGCTGCTATTTTGTCGTGTATAACTAAGCCTGCGCATTTGGATAACCGGTTCGGATCCGGGTTTTATTTTTCGGATTTCAGATATTTTGGAACTAGTAAAAATGGTACCGAGCGGATAATTTAAAATTTCGGTTCAGATACGGTTCGGTTGAAGTAACCAAAAATTTAACGGATCCGGTTTATATTTTTAAATTTAATATGTATACATAGATATAAGCTTTAAAATACATATTTAAATACTATATGATGTGTTGGTGTAGTGTCACGTGATGTGGTAAGTGCAGTATGAGGTTCATGATTCGATTTACTAGTGATGCATATTATAAATTTTTACGTTTTAAAAATACACATAGCAAAGATCCCACATCGGTTAAGTGTAACAAAGAAAAGTGTTGAAAAGTTGTATAAATACTCAACAGCAAGGATGAGTTCTTGCTTGCTATTGGGCTTTAAACATAAACCCATAATTTTCCAAATAGTCTAAATTTACGTGGGATTAAACTGATAAAATCGGTCTAAATTATCAAGATTATCTTAATTAAGGTTTAATTCGGATCTTACGGATACCCGTACGGATCTCTGATATAACCCGAAACCGACCCGGTATCTCTGATATAAGGTTTAAAACCTCATCCTACCAGGTATTTTTCTAGAACTGAACCTAATCCGAGACCCGATTTTTTAGATACTTACCGGTTTGGATCTTCGGATCCGGATAATTTTCCCAGGCCATTGGTGAGAATCTGATTTTGATTTTATGATGTGGGTTTGATTGTGTGTTGTGATTAGTAATACTCCCTCTGTTTTCAAATAAGTGTCATTCTACCTGTTTTTTCTTGTTCAACAAAGAGTGTCACTTTACAATTCTAATACAAATTATACTTACTTTCAGCTGAAAATTAATTACAAACTGCATTGATTTTACAAATAATTTTATTTATCTAAAATACTATTGGTCAAAGAAGTATAATTAATAACAATTTGCATATATTTTAACAACTTTATTAATCTGTGTGAAAAGTGTCGGAGTGACACTTATTCAATGATGACGGAGGGAGTGTAACTTAAAAATGTAGCCTTTTGGGGATTGCTTTGAGGCCTTTTGATCAACAGAAAAGTCAACTCTTAATAGAAGACATTTATTAATTAATTACTATCGTTATAAAACAGCTACTGGCTGGTGATAGCTGAACGTTCCCTATAATATACTAGTATAGTGTATACAACTTTTATATAGACACCTAAACGAACAGTTAATGTGATTGTCGTCCTGTCTGATTTTAACCCTTGTTACAACCGTTAATTTTTTTAGTGTCTCGTTTTCATTTGTGGATTTTACTTTCATACAAAAGATTGTTTCAAATTTCAACTCATAATAGTATTCAAAAACAGTATATGAACTACTGTACTGAAACTTTTTTTTGTATGCAAATCAAAAGAAAAGTGGCTCTCTAACTAAATTTTCTTTAGATATAAGTTGTGCTTTGTTGTATATAGTATTACATGGGTTTACATATCTAACTTTTCAAAGCCCATTAAGTATGGATCATCTGTGGTGAACCAATAGAGTAGTTGCAATATCTCCACATGTAGCCAACTCCATTTTATAATATAGTGGGTAAACATTCAAATAAAAATTAATCGTACATTTGAAAGTTATCAATAATTCAACACTTTAATGAATAAAGGTTGAAACCTTTGTACCAGTTAAGCCAAATCTTGATTTAAAATGTTTTGAGTGTCCTTCTCAATTAAGAATATCTTTGCTGATTCAGTTAACCTAGACTGGTCACTAAAGTGACAAATCAATGAAAGCCAAACAAAGCCAGGATCACAGCACAAAAAACTATCTTATTTGGTTAAGCATATTTTCAAAGCATTTTATTGTGTATCTATATATTTGGTAGATATTTGGATATTATATATTTATTGCCTATATTACGATTTTAAGCATGGCTAGTTACACTTCTGCATAATTTAAACAAATCAGAATCGTTAATCCAATGATCAACCGGACAAAATAGGCCAATATGTTTATCCACCATTGGTACAAATAACTCAAACTAGATTTTCACCCGCCCGACCGGGCGGGTTTTTGTTTTCATTTATTTTGATATAAATATTTTATTTTCATTTAATTTTTGTTTTAACTATTTAATATAATTGTTTTATTGCCATTTTCAAAGATATTGTAATATGAGACAAATTTAATAGTTTTAAAAAAATAAATTTTTAGCTTCATAGATTTATATGACCGAGTAAATAATTAAACATTGTGTTTTTGTTAAACTTTTATAATAAACTATATAGTTAAAAAATCATTGGTTTAAGGTAATATAGATTAATGATTCTGGTTGATTTAAAAAAAAATATTGAAATAGTTAACATAGAAAAGTATACAATTTATATTATATTTATTTAGTTTTTACTATCTATAAATTAAATGAATTATCGATTTTTTAAATCTATCAAAATTATGCTGTTATGGAAAATAATAGTGTTTAAGGTGATTTTTTTAAAATTATTTTGAAAAAAAAATTAAGGATACTATTACAGAAAATCATGGTAACAATAAATATGTGGCTTTGATCTCCAAGTTTTAAAATAAATGCTTGGAATATTCTATAATTTTGTTCAATTACGAAAATGATATGTATTCTATCAAAGATCATATTGCTTTTATTAGTTATAACAAAATATGAGTTGATTAGATACGCGACTTGCTCTCCAAGTTTTTAAATAAATGGTTAGGATATTCTATATTTTTCAATCTCACGAAAATCTATCTATTTTTTAAAAGTAAATTTGTGTTTGATTAGTTATAAATAAATATAGGAGTTGATATTTATTTAATTTGAATATTAATAGAATACATGTAGATATTATTCTAAAATTCAGAATATTCTATATTTTTTAATCTCACAAAAATCTATCTATTTTTTAAAAGTATATTTGTCTTTGATTAGTTATATATGAAAATAGGAGTTTATATTTATTTAATTTGAATATTAATAGATTAAACGTAGATATTTTTCTAAATTAATATATTATTAGAACGTTAAATATTTACATGCATTTTTTGAAAATTAATATATTGTTAAAATATTAAATCAACATAATAATTTTCTTTTAATATGATTTATTTTAATTATATGATTGATAAAAAAATTAGAATATTTATTTTTCATTTTGTAAATGTTAACTGGATATATTAGTTTATAGTAATATTTCAAAACTAATCACGAAATTAGTAAAAATATTTTCATATATTTTTTGAAAATTAAGTTCTGTTAAAATATTTTTAAACATATTTTTTTGAAATTTTAATATATATATATATATATATATATATATATATATATATGATTTAAATATAAGTTGGATTTAATATATTGTTATGAAATCCCTAAGATATTGGGAGGTTATTGTGTTTTATATAATATTGATTATTAATGATTGAATAATGTAATGTATTATATTAATATGAAGATTAATGATGATTAAAATATATATGTGATCTAAAATAAATATATATGCATAGAAGATTAAATGTTTAATTTAAGTAAAAATAATATGCGCACGGTTGTGCGGGTCGAGATCTAGATATATTAGTTTATAGTAATATTTTATTTTTCATTTTGTAAATGTTAACTGGATATATTAGTTTATAGTAATATTTCAAAACTAATCACGAAATTAGTAAAAATATTTTCATATATTTTTTGAAAATTAAGTTCTGTTAAAATATTTTTAAACATATTTTTTTGAAATTTTAATATATATATATATATATATATATATATATATATATATGATTTAAATATAAGTTGGATTTAATATATTGTTATGAAATCCCTAAGATATTGGGAGGTTATTGTGTTTTATATAATATTGATTATTAATGATTGAATAATGTAATGTATTATATTAATATGAAGATTAATGATGATTAAAATATAATGTGACAAACTCTAGTAGGTAGTCCATTTTATAAAAAATCACACATGAATGAGAAGTCATGACTTCTGTTTTAATATAATAGATATCAAGATTATATAAAGAGAGTAAACATATCCGTTTACAACATACTAGGGCTTCAAACGTTGTAGATTATTTATCAGTAGTTTCTTTGGTATCCCTTGAATATTATTGAGCCGTTATAAAAATAAAACATTAAGCTGATCATCAGTTCATTAATATTACTTTAACATATCCACAAAGTGGGTCGCCTAACACACCAGGACCATGTCTTTAGATGTCACAATAATCCATTAGCAGATAGACACGCGTATTGTTCCGAATCGTTAACTGTGTTTCGCGCGAGGAAGCTGGTCAAAACCCACTTTAAGTCGTTAATTATAATAACTAGGAATTGAACCCCTGCGATGTCGCAGGGGAAATCTATATTAATAAGGATTAAATTTATCAAAATCAATCAAAACTTTTGGATCATTGATAATCTCAATTTTTGATAGATAATTAATTTGTAACTGAAACTGATGACTCGTTTTTTTATATTACATCTGTTATATGATATAAACATTACTTAATAAAACAATACAAACAAATTTATTGAAAATGTATTAAACTAACCGTTAAATTGTTTATTTGAATTGGCTAACAGTCGAAACTGATCATAGTTAAGAAATTCAAATTTCTCAAAATCAATCAAAACTTGTAGATCATTGATAATCTCAATTTTTGACTGATCATTGATTCGTAATTGAAACCGATGGGTTGTTATTTTATAATTATCCGACGATTCCAAACTTCAAAATCAGTGATCAGTAAAATGTTTCCCTCATCTAGATACTTTTCAAATTGTTGGATATATTTACTATTAATAGAACCAACAATCGTATCATTCTGCAACAAAAAAAACATATAATTATACAACAATCTACTTCTCATAATATAAAAAAAACATAAAATCAAACATTTTCATCTAGTAGAAGAAAATTAAGACTAATAATTTCATTGTTCCGTTTAGGATTTTTTGCCATCCAAACACGTAAAACTCTTCCTAATATTTTCTGTTGACAATGTTTCATTTGAACATCTTCAAAAAATTTGTAACCAGGTAACTTCGTAGAACTATATTTTTTCACCATTTTACTAACAATTAGATTTGCGAAAATTTTAGTGTCAGAAGTGTATAAATATAGACTATTTATAGATTTTGAAAAGCTATCTTTGAAAAGTCACATATTTTCAATTTAAGTAGTCGCATCTTTTCATAAAGAAGAGACACAACTTTTTAACGAAAAGTCGCAATTTTTCAAAACATTTAAGCTAGTCGCATCTTTTCATAAAGAAGAGACGCAACTTTTTAACGAACAGTCGTAATTTTTCACAACATTTAAGCTACATAAAAAACACACACCTTTTCAATTTAAACAGTTGCAACTTTTAACGATGAAGAGACACAACCATTTAAGTAGTCGTGTCTTTTCGTAAAGAAGAGACACAACTGTTTAGCGAACAATCACAATTTTTCACAAGATTCGAAAGACCTATAAAAACACAAACACTTTCGAATTAATCATGATTCCTATTATTAATAGATTAAGAACAAAGCTGAGTGCTTGCATTTTGAAGACCACTGACATCTAACCCACGTGTCTTCTCTGGCTTTCATCTTCAAGCTATATATGACGTTGACCGGTTACAGTAAATACCAAATCGCATTCGTTAAGAAGACGATTACTACGTTTGAAACTCCTGCCGCTTATAGAGACAAAACCTCCACGTGGTTTTGAGGGATACTGCTCAATGCAATTGTTTCCCCTCTTTATTTTATGAAAAGGAAACGAGTTCGCAGCATTTTGCTTTGGCATTTAAATAAAGTAGTTCATTAAATGTGAATAATTTAGTTCCCTAAAGTCGGTTTGTAGAAATATCTAGTTCAATAGATGATTCCAAAAATAAATGTTCATGAGACTAACTGATTCTCAGAGTTGTTTGATCCGACCATGCAGTTGCTCCTTTGCATAATCGAATATATCTTACTATTCGTGCCTTCTGAACTTCTCGAACTGTTTGGTATGTATGTGTATACATAATGGTATCTTCTGACCTTCGTTTGGAGTTGTACTTTATAACCGAACATCTATAAGCATGAGATAACTTCGCAGTGGATCTCTTCTACCTAAACAATAAGCTATCATATGCATATATGAACTCGTTTGGCATGTCCTAACCACCTTAGTGCGTGTAAGCATGCTATCTCTCTTCACCTTTGACAAACGTAGTATTCGAAATACAACACAAATATGCAAAACTATAAAAAGGTCATGTTGACAAAGGCTTCACTAAGGGTTAATGCATTTTTGTGGTTATGTTGATTAACATTTTAGGAAACCGAATGTATACAGCACATCTTAGATGTTATAACACTTACCTTAACTAGTGTATGTAAGCATGTTACTTCTTCACCTTTCACATACAATAAAACTAGTTCCTCGGTACCTCCATACATAATATAAACATAGAATAAGCGCTGAAGGTCACGTTGACAAAGGCGCTTCACCAAGGGCTTATGCATATTTTGGTTCTATGATTAAAATTGTGTCGGAAACAAAATTATAAAATCCAGCATTCGTTTTTTTTATATACTAGACTTGCTAAAATA
This sequence comes from Hirschfeldia incana, assembly GCA_026261945.1. Classification (NCBI taxonomy): domain Eukaryota; kingdom Viridiplantae; phylum Streptophyta; class Magnoliopsida; order Brassicales; family Brassicaceae; genus Hirschfeldia; species Hirschfeldia incana. The sequence goes on along the minus strand of JABCMI010000015.1, from coordinate 5,640,970 downwards.
ACCAGAAAAGTTATGACAACCCTCCTACGAACATATGTTATTAATCAATAACATTTATAGTTATTTTGCGAAAACTAAATTCAAGTTTTTTTTTGTTTTTTTTATATTCAAGTTAAATGTTAAACTATTTGCAAAAATTATATTCAAGTTACTTGTTCTCGTTGTTTGATAATTTGACCACTCTAGTATTATTCATTTGGCATGTTAGTCAAATACATAGTTTCAGAGTTTGAACTCTAGACATATATACAGTACATGTATAAAGTTTATTATATACTACTATGAACCAATTATAGAAGCCACGCCACATTGGGTTGCTCTAGTTAAAGCATGTTTCTCAAGTTGTGAACTTGTGAGGCTCGGTTACTGCTCGAAATTCCGATATCAATAAACTAACAATGTAACATTACTAGTTTTCGTTATTCTAGATAATTATAGTTATTATAAAGAATGGACAAAAGCGTCATCAGTGATGTGATCAGATTGTTCTTATCGCATCAACGGAATTGTATGGGTAGCCACCGGTGAGATGTTCCTGGTCAAATTGAAGCTTTGAGATGTTAAAGTTTCTGAAATAGAGAGATTTAATTATTTATTAATACCACAGAATTTCTTTAAATAAGTTTCCTATCGCTCTACGCATCTTTCCCCGTCGTTATCTTTAGTGTTAAGAACTAAATATAGCATAAAGCCAAAATCAAATTTAAAAGATTATTTTAACAACTAAATATAGCATAAAACCAAAATAAAATTTAATAGATAGATTTGTTGCCCAAAAAAAAATTTAATAGATTATATTGGAACTATGTTTATGGTTGTCTGGTTGGGCCGCTCGGGTCTACATTGACTTGAATTATAATAAAAATAGATTTATAAATATATAACTGAGATATTATTGGTGTATACAAACAATAATAATTCTCACAGCTCTGGATAATCATATTAAAATAATTAAAGAAAATATAATTTGATACCAAACAGTGACCAATTATTGGTGGAGAAAAACTATAATAAATTTGTTCTTCATCTGATTCAAACTTGTATAAAGAGCTTGGCTGCTCAAACCACCTTCTCTTCTCTCCTACCAAAAGAAAAAGAAAAACAAATTTCTTCTTTCTCTTCAACATTTTAAAAAAAAAAACTCTTTCTGTATCTCCCCTCTTCATCTTCAATACCAATGGATTACGAGGTATCAAGAACTGGTGATGAGTTCGTTGAAGATTCAGAGCAGATTGATCTGCTACCTGGCTTCAGATTTCACCCAACAGATGAAGAACTCATAAGCCACTACCTTAGACCGAAGGTTCTAAACACCCTCTTCTCTGCTATAGCCATTGGTGAAGTCGATCTCAACAAGGTTGAGCCATGGGACTTGCCATGTAAGTTAAATATCTTGTCCCTTTAATGGGTTTGATTACTTTCTTTATATCTCTCTGTTTTGTTCACTCTGTTTCTTCATATTTCTCTGTTTTGTTCACTCTGTTTTTTTTCTTCTTTTGGTGAAGCAGGGAAGGCTAAGATTGGTGAAAAGGAGTGGTACTTCTTCTGCGTGAGAGATCGGAAATACCCAACCGGTTTAAGGACGAACCGGGCTACTAAGGCCGGTTATTGGAAAGCTACGGGCAAAGACAAAGAGATCTTCAAAGAGAAATCTCTTGTAGGTATGAAGAAAACTTTGGTTTTCTACGAAGGAAGAGCTCCTAAAGGAGCAAAAACAGATTGGGTCATGCACGAGTATCGCTTAGAAGGCGTGTATGCAACCGACAATCTTCCTAAAACCGCTAAGGTAATATATTTAAACATAACTTAAGTACTTGTGTCTGTAAGAGTTTCTCTGCTTTTATGTTTTTTTTTTTTGAGTTTGGTGTTGTTTGTTGAATGCAGAACGAATGGGTTATTAGTAGGGTTTTTCAGAAAGGTGCAGACGGTAAGAAGATGAATCTCTACCAGGGCTTAACGATGCTCCGTTCAGGGATTAACCAAGTCGAACCGGCTGGTTTACCTCCGCTGATGGACTCTTTCGCCGGATCGTTGTCTCACGTGACCTGCTTCTCCGACGAGGACAAGAGTCACATCATCCCGGAGCCAAAAGACGAATGTGACCTTACCATGCTCGGTTCTTCATCGACTCAGTTGATACCGAACATTGGTTCTCTGCTATACTCTGATCCTCTGTTTATGCAAGACAATTCTTCAATACTGAAGATGTTGCTTGACAGTGAAGAAACCAAGTTTAAGAAGAGTATCCAGGGTTTAGGTACTGTTGAAAACGAATTAACCACGAGTTCTTGGCACTGTGACGGTCTGGCTGGTTCGACCGGTTCGGTGGAGGTCGATTGCTATTGGAATTTCTGAATTTAGGAACTGGAATTTGATTCAAAAAATTGGGGTGTATATATGGGGAAAACAAACAATTAGGAGGTATTTTAGGGTTTTATAAGTGTTATGCGTTTGCTCTTGATTATAGACTCTAGGACTATTTGACTGTAGAATATACAAAGACACATTGCAAGACTTGTTACATTTTGTAAAAATGATCAACTTGTGAAAATCGATTCTCTTTTACCATTTGTAATCCATTTATAATTGTCATGATAATAATATGTTGAATATACCTCAAATCTGAAAATTCTTTTACAAAAGATTAGATTATGTTCAGTTTGTCATTCAGTTTTTATCTTTTTGATTCAATATTTTAGATTAACAACAAAAGACCATTTCAGTATCCAAACCGGTTTAAAAATATTTATTTTAGTTTTCTTCTTTTTCAGTTTGGATTGTATCAATTCAGATGATCCAAAATTAGTCAATAAAACCAAACAATCATCGACTGATAACATAATTTTTTTTTGTGTTTAAAGATTAGATTAGTTATAAACCAAATTTTTGTTCAATGTTTCTCTCAGTGACCGAAGTTTACATGCCATTTCATGTGTGTTAGCCTTAGGCCACAAACAAAAAATATATTCCAACTCATCGAGGGTGTGATTGATAACTTACAGCTCCAGTAAGATATGTTTGATCTATCTTTCCTATTGTAAGTAGTCTTTAGAACATTTAGCCAAAAATGGAGCAGGATGAATACTATTCTAAAATTAGGAGCAAACTAGTACAGAACATTTAGCGTTTAATACTATTCTAAAATGATTGTACTTCTCCCTTTTCCGTGTCAAGATTTTGTACTAACTCTTCTTCTTCAAGCAACGGATGAACTTGCAGCACAAGAAATCTTGGATTATCAAATTGAAAACGCTAATAGTTTGAGTCAGTCATTAGCAAGAAAAGGATTCATGATTTACTCCAAGTTCCATCAGTGTAGATATATACTATTTTCAAAGTTAAATGGCTCTTATGATTTTTTACTTCAATATTGATGTTCTCTTCAATCTTTCTTTTTCTTCACTGTTTACTGTTTCCTTGTATCTGATTCAATAATGACTTGTAGAATTTTTAATTGGCTATTTTAAAATCATGAAATCTTTAGAAGTTACGAAAATCACAAGTGCGACCAAGTGGTACATTTGAGTTGTGTTTCAATTTACAAACCAATTCCGTTCAGGAATAATTGGCGTTTCCAGATTCAAGTTTGGCCATGTTTCAACAACCAGTTTGAAACTGTGATCAACAAACAAATTATAAAAAAAATCTATTAAATTTTAATTATGAAAAGAAAAGAAGAAACTGAAAGGCTTTCTTTAAGAAAAGAGAATTTCAGGAGAATACTGGCAGCAGAGACTAGAGAACCCGAACAAATCGGGTCGGGTCATAAGCTGCAAAGCGGATCCCTAATTTTAATGTATGCACATAAAATTAATTAGACAGATTCCCCAATTTTATTTGGGGATGTCCCAGTACTTGTGCAATCTCATACATAATAAAGCCTTAAGATCAAATCAAAAATCAAACAGAAAAAATAATAAGAACAGCAGCCAGGAAGGTGACGAAAGAAACGGCGGAAGACGCTAGCGATTAGGGTCTCACTGAAAATTCATATCCAAAGTGTTTCTGCTCATTAATAGAGAAACGATATACAAGGTTATATATATAAACCCATAGTAAAACCCTACTTACGTTTGTGGAGTTTTGAGCCTTCGCTAGCGAATTTGGGCTTCTTATGTACTTGTTATTGGGCTATTCTTTTCTAACCTTGATAAATCGAGAGGATTTACTTTATTTATTCTTCTCTCGGTTTTAACTTCTTTTACTATTAAAGAATCACTTTATCTATACTATTATTTGTGAATTTGCTTACTTGTCATGTTCTCCATGATTTTAGTTAGTTTTGCTTATTTGTCATGTTTTCCATAATTTTAGTTAATTTGCTTATTTATTATGTTTTTAATAATTTTAGTTTAGATTATTTATCATATTCTCCATAATTTAGGTTATTTACTTATTTGTCAACTTTAATTCGTAATTTTATTTATTTGTCATAATTTTGAATAATTTTAAGTGGTAGTTTTAGTTTTGCTTACTTGTCATATTTTATGATATTTTATTTATTTATCATGTTTTATTATTTTTAGAAACGTATTTGTCATATTTCATTATTTAGGTTGAGTCAATAATTTACATGACTTTTTGAATTGTTAGTTTTTAAACAAGTTAGTGATTATTTAATAAATATTTTCATTAGATTCAGAGATAATTATTATTAAAAGGTATTATCAGATTTTAGAAACAAATTTATAGTCTTATTAAGATGTTTACTTTAATAATATTAAATCCTTGAATATATTTTTTATTTAAAAAAGAAAGTTTACTTCAATTTTATGCCACCAAATTATCCCACCAATAAAAAATAGATAAGTAATTCGATTCATTCACATCAAGATTTTGGAATCTATATCATGCATGAGATATTGCTTTTGCGAATTTGAATTGAGGGGTGATAAGGTCAAAAATACAATATGTTGCCATTAATTTTTTTAAAAATATCTTTTACTAGACATATATAATTTATTAAATTTATTTTATAAATTTTAACTAAATAAAAGTGTGTTTTTAATTATTATAGATTTCGTTAATATGTGTCATTGTAAACTCATATGAAGAGAAAATTCATATAAAATGCAATTAATATTTTGATGAAGAAGAGTTTAATTTTCATAAGCTTCACTGATAATTGCTAATAGTTTATTTTGTAGATTTATCTTTTATATTATTTTTTAAGTGTTAATAAAACATTATTAGATTATTATGATAATGATGATAATTTAGATTAAAATTAAAAAAAATGTTAAATTTTAAATTATTTAGATATATATTAGTCCGCACATGTGTGCGGGCCACCATCTAGTTTATCTTGTATTTTGGAGAATATTAACATACGTTTCTGCTTAGCCTAAAGCTAGATCACATTTTGTTTTGTTTAGTCTGCTGGTTGCATCAGACACGGACATCATCACCTTAATTTTACTTATCTTCACAAGTTGTGAATGAATACTATCAGACTTTCTTCAGTTACACTGAAACTTCCTCAAAAACTAAAGCTCTGAATAACTTTCACACAAACCGTGAGTTATTCATCATCTTACACTTTCGTCTATATAGGAATAGATATCTCCTAAACCTATTAGAAATAACTCTCTCAATATTTCCTAATCCCTTTACAAGATAATCATAACAACATTAGGATTAGGATGGCTTGACTTTCAAGCTAAGTCTTCAAGCTTATCAACATTCTCCCCCTTAAGCTTGATTTCACTTTCATTTACATCATGCATTCCCAACAAGTTCCTCATCTCCTTGAAACGAACACGAGCAAGCGACTTCGTAAGTATGTCGGCTCTCTGACTACTTCCAGGAACGTGTTCAACCTCCACCTGTTCGTTCTCGACGCACTCCCTAATGAAATGAAAACGTCTATGAATATGTTTGCTGCGACCGTGGAACACCGGGTTCTTAGTGAGCGCGATTGCTGACTTGTTATCCACCTTTATTACTATCTTCTTGCAAGCATCTCCTACAATCTCACTCATAAGTTCCTGTAACCATATCGCCTGTTTCGCAGCCTCAGTTGCCGCCATAAATTCAGCTTCACACGACGATAATGCCACAATCTCCTGTTTCTGAGAGCACCAGGTTATAGGGCTCTTACCAAAGTAGAAAACATGCCCTGTTGTACTCTTTCCGTCGTCAATGTCAACGTTGTGGGAGCTATCACTGAAACCTACCCAGTTCCATCTTTTCTGCCTGTTCGAAGCGTAGACCAAGAGAGGTTGTACCTCGTAGATATCTCAGCACCTGTTTCAGAGCAGCTCCATGTGACTCCTTTGGATCTTGCATATATCTACTAAGCACACCAACAGAGAAAGAGAGGTCAGGTCTAGTGTGCAATAGATAACGAAGACAGCCAATGTTCCTTCGGAACTCTCTCTCATCGATACTTTTCTCTTCCGGTGATCTAGACAACTGCAGGTTCATCTCCATCGGAATATGAGTAGGATTGCAATCCTTCATGCCACTTTCTTCAAGAATCTTCCGAGCATATCGATCTTGTGACAATACTATGCCTTTATCAGTTTGACATACTTCGATTCCTAGATAGTAAGTTAACTTACCGAGATCACTCATCTCAAAGTTTCGAGCCATTCCTTGCTTAAACTCAATAATGGCAGACATAGATGATCCGGTAACGAGTAAGTCATCAACATACACACACACAAGGAGAGTACTCTTCTTCTCTTCTCTTTTGTATAGCGACGGTTCCTTTGAGCACCGAGTGAAGCCTAGTTCCTTCAGAATCGTATTAAGTTTAACGTTCCACGCTCTAGGGGCTTGTTTTAAGCCATACAAAGCTTTATGTAACTTATAGACTTTGTCTTCCTTGCCTTTGACAACAAACCCTTCTGGTTGTGAAACGTAAACTTCCTTTTTCAATTCTCCGTGCAAAAACGCGGTCTTTACATCAAGATGATGAATCTCCCATTGCTTTGATGCTGCGAGAGCTATGACCATCCTGATGGTTTCAATACGTGCCACTGGTGCGAAAACTTCATCATAATCAATGCCATGTTGTTGAACATAACCTTTAGCCACCAACCGTGCCTTGTACTTGCTGATGCTACCATCTGCGTTCCTCTTAATTTTGAATACCCACTTGAGGCCAATAGGTTTGAACCCTTTTGGTAAGTCAACAAGAACCCAAGTGTTATTTTTTTCGATGGAGGTAATCTCCTCTTTACACGCATTCACCCAAACTTTCTTCTCCTTGGCTTCATTGAAACTCCATGGCTCGTTGTTCACTACCATCAGTAATCTTTCACACTCTTCTTCAGATACGAGAACATAGTCCTCCAAATATTGAGGTTGGGTTCTTGCTCTGGTTGACCTTCGTGGTTCAGCTCCCTCACTCTCTTCTTCATCATCATCTTCCATTACTACCTCTTCAGTTTCATCTTCTTCGCTTACTTCCTGAGATCGTGAAGTATCTCCAGAACTGGTCAGTGGCAGTAGTTCAATCTCGAATGTCTCATGCTCTGTTTCTTTCATCTTTCCTTTGCTCCAATTCCATTGTTTATCTTCATCAAAAATCACATCTCGACTCACCACAATTCTCTTGCTTGTAGGATCAAGAAGTCGGTATGCTTTAGATCCTAGCTCGGTTCCTAAGTGTACCAAGACTCTTGATCGATCATCAAGTTTTCTTCTTCCTGCAACCTCTGTTCTTGCATAACATACACATCCGAAAACCTTAAGATGTTCGACGTTTGGCTTCTTGTTCCTTAATGCTTCGTATGGAGTAAGGTTAAGCAGAGATCTTGTTGCTACTCGGTTTATCAAGTATGTAGCATGTCTAACTGCTTCCCCCCACAAGTAATTCGGTACATTCATATGCTTAAGCAAGCTTCTGGTCATCTCAAGTAACGTACGGTTTCGCCTTTCAACGACTCCATTCTGTTGTGGAGAATATGGGGCTGTTGTGTGCCTATTGATTCCATGCGTGTCGCAGTACTTCATGAACTCTAGTGATGTAAACTCACCACCTCTGTCTGATCTGAACGTCTTTATTGTCGACTTTGTTTCATGCTCAACCATCTTCTTGAAATCTTTAAACTTCATGAACGCTTCACTTTTCTCTTTTAGCAATATGATCCACATATATCTCGAGAAATCATCAATCAATACGAACACATAACGCTTCTGTCCTGGAGTGGATGGTGTGATGGGTCCACAAAGATCTCCGTGAACCAACTCAAGTGGTTGTGTGGCTCTGTACGAAGCTTCTTTCGGAAAAGGTTTCCTTGCTTGCTTTCCAAGTAAACATGATACACATGTTTCTTTCGTGATAGTCAGATCAGGTATGCCTACGACCAAACTCTTACCTATCATTGTCTTGATTGTATCAGTATTGACGTGTCCGAGCCTAGCGTGCCATTTTGATGACTCTGCAGCTGATGCAGCTTGTAAACATTGGACCGTATCTGCTTGTAGCGTCACTTTATACAGACGGTTCCTCGACCTTGCAGTCTTGATCATCAAATAGCCTGAGCGGTCAAATAGCATCAGCAGATCGTCCTTCATCCTTACCTCGCAACCGGCTTCGGTGGCTTGTCCCAAACTTACAATGTTACTCCTCAATTTTGGTATGTAGTAGACATTTCTTAGTATCTTCCTTACTCCTCCTTTTAATACAAATATGATTGATCCTTTGCCTTTTATATCGATCAGTGAATCATCCCCGAAGCGAACCTTTCCTGTAACTTCCTCATCAAGTGAGTAGAATAGCGACATGTTTCCACTCATGTGATTACTGGCTCCGTTGTCGAGGTACCACAAATTCTCAGTCTCTTTTCCACTTTCAAACATGCTAGGTTTCACTTTTCTTTCGTTGAGATATACTACCTCGTGCACCATCAATTCATCTGCCTCCTGCGTGTCATCTTCCTTTCGTTCAATGACTTCTTGCAGCTTGAGTAACCTTTCAGGACATTCCGACGCGTAGTGTCCAAGTTTCTCACAACTAAAACAGGTAATGTGGCTCTTGTCTCTGCTTGGACCCGTCTGTCCTTGCTTGTAGGCTTCCTTCTGCGCATAGAAACCTACTCGTCCTCGGCCTCGTCCTCCTCTCCAACTACCTCTTCCACCTCGACCTCTTCCTCGTCCATATCCATCCGTTTGAGATTCACTATTCGCATACATTAGCTTTCCATGATCCTCACTCTGTTCTTCCTCTTCCTCGTTTATTCTTTCTTCGAATGCTTTCATCCTTCCAACTATATCTTCAAAACCAATTGTGTTTAGATCCAAGACTTGTTCTAAAGAGGCAATCATGTGAATATATTTCTTCCTAGGCAAGCCTCTTAAGAACTTCTTAACAAGTTTTGATTCCTCAATGATTTCACCAAGAGAGGCTGTTTTCGAGGAGATTTCAGTTAGCTTGCCAACGAAGGCATCAATGCTTTCGTCTTCCTTCATCTTAAGCTTATCAAAGTCTGTCATTAGGGTTTGTAGTCGTGCTTCACGTACTCTCTCGGCTCCAACGTGTCTGGTCTTAATTGCTTCCCATACGGTTTTTGCTGTCTCGAGATGTCCTACTTGTAAAGTTAGTGCTTCTGGTATGGATTGAACAATCAAAGCTATAGCCAAACAGTTCTTCTCTTCATCCTTGCTTCCGGGGTCAATAGTTTCCCAGGCTTTGTTAACCCTGAGAGCTATTCTCATTCGCATCGCCCAGACGATGTAGTTTGAGGCATTGAGCATTGGATACTTGATGTTTGAGGATCCAGACGTCTCTTTGCTGTTACCATCCGATTCTTGCTTTACGTCACTCATGGCGGCTGTCGTTTGAGTAATGTCTTTGATCTCTATTGCTTAGTAAGCTCTGATACCAATTATAGAAATCAAGAACTCAAGAACACAATATCTTCAAACTTCAACTTTCGTATTGCTTTAGAAAACTTCCTCAAAAACTAAAGCTCTGAATAACTTTCACACAAACCGTGAGTTATTCATCATCTTACACTTTCGTTTATATAGGAATAGATATCTCCTAAACCTATTAGAAATAACTCTCTCAATATTTCCTAATCCCTTTACAAGATAATCATAACAACATTAGGATTAGGATGGCTTGACTTTCAAGCTAAGTCTTCAAGCTTATCAACAGTTTCTGCTTAGCCTAAAGCTAGATCACATTTTGTTTTGTTTAGTCTGCTGGTTGCATCAGGCACGGACATCATCACCTTAATTTTACTTATCTTCACAAGTTGTGAATGAATACTATCAGACTTTATTCAGTTACACTGAAACCAAAAGAACTCCAAATGTTTCTTAGCACACCAAAGACAACCTCTTAGCACACCAAACAGAACCTCTTGGATTTAATGTATCCGAAATGTTATGGTGGACGAGAGCATACAGCGAGTTCAATTAAGGTCCGGAAACTCGGTCCTTCGCTTGGTCAGGCTTGCCATATATTGCACGGTATTTGATTATAACTTAACCTGTAAAATCAGAAGGGTTGGTAAAACCCGCAAAAAGGTCCTCTTGTAATAGCGGTTAAAGTTAAAACCAAATTACATTACTAGAAAGCTCAAACTGCATAACTTAATGTCTTAAGAAGAAGATGGCACAAATGGGAAAGCAAAAAACAAAACGAACAATTGACAGAAGACTTGAGAGGAAAAGTGTCGGCGTGGGGGTTACTTAATTAGCGACTAAAAAGCTTGAGAGATATGCAATCCCTTTATGAAGGAAGAAGGGTTTTTTCTAGTCATCGTAATCACGATGGCCTTTGTGATACTTATCCTTCTTATTCTTCTTCTTGTCATCATCACTACCATAATGATCCTTCTTCTTCTTCTTCTTGTCATCATCACTACCATAATGATCCTTCTTACTCTTCTTCTTGTCATCGTCACTACCATGATGATAGTCCTTCTTTTTCTTTTTCTCATCATCACTACCATAATTATAGTCCTTCTTCTTTTTCTTGTCATCATAATCATGGTCCTTGTTTTTGTTCTTCTTCTTGTCATCATCCCCAGAGTTATACCCATCTTTCTTCTTATCCTTATCCTTCTTCTTCTCCTTCATCTTGGTCATCTCATCATCAGAGTCCTTGCCAGTCTGCAACATATTAATAATAACAATTGGAGCCAAACTTTGTTCAAATTAAAAAATATTAGTTACCAACAATCCAAAGACAGAAACTTTCAAAAGGATGTGTTCTTTGGTGTGACCAAGATCCAAAATGAATGAAACAAGAAAATATCACTAAAAGATTCTAGATTCCATTGTAGCTAAAGGGAAGCACTATAATTAAATGAAACTGATCAAAACTTACATATTTTTTGTGGTCGTGCCTCTCTTTCTTATCATCATCTTCATCCTTGCCACGGCCATAGCCAGATCCGTGCTCTGACTCAGGTCTCCGGCCATACTCAACCTCCGTCCTTCCTCCGCCGTAACCACCAGACTCAGGCCTCCGCCCGTACTCCACCTCCGTCCTTCCGCCGTGCCCGGAATCAGTTTTCCGGCCAAACTCAGATCCAGATCCACCGTACTCAGGTTTCTTCCCGCCTTCGACGTGAGAGCCTCCGGGTCGGGGTTTGGGCCGGGCGTAGCTGCTGTACTCGGTGCTGAGAGCCTGGTCGCCGTAAGCAGCGGCGGCGGGCTCTTTGCCGGAAGAAAACACGGGCCGCTGGTACTCGAAGGCGTCGCCGGAGCGAGAGGAGAGAGGGTAGCAAGTCTCGTCGGAGGGAGGGACCGAGCGGCCGTACGTCACGGTGATGTCGTAGCCTCCGCTATACGGCGTCGGATCGTAGTCGTTGAAGTCATCCACGTCGTCCTCGTTGTTGGTGTAGTACGGCATCGTCTCAGATTCGATTCTCTTTTTGGGATCTCTCTCTCTGGATCTATAACACGAAACCTAACTAACTTGTAGAGAGAGAGATAATGAATGTTGCTCTCAGTTTGTTTGTTATCCCCTGTTTGCTTGGCGACCACTACGCGCGCGAAAAGTCAATGCTGCCACGTGGCTTTTATCTTTGTTGTCTAAGTCAAAGTATCGATGTGGCGGGACCGGTCTTACCATACAAACCATATTGTATACTACATGCTCTTACCGACAATCTTGAATCTCTTACTACAAGAGCCTTAATTTTGTTTCATGCCACTATAAAATATTGGTATTGATTAGAAAACCTACAACTATCGATTTCGCGTCTAGTGATAAAGTTTTTCATGAACTTATATGACATAACGATGTACCATTGAATTTGAGATTAGATGATCGCCTTGATAATTATTTTGGTTTATGATCAGACGGGGGGTTAAAGATTCTCCTTCATGAACTAAGGAGTGAAATTACGAATAACTAAAAGTACAGGGATGATTGTAGAAATAAAAATAAGTATCAAAAAGAACAAAGAAACGGTGATCGAACAAAACGACACCTAAAGCATCTCTCTTTTCAACAATCGAACAAAAACCCACCAAGATTCTGCCGGAAACAGACGCAATCTATATTACATAAGTATATTTTAGGACACAGTTTACTAGGTAGAGAGGGAAGGAAGTGAGCTTTGGGGGAGGGAGAGAGAAATGGCGACGAGTCGAGTGGTGATGGTTTCGCAGGATGGTACCGGAGATTACCGGTCCGTTCAGGACGCGATTGACTCGGTTCCTCTCGGAAACACTTGTCGGACTGTGATCCGTATCGCACCGGGGATCTACAGGCAGCCGGTGTACGTGCCAAAGAGGAAAAACTTCATCACTTTCGCCGGAATCTCCCCGGAGATCACCGTTCTCACTTGGAACAACACCGCTACCAAGATTGAGCATCACCAGGTTTTATCTCATATAAAAACTTGCTATTCTTAAGCAGAGCACGTATATCACACGCTGATGGTTTGTTTGTTTGTTTGTTTGTGAAGGCGTCTAGAGTGATAGGGACGGGGACGTTTGGGTGCGGGAGTGTTATCGTTGAAGGTGAAGACTTTATTGCTGAGAACGTTACCTTTGAGAACTCTTCTCCTGAGGTAAATGTGTAAAGTCTGTTACTTTTTCTACATTTTATAACTACAGAATCTCTCAGGTTTAGACAAAGTTTACAACTTGTTTTATCAGGTCTGTGTGATGAATGCCTTGTAGGGACTGTACTGTTGATCTTCTTCTGCTATTTGACTTAAACTAGGCTCATTTTTTTCTTTACTCAAAATTGATTTTAGATTATATTTGCTAATGCTTATTCTGTATATGATGTTTGTACTTGTTATGTATAGGGATCAGGGCAAGCTGTGGCGATCAGAGTCACTGCAGACCGTTGTGCTTTCTACAACTGTCGCTTTCTCGGCTGGCAGGTTCGCTTTTAGCATGATAACTTTCATAATCTTTCATCTTTCTCTATCAAGTTTCGTCTTGGTTGTTTGTTCATAGTTCTTCAGGTCTCTTTAATGCAATCTTGTGGTTTGTTATATGTCATTTTGATCGAAATGTCCTGCAAATATATTTATATACTGGAATTCGATGTGCTTGTCAAGTTTACGTGTGTTGGTGGTATAAGTAGGTTTATCCAATCTTCGTTTAGCTTCTTTCCAACCGTGAAATGCAGGATACATTGTACTTGCATCATGGGAAACAATACTTGAAAGACTGCTACATCGAGGGCAGCGTTGATTTCATTTTTGGAAACAGCACGGCACTCTTGGAACACTGCCATATCCACTGTAAATCTCAGGGTTTTATAACAGCACAAAGCCGCAAAACGTCTCAGGAATCTACTGGTTACGTTTTCCTAAGGTTTTGCTTTTATTTATTGCACATATCTCTCCTAAACGGTTAGTATTTTTGCCAAAGCAAACTCAGCTTCTAAATACTTGTTGCAGATGTGTGATCACGGGGAATGGTCAGAGTGGGTATATGTATCTCGGAAGGCCATGGGGACCATTTGGGAGAGTGGTTCTTGCATACACTTACATGGACGCATGCATCAGAAATTGTGGTTGGCATAACTGGGGAAACGCAGAGAATGAGAGAAGTGCTTGCTTTTATGAGTACAGGTACATCATCTTAATTAACTGTGGCAAGTGGGTTATTCAAGAAACAAAGGGTTGATAATATGTAATGTAAAAACATCAGGTGCTTTGGTCCGGGTAGCTGCTCGTCTGGACGAGTTACGTGGTCAAGAGAACTGGTGGATGAAGAAGCTGGACACTTCCTGCATCACAGTTTTGTGGATCCAAGTCAGGACCGGCCTTGGTTGTGTCTGAGAATGGGAGTGAAGACACCATATTCTGCGTAGAGTACTTGAATAAATGTTTTGTATTTTGTCACTGAGGCGTTGAATAACAAAAGGATTCTGGAGAACCACCTACTTGTAAACCAATTACTCAACTTGGTTATTATCTTTGTCCTAGTGAATAAGATGCCAAAGTCTCGTTGAACTCATGATTTTCTTCTCGTTAAGCTTGCTGCGTTTGCAATAGACTGTTAGATAAGGAGAGTTGTTTATATAAATATATATGGGTCATTGTCAGATACCAAAATGGGCGTTTGGTCTAGTGGTATGATTCTCGCTTAGGGTGCGAGAGGTCCCGAGTTCAATTCTCGGAACGCCCCAAATTTTTTTAAAAATATTTTTGTTCTGATGAATCAACTTTTTGTTAGTGACTGTCTGCCTTTTACTCGCTGTGATTCAGATTCTTAATTTACATTTCCGGAGTCTGATGAATTTAGTGGAAAACACGAAGCAAAAGGTTAACATGAGCTTCATCAACAAAAATCTCTGACTATACTAATGCCAATCGACCAGAGTAACTGTGATTAGCAGAGTCAAAATGAAAATAAGCAGTAAAATACACTTAAAAGAGAAGCAAACGGAAAACACGAGTAAATGCAACAAATTCGATACATAACCAACGCATGGTTAATTATGCTTCAGACCTGAATTACAAGAGTTAATACTTCACTTAATTAACAAGGCCAGTTTTGAATTCGTGAGGTACTTTAACATCTAAGGAACACACCGGGTACTTTACATTATCAAGGTAAATAGAAAAAACGAGTTCTCTGTGAAGAAGCAAACAAGAGTAAACAATGGTGTTGGGATGCAAACACATCTGAATGCGCTTAGTTACTGAGGCAGCTCGAGATCAGGTCTTCGATCGAAAGCATCACTGGTGGACTCATCTGGAAACGCGTCTGGATACGTAGCCAGAATCTTACTTTTTATGCTCCTGAAACATTGAAGAGGAGGACTCCTTTGTAAGTAAGAAGGAAAAAAAAAAACAAGCCCTTGAGTCATCAATCATCATCATATAACCTTAGTTTCAAGAAGATGTAATCAAGATCAGCTTTCATGGATTTCAAAAGACGAGTGTTTCTAGAGAACTCCAATGATACATCAGCGAAGCAATTCTCTGCGAAGTCGTTGTAATGGGAGAGAACTGCATTGCTATCCTGAAGCCTCCCCAATCTAAACCCAACCAAGCAAGCGCAATTGAATCAAATAATAATAACCATCGATCAACAGTATCTAAAGAAGATGAAGCTTAGATTAATTACATACATGAGGTGCTGCAAGTGTCTGAGAGAATTGAGATCTTGTGCATTAACAAGAGTTTTGAATTCTTCAGAGACTTGTTGCGATGCTTCTCTTATTGGTTCTTCCATCTTCCTCTCTGAATCAGAGTTTTTTTTTTTCAAATAAAAAAACAAGCACAGACCAAACCGAATTTCTTTTCAAATAGAATTAAACGATTGATATCTAAAAATCAAAACGTAATCGAATCACCTGATCAAGAAAACACTGTAGATCAATTGTGCACAGACCAAACCGAATTCGAATCTCACCTTTGTTACTTCTACCCAGCGATCGAAGCAAGCAAGTGGTGAGATTTTGTGTTCTGCTAGAAATTTGATTCGGTTTCTATCCGACCTCGCCTCGAAAAGGTTCAGGATTCCGGTTCTATTCGGTTCGGTTCAGATAATTTCACATTTCCGGTTCAAAATCTCACTTTCAAACATTTTCTTTCTCATGTTTTTGTTGTTTTTTTAGGGAAAAAAAAACGTACTGCTGCTGTGTACACTGCTTAGATATAAGATAAAACTGAGTTTGCAGCCAAGTTTTGAGAATTTAAAACATCTGAGTTTTATGTATACATGATCAAACCATACAAACCATTAAAAAGGGGGAAAAGATAGTGTAACTATTACAGTAGAGAGTTTAACTTGGAATCCAGGTAATATATAAAAGTAACCTGGCAAAGTAAAAACACCTGCACCCCACACACATATTAGATTATCTACTATTACAAACCGACCGTGAAAACATGGTAAAACAATGTCTTACACCCAAATGATTATAAGCTTCAGATCACACGGAGCTCGGTAAGAAAGGCAGCGCATAGATCCAAGAAGAGAAACTGAGGACCGTTAACTCTCTGTATGTCCAGCAAGTACTTCTCTTCCCGTGCTTTGTATAGCTGTTTCAAAATATCAAAAGTTCAATTCAGATACCTGCGAACATTGTTGTTCTACAAGAGTTAATTCAAGTTTTGCATTAGGGTTTTAGTCTATGTTCTAGCCAGTTCAGTTTTGGATAACCAAGGGCCTAACTACTACTGGAATATAACAACAGCGAATCTTAAGTACTGGTCTATGTCCAAATCAAACCAAACCAAACTGGGCTGTGTCTTGTTGAGCCTAAGATTAGTGAGTTTGCAGTTACCTGAAGCTCGAATTTGATGACGGTCAGCGAGGTCATGGCGCAGTCATCCTCAATGATGCTCGACTCGTCTCTGAAGTGTATCTGATCGTTCTCCATAGAATTCTGACCATCAGACAAACCAGGAACCCATCTGCATTTCATGTTGTAGTGACCAATCTTCTTCCAACACACATTAAGCTCTTGAAGAGCTTTCAAAACTTCACTCATGATTTCACGTGGATGCGCATGAGACTGTTTAAAAAATACCACAGCAACAGATTGATTATAAGTTTGAGTACGTGGGAGGTAAAAGAGTACTCATTCAGAAACAAGAAAACAGATCTTGACTGTGTGTTTTTGCATTCAGACAGATTTAGGGTGAGAAAAGAAAAGATTCAGCAATCAGGAACAAACCTGAAGTCCAAGAGCCCATTTTCGTTCAACTGGGACTTGGGATCTTGCTCCCAATCCGTACTGATCCATATGTGTAGGACCCCAGTGGCCTACAGGCGAAGCAGCCGCATTGGAACCATTGTCCTAAATTTGGAAAATTGAAAACATTAGTAGAAACCTTGAGCTTGACCAGCTCTATACTAGGAGAAAAAGAGAAACGCATACTATTTTCTCCTGAAACTCAGATTCAAGATAGCCACTTGTAACACGGAACCGGTTGTCCAATAACAGGTAGTACGTAACAGTAGCCTGAAAAACAAAAGGAGCAAGTGTGCATTTTAAGTAACTATTTGGAAACTCAGTATTCAAAAAAAAGCACCACAGACAGAAAACTACACTACATACATCGTTTTGTACTCTGTTGCGAAGAGATTCGATAACCAGGTTTCTGTCAAATCTCAATTTAACCACTTCTTGAACTATCTCCTCATTGATCTGCATGCACAACACAAGAGAGAAAGTTGTTACTCTTCTCCGCAAGTGATTCTTTTTTGTTTTTCTAAAACGTTGCTGTCAAAAAAAAAACAACCAACCTTTTTGGCTTGCTCTACTGTATCCGGTGGAGAAACAGCAAGGTAACGAGGAAGATGAGTCTGGAACCAACGGTGCTGACGGATCTCAGGAATGGTGATTCGTTTCACTGGATCAACTACGAGCATTCTTGGGATCAGGTCTCTAGCATCAGCTGATAAATGGCTAGGAAGAGTATAAATCCCACCCTAGAGTAAAAAAAACACCTCCGTTTAGTTACTACTTGACATAAACAGAAGAACTAGAGATGATTCTATCTAAAGCTGAATCAAAGTAGAATACTTACCTTAATTTTCTTGAAAAGGTTGGGAATGTTTTCATCATCAAAAGGAAGAGTACCGCAGAGAAGAGCATACAGTATAACTCCGCAACTCCATACATCTACTTCAGGTCCAGCGTATAACTTTCCTGATATAACCTACAAACAAATGATTCATTAAAGTTTCAGATAGATACTCATTGACATAAGTAAATCAGAATACTGAAACTTCACTATAAATAATAACCTCGGGAGCAGCGTAGTTGGGGCTACCACAGCTGGTCTTAAGAAAGTGACCGTCACGCATGACATTACTGAGCCCGAAGTCAACAATCTTAATATTGGACCTGGAGTCCAAAAGCAAATTCTCAGGCTTCAAGTCTCTGTGGGCAACCATATTGCGGTGGCAATACTCCACACCAGATATTATCTGCACGGATAATGATGAGTCAAACAACTCAAAACTCAGAGAAGGAGGAGCAACAAAGACAGTGGTTGTGACTAGTAAGAAAAAAGAAAGAAACAAAACCTGCTGGAAAAAGGTACGACCCTCGTCCTCTTGTAACCTGCCTTTCTCAACAATATAATCAAAGAGCTCACCGGACTTGACATACTCCATGACAACATAAATGTCACTTGGAGTCTCAATGACTTCATACTGGCGAATGATATGAGGATGCATAAACAGCCTGAGAAGCTTAATCTCCCTACTCACTGAAAGAAAAGGAACATACAACCCATTCATTCAGATAATAAAGGCAAGTCATTCTGTTACAAAGCTAGAGATAGAGCTTTATTAAGGAGGTGGTGGTTGTTGTTAAAACACCTTTGTCTTCCATTTGCATGTTCCTGATCTTGCGGCGATTGAGGATTTTGATAGCAACCTTGTGGCGAGTGAGGAGATGCTCAGCGATTTTGACCTTTCCGAAAGATCCAATGCCAAGTGTTTTGCCGATCTTGTAGTTTGGTAATATGGATTCCATTCCTCCTCCACCACTACCACTGCTGCCAAATCTATCTGATGATTGATCCATTTCCACCTCCTCCTGTCCCAATAATTCAAAAATAGAAAGTCATTAGCAAAATCCCTCTCTAGTTTAGCAGCTTCTAAAACCACAATGTTTGACTATAAAACCAAACCATGGAACTAAATTGCAAATTCGGAAGCATTATTACTCAGCAAAGAACAATCTCAACACCAAGAAACTGATCGATTACGTATTAGCAGAAGAAGAAAGTTATGAACTTTACAAACAAACAAACAAAAAAAAGTCAAAGTGTACACCTTTGTTTCCGAGCAGATCGCAGAATCGAAATAGAAAATGATTTGAAAGCAAAGAGGAGAGTGATAAAAATCTACAGAGAGAATCTGGACGATGATAGAGAGAGAGAGAGCGAGCGAGAAGGCGAAACGTGGAGCTTTTTAAAATTGATAAGAAGAGAGAAATGAAAAGTTACTCCTCCTCCTCCTCTTACCTTACGGGTCGTGTAATGTTTTAAAAGGTCCTCTCGGATTCCAACTCTGACGCTGAGCTGAGTCAGTCCCTTTTTGAGTCTTTCTACATGTTAATCTCTTTACTAATCACCACCATTAAATGGAGGATTACCGAATCTAATTCTCTTACACTTCTTTTTCTTTTGCTAAATTACTTTAGTAGTTTTAGCCCAACACATAAATACCATTTACTAATGTGTTATGTCAGTCAAACAAAAATGATCTTAACCATAAAAAAAATGAAAATACAGAGGACTTCAAAATTATGTATCCAAAATGAAAATACAGAAGACACTTTGAATACCACTGTCATCCATTTTACTTAATCATTGTGATTATCTGTCACTGTCTTGTGTAAATTATGTATCCAGATATCAAACTACCTTCACATGTCTATCTTATCAAGTTAACTTCTTTGTCCAAAAAAAAAAAAAAAAAATCAACGCTGGATACAAACTGGATCAACAGAACACAACAATCTATGTATGTGGTATCTCTCTACAATCCAATCCAATGTAAGAGCTCAAAGCCCTAGATTGGTCCTTTCTTTTGGATTACACTTCTCTAATACGACTTGCTCAGAAATTAGATAAAGAAAGAAAGAAAAAAAACTACAAGTTTTCTATGCACAGATCAGGCTACTTGGAAGTCAGTAAGAGGGAATGGCAGCGAAACGGTACCCTTCAGCTCCTCTCCACGAATAGTACGCTATCCTCGTCTCGTAGAACCCTGTATCATAATTTGTGAAATGTGTCAAAGCCATGAATACAAAGTCACTGCCACCTCCACTTATACTCATATATCATTTACATCATTTCAGTAGACAAAAACACGCAAGCTATGTCTACTTAATTTAACTCACTCAATTGCAATTAAAACAGACTAAAATAAATTACATCAAACTCTCTTACCAGGGAGGAAAGTAAGGATGCCGAGGACAATAAGAGCATATCCCTGAGAGCTATCCCCTTCCATGTGACCCGTGAAGATGAAAACCGCCAACAGAAGAAGCAAGCAACCAAGGAAGAGGAGGAACAGAGCTAGCGCTATCGATTTCCACGGCACTCTATCGAACGCTTTCGGTGTATAATCAAAACGAGGATCGAAATCTCTCCTTCCTCCACCACCACCATCTGCATAGTCCTCATCATCATCTCCTGGAAGCTGAGCATACCGTGCACTTCTCCTTGACGCCATTCCTAATCAGTATTAAAGATCCCTTCATTAAAGCATTCAAGATCACGCTTTTACAAAAAGAAAAATGTATATATTATTATTATTAGCAACGATGGATCACCGATTCAATATCTCATTAGAGTAAGACCAAAACAAAGTCCAAACAAGCTGAATCAAGATTACGTAAAATCAGATCTAGAACGAATCCCACACGCAAAAATATCAACCGGTTAACACAAAACCGGTTCCGAAATTAAAGAAGCTTAACGGCTCAGAAAAACTGATAACTATTATTGTGAAGAGAACCGGAGCTTAATAATTCCGATGGGAAGATTTGAGATGGAAGTTAGGATCCGGATCTACTTTTGACGAGTCGCATGTGTTCTTCGTCTCTTCTATCGTGCGACGACGCGTTTTGCGAGTTGTTTAAATATTTACATAAGTAACCCCTTATCTTTTGCTAAATTCCATACTGAACCCTAACTTTATTTTCACTTTAATCTATTTACTGGGAGGCGGGAAATTTATAATTAACGGAGATCTGGGCCCTAAATAGTTAATTAACAATCAATAATAATAGCTTTTTTAGTAATTGCAATTTAAGCCAAAAAGCAATCTCTCTTTCCTCTCGGAGTCCTCCTCTCTGAGAGAGAAACTAGTGTAGAGAGAGGACAAGAGGAAGGCAAAAAGGGAAGAAGATTTTTTTTTTTTAAAAGCTTCTTCCTTTTGTTGTTGTCATTGGTGCCCGTGCCCGGATCCGATATCTTCGGGTTTAAAATCTAATTAGGCTTATCTTCCTTCCCTTCCCTGGGTTGTTCTCTTCTCTTCTCCCTCTGAGATTAGAATCTCTGCAACTGGACGGGAAGATTCTTCCCCTTTTTTTTTTTATCCTCAGATTAAAAAAAACAACAACAAAAGGAGATTTGCCCCTTTATCATGTTTCCTTTTTTCAGGTAAAAACAACAAAACAATCCATTAGATTCATCAATTTTTCTTTTTTCGTCACATTCTTCTCTTTTGGATCTGTTCATATGTAGAGCTACGGATCGATCATGATCTTTACAGATTTAACACTTTTTGTTTTTGTGTTTCTTCGTAACTTTTTTTGCATGCGTTTTGTTCTTCAGGAGAAATAAAAATTGTTTCTTTTTGAATATTTAACAATTCTAATTCATGTGTTTCCTGATTGATGTTGACGTCTATGGTCATATATACTCATATGTTTGTTTGTTATGTTCAACTTTCTCTCTGAAAACATTGTTCTAGTGATTGAAATAAATTTAAGAGCTTTTTTACATCAAAGTTTGATTTTTTTTTTTGACAAATCTCTGTTATGTTATGATGTAATTGTAACCGTGTGTGGTTTGCTGCAAAACAACCTGGTGAATCGATGCCAAAAGAAAATTTAGTTATATGCTTTTTTTTTTTTTGGAGATTTTTTTTCTGTATTAGTATAATTCAATAATGAGATTTGTTGATGCATGATGTTGTTCCCCACTTATCATGTACACTTTTTTGAGCTGGCTAACTAATATTTTATTACTTGAGAGATTTTGTATTGACTCGGTATTTGATTTTTTTTTTTCTAAACTTGCTTGGTCCCAATGTTGTTAATAAAGACAGAAAGTGACAACTAGTTCCTCTGTATGTGAGGGATGTATCTGCTTATTAGCTAGTATCTCCTATCTCTTTCCCAAAACCTCTTGTTTATTTTTAATTGATGGAGATATGTTAGAAGCATTGTTCTTTTCATGAGTTTTTGTTTCTTCTTTCTAATCCACCCATTTTTACATTTCTTTTCTTTCTTGAAGCAGGATCTAAAGAAAATTTATATAAATAATGGGTGGATGTGTGTCAACCCATTCAAGAGGGATTAGGCGGCCTCGGCGTAAAGGCCGTCGCAGGTCTTCCAAACACTTTTCTAAAGTATCTGACATTGTTGTTCCTCATGCTAATACTAGAAGGCTCAGTGACGTTGGCAGCCGAGTTTCTTTTGGTCAGCCTCTCTGTTTATCTGTTAACTTAACCTTGTTATGGTTGTAGATCATATGAATTAACTCGTTGTGTTGCAGCTACCTCGCAAGATGATGCATGGTTTGACTCTGTCAGTGTTCTTGATTCTGACGAGGATGAGGACTTCGTCAGCCTACCTGAAGGTAAAATGTCAACCTACATAAGACCGAGAACCAGTTTTACATAAGGATCTAAATCTTTTGTCTTTCTTTTTTTGACATCTCTCTCCCAGCAGATAACGTATCATCACCGAGAGGTGCTACCGGTAACATCCCAAACGGTCAAGTAGTTCAATTTGAATCTTCTTCCTGCATTGTGGATGGGAAAGGAAAATACGAAGAGTATCATGAGAGTTACTTGAAGATAGACAAGAGTAAACCTGAGAAGTTCGTGGGAAAAGGTGTGCTCAAGGATCCTAGTAGTCTCTCTGTTATCACCGGAAACAATAAGAAGAATCTAATGAACCATGCAAGCTTCAAAGGCGGCTTGAAGGATCAGAAACGGAACTCTCAGGAGAAAACTCTGAAATCCAGCCTGAGCAGGTTGATGCCGACGGTTAGTTTCAACGACAAGACTCTGAACTCGCCCACGGCTCAGAAGCGAAAATCTGCGGTTTATCGGCTTTCTTTCAAGAGGAGATCATGCGACGGTGAGGAAGTTACCGAGCAGCGTAAGTTGTTGTACCGTCCTAAAGCGGGTTTCACTATTCCTTGCTCGTCCAGAGAGAAGCAGTCTAGTGGAAGCTGGTGTGAGATACCACCTTCAACTTTTAAACTCCGTGGGGAAACCTATTTCAAGTACATCTTTCGCCACACTGTTTTATGTGTATCTTTTTCCTTAGAAACTGTTTTGTCTGTAACTGTTGGAGAATGATGTTTGCAGAGACAAAAAGAAATCCCCAGCTCCAAATCAGTGTGCATACACTCCTATTGGCGTTGACTTGTTTGTCTGTCCAAAGAAGATTGATCATATCGCTCAACACATCGAGCTTCCAAACATCAAAACCGAGGCAAAGCTCCCTGCTCTTCTCGTTGTCAACATTCAGGTAACCACCACTGAGATACTAATGCCTTCTTCGTCTTCGGTTCGTCACAAAGTTTTGTTTGTATCATGTTCATTAGAAGCGTATATGTGTAAATGATCCTGAAATTTGTGCTTTGTTGGCAGCTACCAACCTATCCTGCTGCAATGTTCCTTGGAGATAGTGATGGAGAAGGCATGAGCATTGTACTTTACTTTAAATTACAAGAAAATTTCGAAAAAGAAACCTCTCATCAGTATCAGGACAGCATCAAGGTAGCGTCTGTGAATTACAATTCTCACATCTCGTGATTGATATCTTACCATAGTTTTTCTGTTTGTTTGTTTTGTCTGTGAATCGAAACAGAAACTGGTGGATGATGAGGTGGAGAAGGTGAAAGGGTTTGCGAAAGACAGCACTGTTGCTTTCCGTGAAAGGCTTAAGATCGTGGCCGGACTTGTTAACCCCGAAGATCTAGCTCTAGGCTCGACTGAGAAGAAGCTTGTGCAGGCTTACAATGAAAAGCCCGTCCTCTCTCGTCCTCAACACAACTTCTTTAAGGTTTTAGCACCACACTAACCTCTTACACACACTGCAGAAGAAGAAGTCAGTTCTTTGGCAGCTAATTAAGATTTGCTTTTTTTTTTAATCTCTCCACAGGGTCCAAACTACTTTGAGATTGATTTGGATGTTCATCGATTCAGCTACATATCAAGGAAAGGACTTGAAGCATTCAGAGATCGACTGAAGAATGGAATTCTTGATCTCGGCTTAGCCATCCAGGTAATGATCAAAAGCTTCAGACAATTTATATGATGTATATGATTCAAACATTTGTTTTTCTTACATGAAAACAACAGGCTCAAAAACCAGAAGAGCTGCCGGAACAAGTCTTGTGTTGTCTGAGGCTGAGCCAGATTGACTTCGTTGACCGGGGTCAAATCCCAATGCTACTAATCCCTGATGAAGGTGAAACTCTGGTGTAAGCGTTATCATCATCTTGTATGCTAAAACTCCTTTGGATGAAGAAAACCAAATAATAAAAGTGTGTTAATTCATCAAAATACGGTATATTTTCCAAATTATGTGAACCTTTCTATTTCTATTTTTTATTTATTTATGCTATATAACTTATATGTAAAGACGTTCATAATGCAAAACTCTTGAAGTCTATCTTCTCGAGTTTGGCCTTTCTGTTGTAACTTTGTACTCTGTTACCTCAATGATATTATTATGGGTGTGTTATCCTTTCTCTACACTACTTCAACTTTCAACTTTTGAGGTAGGTAGATGACAATGAGTCAATGACAATATATTATTATCACTTTTGATGTTTATAAAGACGGTACAGACATGCATGATCATGGTAACACAGAAGAAACTCACACTTTGGTCTCAGAAAAATAAGTTGATGAGACAGCAAGACCTTCATGGTCATATGTACGCACGAGTCTCTGTCTTGACCCTGAAGATTCAAGCCAGCAGAACTCTAAATGGAATGACTTCAACTCAGCAACGCTCTTCGCTACGTCGCAGGGACATCCCATGTACATACCGCCTGGTAACAGCGTCATCTGGTATCCTTCAGCGAATGTAACTAAGTTCTTCGACATTTCACCCACCCAGTGCACATTCGTTGTCACGTTTTTCACATCAGACGTCGAGGAAATATCCTGATTGACATCACCAAAACCTTTACAAGGTCAGAGACATAAGCAAAAAGGCTAGGAAGTGTTGTTGAATAATATTGTTGTACCTGGACTACTTGACCTTGGTCATTAATGTCAAGAACGGCAACAGTATTGGCTTCGGATAGTGTTGATCCATAAACACCGCTTCGTTTTGTTATCGAGCGACCTTTCCAAGTACCAAGAAATGGGGTGATTCTTTCTTCATCATTCTGCAACAACAACAACAAAAAAAAAAACATAATTTGAATATACAATATACACTATATTGATGCTTTGGTGTGATTACAACTGTTTGTTCACACAAGAAATAACCTGACAATCGTCGAGGACCGGATGAATGAGATTCTCTAGCCCTCTTTCCTCGAGGAAGACAATAAGCATTTCAAGAACACCTTTGGGGTCCATGATGTGAAAGGCTCTAGCTCTTCTATCCGTCTGATTAGAATACAAGCAGTTTTCACATACTAAAGCAGGACGCCGTGATGGAAGCTTAAGAAACCTTGTAAACAAACGTCATACACTTCTTATCAGCAGTCTACTACTTACTCATGCGTGTTTCAAAAGGAATAGAAACCAAAACCTTGGTGATTCTTCTCCAGTGTCATCTTCTCCGAGAACGCCTTGCCTTAACGTCGTATCCAACATCCCAGCGGTTTGATACCTCAGTGAAAATGCTCTCTCCTCCGGGAAGAATCCAATCTGCAGACTACTAATGATGAGAAGAGTCAACAAAGTCAAAACAACTGAATGAAAATCCCTAAGAGACAAAACAAACTCAAAAACCTTTTACCAATCTTGGAATAAAATAACAGAAGAATAAACTCTCTCTCACCTGCTGATACTTGTCAACAGTGAACATATTGGTCTCTTTGATTTTGTATTCTACCCACTCAGCTTCCTCTTCTTCTTCATCTCCAGTAACTGAAGTAGCCGACGTTGCCTGCTTTATATATAACCTATGAAGTATACAATCAACATATATGAACATATACACTTTCTTAGCTCCCATCAATGCAATAACAAAGATTTATCTTTTTTATCTTAGAATAATAACGAATCAAGCATATATACATACGATTGATTAAGGCTAATGAGCTCATCTTCTCCATATGAACTAGCAGAGAGCCGAGTATCGATTTTATGCAAAAGATTGCCATTTCCATCGAATTGCTGCTCAACAAAAATAAAGGAAGGAGCTTTGTCAGGTAATCTAGTTAACAACCCAGAATCAAAGTTGGGGTTTTTTGTGTATCATACGTGGAAGGAGCCGGTCCATTTTCCGACGTTGAGGTCGACGAATCCTCGTAAGTTGTCGATGCTCATTGACTCCTCGCTCGTTCTTTTGTCGTCTTCTTGGACCGCCATGGACTTGATGGAAATGCTTCTGGTTCCATAGGACGAGCGGAGAAGAGAGGTGTTTCGATTCAGGAGTTTCAATCGTGGAGAGGAGAGAAGTGAGGAGCAAGTGACCCAAGCAGTCGCCATGGAAACAACGAAACAGAGGAGGAGAAACAGAGGATCAGTGATTTATCTTATCAACACTTACACTGCGTGACGTTCTAATCTCTAAAGACAGCGTGTAGTTCTGTTACGCTGAACCGAGACAGCATGGTGTTTGATTGTAGAGCTAATCCTTTTTTTTTTTCCTTCTTCATAGCCTCACAAAGAGGTTGCAGCCTAATGTCTCCTATGTGTTAGGTAACCGGTAGAGGAATACGACAGGCAAACTTAATATCCACTCATCATTATTCATGTTTCACTACATAGTACATACAGAACATGTCACCCCTTTGATTTTTTTTTTCACAATTGGGAGAATGAATATACATAAACCCCACACAGTTTTGTTTTGCAAGTAACCTAGAAAACCAAACATGGAACTATAGTGTAGTGTGAATTAACGTTGAGAGACTTGTAAAGTTAAAAAAACCAAAAAACAATCCATAAGAATAAACATACTAATTTACTACCAAAGCCATGTGTATTTCTTCAGTCGAGTCGTCTGAGCAAGTACTCCACTTGAACCTCTTTTGTCAAGGGCATGATCCAATCTCCATACAAGTGCCCCACCAAGATCGGACTGATCTTGTAAACTTGAGATTCATTATTCACCTCTTCTTCTTCTTTCTCCTTAACGCCCACTTTCACTTCTTGTCCGTATGTCCGAGTTTTAATCTCAACTCTCTTCTTTACCGCCTCCTCCACCGTCGGGAATGTCAGCATATTCATCAATGCATCCTTATCCTGCACAACGCATGCGTTTCCGTGAGATATGCATATAGAGAACAAGCACCAACAAAAATCCACTAAAACTACATACTTGTGCTTTGATGGCGGGCTCATATGCCTCAGGTGAGGCTTGGAACTTGGCCTCCGCAACAAATTTACCGTAATGGATCCTCTTTGAAAGAGACTGCATATGAACATCACCAAACCCACATGAGTACACTTACTTACCAAAAGAGGTAAGAACATTCTAAAGGAAGAAAACGAACCTGAAGGCAGATAGCATCACACACAGCTGTTGATCCGTAATTACCATCATCTCCTTTCTTCACTAGTCTAGGGACAAGGTCTCTGAAGTACATGTTCCATATCTTGTTGTTTATGTTGATCGAATCAGCAGCAAAATGCAAAACCTATTTGACAAAGAAAGAAACTCGAAGCTCATAACACGTTGTAGTAGAGAAGCTAAAACAACTAAAGAGTCTATATCTTTAAGCACCTTTGGGTACTGCAGAGGAGGCAACATAGGCTCTGGTAAATCTTCAGGGAAGAAGGGATGTTCATCAGGGCTCTTGAACCTACCAACCTAAAATCATCAATCAAGTTTCAATCTTTTTTTATCAATTAACAATCCAATACCTTTAAGGATTATTATATTTTTTTATGTTTTAACCTTAGCGTGAAGCTTCTCAGTGCCTTTGAGCATGTACTCAACCAAAGAGCCGTTGAAACCATCCATGTCGAAAGCAGTAGGATCATAAGTATCCGCATTGTAACAGTACTTGGCTCTCTCCAACAGACCGAATATAATGCTGTCCTCTTGTCTGATCAAAGAGTTCCTGATACCTTCCAGAGTCAAGCTCTCGCTCTCGTCCACTCGTTTCTTTCCTATCAACGATCTGTCTCAAACAACAACACATAAAGGTTTCTACTTTAAGCTAAGTCGAACAATGGGTTTCATCAAAGAAAGGAGCTTTTGGTAGTTCTTGAGTTTCATACCCAGCGAGAGTCATAACGGCGTGAACAGGGCTGGCTCCGGAGCGTGGCTTCGAGGGAGGAAGAGAACAGCGAACAGAGAAGGAAGCTTTGTGTAACGTAGGAGAAATAGGTCTAGAGGTGTGTCTATGGCCGAGGAACACAGTTGCAGGAGAAGAGACAGACGATTTCATCATCGACAATGACGCCTCCATTGATGTGCAAAGAAAAAAAAACAGAGGATGGGCGGAGAAAACAGAGGAAGAGACAGAGAATAATCTGCAGATGATGAGAGAGAGATGTTTAAAAGAGGAGCGTTTTGGGGTTAGGTGTGTGGTGGTGGGTAAAGGAGAGAGACACTTGTGAAGGGAGGAGAAGGTGGAGGAGGAAGGTAGGGTTCTTTCTGCGACTTCGTGCACGTCTTTAGCCCACGCAAAGCCAGCCAACACACAAAAGTGTTCCTATTACCTTTCTCTGTGTGTTATCCATTTAATTTCATTAGTATTATCTTATGTTCCCCCACCTTTTATGGTATAGTTTAAAAATTATAACTATTTATTTCTGTATTACAAGTTGAAAAAAATTATAAATAGTCAACTGAATTTAGTTTATATGATTATTAGCTACTAGTAGCTTCCCAATAAATAAAATAAATTAGTTGGAGGTTAGTCAGGAACTAGTGTTTTTGTATTTTATTGTTTAGTTTCTGAAAAAAAAAACATATAATATTAAATATATCTTATTATATGGTGCAAATAGTGTCATAAATTTCAACGTAAAGGAATCTATAAACTTTTGGAATTTGAAAATGTGATCAGAAAGCAAATATCTCGTATGTGTATATTAGACAAATATTCATAATAATTGAAGTTATTATACGAAATGCAACAAATATTCATACTAATTGATAGAAGTTATATTATACGAAATGCAACTTCTTATCTAGACTTAGAAATTTTTTTTGTCTAAAATAGACTCCAATATTTTCTGTATTCATAAACCAAACTATTGACTACAAAACCATCTCACAATGATATTTCAAAGAAAACAATATTTTCTTCATATTCGCAAAGAATGTCACTTCACACATATTAAAAGAAATAATTAAAATGTATTTACGTTCTTATTAATTACACATACTTAATCAATAATATTTAAAATAATTAAAATTATTTGTAAAATTTTAGTTGCATTTGTAATTAATTTTACGCTTAAATAATTATATTGAAACTTTAAAATAACACCTTTATATAATAAGATAAAATAAATAAAAAGCAGTTTCTGTGAAACAAAAAGAGTAATTTCTTGCAAAACAGCACATTCAGGCATAAATCTAGGGATGGATAATCTACTTGACTGATATACCTTTATTTAAGAAAACGTTATCCTTTCATGAGTATCCATCTACAAAAAAAAAAAGAAGTATCCATCTACAACAGCAAGTTTTGCCGGCTAAAACTCTCCTTTGTTTGGTTTCATACACACCAAGTAATGTGCATGATTGCATGTTATCTGGCTAAACTTTAACCTAGTTGACAAAACTTTAACTTAGATGGATATCTTAAAAGTATAAAAGTCGGTGTCTTATTTTGCGGAGCTTTATTTTTCTTTTTTGCCTTATTGCTTCAGATTAAGTGGGGATGACAAGTAGGGGGTTAGAAATGTTGCGAGGCGGGTTAATGGTGAAGTAGGGGGGTTAGAAATGAATTGTGAAATACCTCTTTAAATGTTTCGATGAAAAATATCCAAACACACATCTCAGTCTATCTTTGCCATTTGGGCAATGAGCTCTTGTGAAACTTCATCATGTGCCCCCACCCCAAATCCATGGTTACCAGGCTACACAAATAATTTAACCATCAGTTTCCCTGAAGGAAAACAAATCAACATACACATATACTTAGAAGATGACTACAATGCTATGCAAGTCAAAAAGAACTGCAATGTTTTTAAGAGTTTCATGAACTCCTAAAATCCATTAAATACTCCTTATAGATAAGTTTCCACTGGAGCGAGGCGTGTAGATGGTGGAGTCCCTCAGCACTTCATGTAGAGATGGATACTCATCTGAGATATGTCTTGCCTACGAAATATATTTCGGAGATTACATCAATTGACCATGATGATTGAAGATGTTCTCAATCAACTTTTCTGTTAATTCAAAGGTAGACATTTTTCGTTTAGAATTGTAGCTTGCATGTATTTTTTTCATGTTTTAATGTTCATCAGAACTAAATAACTTATTCGAATAATCTTCCTATCGGCCAAATTTGATTTAGTATGTGAAGGTTGTTCGAAAACAGACAAGTACCATTGACTATTTACTCATTTGGTTCATCATATGTATGATGATGGTAGGTAGATGAGTGATGAATGAGAACCAATCCCCTTGGCGTCCCTGGCGAGACTATAGTCTTAAGAAACTGATCCACCACCATAAGTGGAACCAGATCCGATCCAAAATGGACCAGTTTGGATCGTTTCAGATAGAGCATATTTAACCGATTGATAATGTTTATGAATATGCATGGCATCGATTCAGTTCTGATTTTTACCGGCATCCGATTGGTATTCTTTAAACTAAAGTTTATGTTTTAAAGCATGGATTTGTATGTCGTAGAGCATCTCCGAAAAACTTTATAACCTCAAATATAGAGTTATTTGAAGTTTCATTTTTTTTAATTTCCATTTTGGTTCTTTAATTAATTACAAATCACATATATGATTTTTAAGTATTTTTTGTTTATCATTTTAATCCTTAAAATTTGTATATCTCATAACTGTCAGATTTGTTTTTCTAAATTCAAGTTTTAACATAAAATTAAACAAAAATAAATAAATGAAATTTGTATTATTTTAAGACTAGAATTGAAAAATAATATTACAAAAGAAAATTAATGAAATATTTTTAAAAAGGGTACATGAAGACAAAACTATTATAAAAATTTAAATATTACAACAATACTAATAGTCTAGTAAATTCGCTCTGAAACCTCCAAAATATTGTCCAAATAAATTTTGTGTAACAGAAGATGGAACATTACAAAAATGATTTTATGAAATAATTTTGTATTTTGTTTGTAGTTTAATAGTTAATCATGTAATGTATATCTATTTATAACTTTATATCTTAGTGTAAGATTTTATTAATTAATATTTCTGTAATATTTTTATATACGTGTTAGTTATTTATAAAGGTTTTATAGATCTAGATTAATTATGATAAATACAAAAACCATAGAATAAAATACAAATAATTTTAAAATTAAGTTTAAAGTTTTGCTTTTAGATAAGACTAAACTTCAAATATGTTAAAAGCAAAATAAATTTGGGTTGATAAATTTATATCCGAATAGACTCGAACCGGTTGGAACCGTTTCAAATCTGAACTGAAAAAATTGAACATACTACTATGTAAATATATTTTTTCTATAATCAATATATACTCAAAATCTAACGAATTCTACCCAGAAATGATTATCGGAAGGCCAAATATTTTGTTAGTGAGTTCTTTTTTATCTGAACAACTTTTGTTAGTGAGTTCACAACTCTCTTGGAGACCTTTTCTGGTGCTAAATTGGTCTACGAGGCTAGATCCAGTAATACCAAAACGGATTTTTTTTTTGCAAGACAAGCGCGAACAAGGAAGCCTGTTCGTGTCCATTCCCTACTGGATATCACCAAACTGACCTTTTGCTAATTTGTACAAAACACAAAGATAATATTTTATTCAGAACCTAACAGACAAAGACAAATCCATCTCTCTTAATTTCTGTAAGGATCATCTTCCCAAATCCACCACCATTGCGCCTCTACACCCAATCAAATCACCATCCCCACCTCCACGGCCGCTTCTGCAGCCGACATCCATGACGTCGCTCCCCGTCCGAGCACCATCACTGGTCTCTTCCCGGAGAATCTTCGAGGAGAAACTCCACGAGCTTCCCAGGTGCGCGAATCTAACCCAAGTAAAGCAGCTCCACGCCCAGATCATCCGACGAAACCTCCACCAAGATCTAAGCATCGCACCCAAACTAATCTCCGCTCTCACTCTCTGCCGCCAATTAACTCTAGCCGTTAGGGTTTTCAATCAATTCCAACGACCCAACGTCCATCTCTGCAATTCGCTGATTAGGGCTCACGCGCTAAACTCCCAGCCTTACCAAGCTTTCTCCTTTTTCTTCGAGATGCAGAGATTCGGCCTCTACGCTGATAATTACACATACCCTTTTCTCCTCAAAGCTTGCTCGGGTCAAAATTGGTTGCCTGTGGTGAAGATGATACACACCCATATAGAAAAATTAGGGCTTTGGTCTGATATTTATGTACCCAATGCGCTTATTGATTGCTACTCGAGGTGTGGGGGTTTAGGTGTTGAATCCGCGATGAAGGTTTTTGTGAAGATGGGTGAGAGGGATACTGTGACGTGGAACTCGATGCTTAGTGGGCTTGTGAAGGCGGGGGAGTTGAGGGGTGCGCGGAAGCTGTTCGACGAAATGCCTCAGAGGGATTTGATTAGCTGGAACACGATGCTTGATGGGTACGCTAGGTGTAGAGATATGAGTGAAGCGTTTGAGCTGTTTAAGGCGATGCCTGAGAGGAGTACTGTGTCTTGGTCGACGTTGGTGATGGGGTATAGCAAAGCTGGAGATATGGAGATGGCTAGGGTTATGTTTGATAAGATGCCGGTTAAGAATGTGGTCACGTGGACTATTATCATTGCTGGGTATGCGGAGAAGGGGATTGTGAAGGAGGCTGGTGAGTTGGTCGATGAAATGGTGAATGCGGGATTGAGATTTGATGGTGCTGCTGCGATTAGTATCTTTGCTGCTTGTGCTGAGTCTGGTTTGCTCAGTTTAGGGATGAGGGTTCACTCCATGATAAAGAGGTGTAACTTAGGTTCTAATGCTCATGTGTTGAATGCGTTACTTGATATGTATGCGAAATGTGGGAGCATAGAAAAAGCGTTTGATGTGTTTAACAACATGTCCAAGAAGGATCTTGTCTCTTGGAACACTATGCTTCAGGGTCTAGGCGTTCATGGCCACGGAAAGGAAGCGCTTGAGCTTTTCTCGAGGATGAGAAGGGAAGGGATTCGGCCTGATAAAGTCACCTTCATTGCTGTTTTATGTTCATGTAATCACGCTGGTCTTGTCGATGAAGGCATAGATTACTTCTACTCAATGGAGAAAGTGTATGGACTTGTTCCAGAAATTGAACACTATGGCTGTCTTGTTGACCTATTAGGTCGAGGTGGGAGGTTGAAGGAAGCGATCAAGGTCGTCCAAACAATGCCTATGGAACCAAACGTTGTGATTTTCGGTGCTCTTCTTGGAGCGTGCAGGATGCATAACGAGGTGGACATTGCTAAGGAAGTCCTGGATCGTCTGGTTAGATTAGACCCTTCTGACCCGGGGAACTACTCGCTGCTGTCAAATATTTACGCAGCAGCAGAAGATTGGAAAGGGGTTGCTAACATAAGGTCAAAGATGAAGAGTACGGGAGTAGAGAAACCATCTGGAGCTAGTTTGATTCATTTGGAAGATGGGATACACAAATTCACAATGTT
Organism: Hirschfeldia incana; assembly: GCA_026261945.1. NCBI lineage: Eukaryota > Viridiplantae > Streptophyta > Magnoliopsida > Brassicales > Brassicaceae > Hirschfeldia > Hirschfeldia incana. The sequence goes on along the minus strand of JABCMI010000015.1, from coordinate 5,606,907 downwards.
TGACAGATCACACCCTGATTCTGATCAAATATACGAGGTGCTTGGTAGTCTAATCGAACCTCCAGATACCGGTGAGCTGGTTGCTGCTGGATAATATGTGCTTAGATTATTGTTTGTGATACAAGAATTTGGTCAACGTTTCATTGTCAAGATCGCTCTTAAGGCCATATATTTGTAGTTCATTTTCCAAAGGAACACAAAGATGGTTTAATCCTTGTAGTTCACAAAACTAGATGAGTTGGGTTGATGTATATACAGCATGATTTATTAATAATCTTGAGATGGGTTTGATTTTGCAATACTAACTCTTAACTCCAGAGATGGAGGTTCTGCGTCTTAGTCCCATAGCAGGTTCTTGTGATCAGCCAAGAAGATGGCTATAACAAGAGAAGACCAAACAATAGACCCTCCAACTCCCATGGAACCTCACTGTGAGTATTGTTAATACTCGTAACTTCGTGAAAAAGGTTAAACAAAACTTATGGTTAGGTGCTGCGTAGAACTTGAATTGTAAAAGGCTAATGACAATTCCATTGATAATGACTTGATGAGTATGGACGTCAGTAACGATGACGTGTTTTGGTGATGTTATTACCTTTGCACGCAACTTAAGTAGTTGATCCTTTGTAACTTTCTGGATGAAAATATTAAACAAAACTTATGGTTAGGTGGTTCCCTAGTTCTTGAACAGGTAACAGCTAGAAACTTTCTGAAAAAAAGATTAAACAAAACTTATGGTTATGTGTTTCCTAGTTGTCGAACAGGTAATCTGCTAATGACAATTCAAACCGACGATCGGTATTGTAATGACGTTGATACGATGACGTATTTGCCTGTGATGTGTAATCCCTTAGGCAAGCTATGTAGTTGTTGGAATTGATTATTAAATAGTCAAATTTAGAACAAACCCGTTAAGTTTATTTTATTACAAACAATCAATGTCTAAATGATTTTGAGTTGATCTCAATCTGATTTTACATTGAAAATAGTACATACAATAATGGAGAAAACAGGACCACTGATAGTGCCACCTTCATTGATTTTGTATCCGCTATTGTTTATGTGATTGTAGCTTGACTTTTGGATGTACAAGCAAAAGTCTATAGACTCATAAGATTATTACATTTCACTTCTGCAAACTCATTTTATGATTGATCGATCCAACATATCAAAATAACCTTTCTAGATGTTTTAGTTAATTAATCTTGTAGTAGGTTGGGTATAATGATTGTATGTCTTTTTATCTTTCCACAGAAGTGGGTAAGTAACTGCAATGATGAGTGGCCACCAGCCATACACACCATATTTTAAAAAAGGTAAATAAAAGATTTTGTTTCTTATCCAATATCCTAAACGCATATGCAAATGTAGACCTTTAAATACAGCAACACCTTATAGGTTAAAGTATATCCATTGCCCATACCTCTCTGACTACTCAGAACCAAACACTTCAGCTTTGGCTCTCATCTGTCCACTATCTTATATTGTAGATGTTACTTTATGCTCCTTCATCTATTCAGAGGAACCAAAGTGAATTGAGTCAGAGAAGAAAAGAGAAAGAGAAAGAGAGAGAGAATAAACATGGATGCTTGTTTTCTTACCTCAAGATCAATCTCTGGTGTCAAAGAGTTTGTCCCGTTCATCAAACCCAGAATCTTTTCTTGCCCCAAGAGAAGTTCATGCCAGTTTCTCACTAGGAAGTTTGCTTCTCCGTTCCCTGTTAATTGTAAGTAATATACTTTTTCATGGTCATGTTCACCTATGAGGATTGTATTATTCACAGGCTGTCTGAGAAGTAAAAAAAGTCGTAGCTGTTTCAAGCCTGACGAGAGCATTTTGGTTGAATAGGTTCTCTTTCGGATTCATGGAAGCCACTGGACGATGATTGTGTCAACAACTCGACAGCAGATGCTGACTGGAGAGAGTTCAGGGCAAGGCTGGTGGCTGGAGAGCAAGCTGCAACCTCTGAGAAGGACACGTCATCATGGTCTAACCCTGACATGGTGGTTGACTATCCGTCACCATCGTCCACACTGATCACAGTTGGAAACAAATGGGCACACAAGATCCACGAGCCAGAGCCAGGGTGTCTCCTAATCGCTACAGAGAAGCTAGATGGAGTCCACATCTTCGAAAAGACGGTGATCCTCATCCTCTCTGTTGGACCCTCAGGTCCTATAGGAGTCATCCTCAACCGTCCATCGCTCATGTCCATCAAGGAGACTAAATCAACGGTCTTAGACGTGGCGGGAACGTTTTCAGACAAGAGACTCTTCTTTGGTGGACCTTTGGAAGAAGGGTTGTTCCTGGTGAGTCCGAGGAGCGGCGGGGACAACGAGGTCGGGAAGAGCGGAGTGTTCAGACAAGTGATGAAAGGATTGTACTACGGGACGAGAGAGAGTGTGGGACTGGCTGCAGAGATGGTGAAGAGGAAGTTGGTGGGAAGAAGTGAGCTAAGATTCTTTGATGGGTACTGTGGTTGGGAAAAGGAGCAGCTGAAAGCAGAGATCTTGGGAGGGTACTGGACTGTGGCTGCTTGTAGCTCGAGCGTTGTCCAGCTTGGTTCTGCTGTTCAGAGCCATGGTCTTTGGGATGAGGTTCTTGGACTCATTGGTCCACAAACTGGCTCTGTTATCTAAACTCTAGTTTCTGTAATGGTTTGTGTTTTCACTAATGGTTTATATCAGTGAGTCATGACTATGTTGTGTATGTTTATTAATGTATGTATGTATTCAGGAATCATCACTAATTTATGAATATGAATGTTTCTACTTTCTGCAGCATGAGTTACTTTTGAAAAACTTCATAGAAAATGATTTTAATACAAAGGATGAGTTAGTTTGAACAACTTAATAGAGAATGACTTTAATAATCATAAATTCCATGAGTAGGGGTGGGCACATATTGAATATCCGGATTTGGGGAAGTATTCAGATTTGTGGAAGTATTCATGATCCAATACGTTTTATCCCAATAATCAATTATCTGATCTGATTTGCTCCGTCGTCATTCCGATATTATGTGCTTCGGATGTCCGGAAAATTTTAGATTTTAACTAAATATCCGATTCGATTTGTAAAAAAAGTAATAATTAAAAAATCTAAAAATAATATACAATAATAGTAAATAAAAATTCTAATAAAGTTTATTTACTTTTTAAAATTATAATAACTAATATACTAATATAGTAAATTTAGTAAATAAAAATGCTACAAAACTTATATAAAATATAATATTTATATAACTTATATATAGTTCTTTAAATATATATATATATATATGCATATAATGGATTGGATCGGATATTCGCTCCTAAAATATTAATACTTATGATTTGCTTCTTTTTTTATGGATATTGCATATTAGTATTTGATTAAAACCTCCGTAAAGTTATGGATATCCGAAATTTTTGATTCGAATCAAAACGGAAATATTTTGCCCAGCTCTAGCTATGAGTTACTTTTGAACAACTTAATAGAGAATGACTTTTAATACATATCTATGAGTTACTTTTGAATAACTTGTTGTTTCTTGTGCTCTCAGCCTATAAATTCTAACCTTGTGATCATATCATATACAAACCATCCAAGAATCTTAAAAGAAGAAGGAAATATCAAACTTTATACTATTAGAGAGAGAGGGAGAGAGAGAGATGGAACACACATCAAGAGCATTAGTCTTAGTTTTAGTTCTATGTTTTGCGGTTCTGATTACTCCAGGAGCGGCTCATGACCAACCACCAAGATCAGAACCTCCACCGAGCTCTCCTATGGACTTAGAGAAATGCTGGTCATCTCTCTATAACGTCCATGGATGTGTAACATATGTAACATTTAGAGGTTCAATAGGCATAGCCAAAGACACTGAAATATCATCTCGTGGTGGTAATTTGGATCTAAGAGACTGGCTATTTGTAGTACAAGCATTCATGGTTTGATAGAAATCAGCATTAGTGTCTTGCGTGATTACAAAACCGTTTGATGCTTTCGCCGCACAATAATCTTCTATAAATTTCTTCACATCCTCCATTTTTATATCCATCAAATGACACGTTTCGATTGCCAACTTTCACATCATCTACATGGAAACATGTCATTTTGATGGATATAAAAATGGAGGATGTGAAGAAATTTATTGAAGATTATTGTGCGGAAGCATCAAGAGATTTGTTATCTTTATATCCATGTAGATGATGTCGAAGTTGGCAATCGAGACATGTCATTTGATGGATATAAAAATGGAGGATGTGAAAAACTTTATTGAAAATTATTGTGCGGCGAAAGCATCAAGCGGTTTTGTAATCACGCAAGACACTAATGTTGATTTCTATCAAGCTATGAATGCTTGTACTACAAATAGTCAGTCTCTTATGTCCAGATTGCCACCACGAGATGATATTGCAGTGTCCTTGGCTATGCCTAATAAATCTCAAAATGTTACATTTGTGCCCCCTGCAGTGAAAGGAAGGCTTAGGAGACAAACCCATCTCTCTGAACGGGTTCTTGTCTCTAATTTCTCAAACTATAACCATATAATATCATAGGATAATCTGTTATTTGTGACACAAGAATCCATTTACTATAGGATTAAAGTTTAGGTTAAAAACATGTATTTGTGCTTAAGTGTATAAAATCTTTACTGGTCTGCATGGGTTTGCGTTTGGAGTAAGAACATGTTTCTTGTTACTTATGAACTTAATTTTATTGATCTCACTGATGTTCGGTTTTGTTATTCATCTCTGGGTGCCGAGGACAAGAACAGAAGAAGCGGACCAGGAACTTAACAGTAAAAAACAGGTGCGAGCTTTTTAACCTTCCCATCGAACAAGCTGCTCGAAGATTGAGCATATGTACCACTGCAGTTAAAAAAGCTGCAGGAGGGGAGAAGTGTATCGAAGGCCTCAGCGGAAAGTAATACTCTTGAACTAGACCAATATGAAAAATTTGATTCCGCGTTTATTTATTTATCTATCTACTATTCTTTACTTATTTTTGGTAAACTGATTTGTAGCTAAGTCTGTGCGAGAAAGTCGTGGCACTGAAGAGGATAGCGAGTACGGAAACAGATGCAAGAGTAAGGGCTCGACCGGAAGGGAAGATAGAGAATTTTGAAAAACAGACTGATGCTATCTATAGTAGAGCACTCGGAAACGCTTAAGTGATTTTCAGATAATTAAAGACTACTCGTGTTGATGACTACTCAGTCTCCCCTTTGTTATCACAACGTTTTTTCACCATTACCAATTGGGTTTGTTTGATGTTGGTACTACAGTTTTATGTCTCTTGTCTCGACATGAAATACAACACTTTTGGTTGTCTTACGTTATTAAACGGTTTATGTCTCTTTCTCTACATGATATTTATACACTATCTTATATTGTAGATGTTACTTTATACTCTGTCTTCTGCTCAGAGGAACTAAAGTTAACTGAGTCAGAGAAAAAAAAAGAGAAAGAGAGAGAGAGTAAACATGGATGCTTGTTTTCTTACCTCAAGATCAATCTCTGGTGTCAAAGAGCTTGTCCCGGTACTGGACTGTGGCTGCTTGTAGCTAGAGTGTTGTTGGGATTGGTTCTGCTGTTCAGAGTCATGATCTTTGGGATGAGGTTCTTGGACTCATTGGTCCTCAAACTGGCTCTGTTATCTAAACTCTACTTTCTGTAATGGTTTGTGTTCTTACTAATGGTTTATATCAGTGAGTCATGACTATTGTGTATGTTTATCAATGTATGTATTCAGGATTCATCACTAATTGAATGAGTATGAGTGTTTCTACTTTTTGTAACATGAGTTACTTCTGAAAAACTTAGTCCAGATTTATAATTGTTTACAGATTTTGTCATTTTGATATTTCCACTGGTTTGATGGTTCTATAGTTCTACACAGTTTTTTTTGTTATTTTAAAAGTAAACTTTTAATAATTCATAATTAAGTACTATTGAAAGTTGCATCTTAAGAGATTTAACTTGTATTTTTTTTTATAATACTACATATATTCTATAAATTTTTAAAATCAGTATATTAATTTATATTCGGAAATTTTCACAAGATTTTCACAATATATAAAAGTTCCTTCGACATAATGTGGGTTCAGGGGGGGGGGGGATTCTATCCCTATTGCTCCTTGGAGGAAACAGTCTCTGTTTGATCTATATTTAAAGGTTAGTGACCTCATAAACCCACAAACTAAGACTTGGGACAGAAGGAAGTTAGAAGATCTGTTTTTTCCGGCTGATATTGAGCGCATTTTGAATCGGAAGCCGGCGTGGGGGAAGGAGGATTCATATGAGTGGGTCCATAATATATGGGGAGCTTATTCAGTGAAGTCTGGTTATTGGTTGGCTTGCTGTATGGATCAATCTGATGTTAGAAGGAATGCGCAATGCAAACCATCTATTAATGATTTGAGAAGTAAAGTATGGGAAGTGGATACTGCCCCAAAGATCAAGGTCTTTATGTGGAAAGCACTTTCTAACGCTCTAGCTGTTACCGAGGAATGTATAGCTAAAGGGATGAAAGTGGACCCGCAATGTCAGAGGTGTGGTTCTGATGGTGAGTCGATCAGTCATGTTTTATTTACATGTCCTGCAGCTCGGTTGGTTTGGGCGTCATCATGTTTTCCTTTCCCACCAAGAGGCTTCGAGCATAGATCTTTGTTTGAAAACTTTAGTTACTTGCTGAATGCTGCAAAGGATAATAGGATTCCAAAGGAGCTTCGGTGTAGTTTTCCGTGGATACTGTGGATGATATGGAAGAATAAGAATGCTTTTAGCTTCGAAGGGAAGGATTTTCCTCCAGAGGACACGGTGGCGAAGTGTTTAGAGGACTCTAGACGTTGGTTTTATGTATTGGAGGAGTCAGAACTGGGAGAAGGTGAGAAGTCTCTAAGAGCCATTGAGAAGGACTGGAAGGCTCCAGAGAATGACAGAGTGACGTGTAATATAGGCATTTCGTGGTCAAAGAATTCCAAGTTAACTGGGATGGGTTGGATTGTTAGGAACAGTGAATGTGTGGTCTTGCTCCATAGTAGAAGAGCTTTTAATGGAGTGTCGACTTTATTGGAGGCAAAAGGGTTAGGTCTTATTTGGGCAGCAGAGAGTATGGCTTCCCATAGAATCAACAATGTTACCTTTGAGATTGAGTCCGATGAGTTGGTGGGTTTGATAAATAAACCAAAAGCTTGGCCTGCTTTCCGGGCCTATGGTGGAGAGCTTCGAGATGTGTTGGATAAATCAGAAGAGCGGAAGGTCTGTGCAGTCAGTAGAGGAGTGAACAGAGCTGCCTATAAGATTGCTAAGAGTGTGACAAAAGATTTGAGATTGCAGTCCTATGTGGCTTTGCTTGCGGAAGAAGGAATGAGGAGCAGAGGATCTTAGAAGTGTGTTTCTAATTTTTGTTATGGACGTAGGGGACGGAGCTCTAGGGCTGGTTTTTCCTTCCCCTGTTTTGTCTCTGTTGTTTTTGTCTTTTTTGGTCTGTGATCATACTCGAACGTATGCTGTTTTGGTAATTTTAATAAATTGCTCAGAGTTAAAAAAAAAATAAAAGTTTCTCCACCTGCTTGTAATTTAACAAATCTGTCAGACTTTTATAATTAACAGCCTCTATAAATATAGCTTCTCGTAACACCTAATACATAGCATGAGTTACATTTGAAAAACTTAACAGAGAATGACTTTAATGCATAGGATGAGTTACTTTTCAAAAAAAAACTTAATAGAGAATGTGACCTTCAGGCTTCATACATAGCATAAGTTACTTTTGAACAACTTAATTGTTTTTTTTTTTCCGTTGGTTACTTGTTGTACTTGTTTCTAATGTCTCTCAGCCTATAAATTCTAACCTTTGTGATCATATCATATACAAACAATCCAAGAATCTTAAAACAGAAAAATAGTAAGGGAAAGGTACAAAATTTATATAATTAGAGAGATGGAACACACATCAAGAGCATTAGTCTTAGTTTTAGTTCTATGTGTTGCGGTTCTGATCACTCCAGGTGCGGCTCATGACCAACCACCGCGATCAGAATCTCCACCAGGTTATCCTATGGACATAGAGAAATGCTGGTCATCTCTCTTCAACGTCCATGGATGTGTACTCGAACTCTTCCAGTCGGTTTTCTCAGGCAAGTTTGGACACGTTGGAACCGCGTGCTGCAAGGCGTTTTCGACCATAGATGCTAACTGTTGGCCTCACATGTTCCCGTTGAACCCTTTCTTCCCACCTCTTCTTAAAGATAATTGTGCTAGCATTGTTCCAAACTTACCTTGAACACAAGTTAAAAAAAAAAGAAAGGGAGAGTGAAGTGTGAAGGACCATTTGTTTAGCTTAGAAAAGTAATAGAATCACTCTTCTATTCATTGTTCCAAAGTCTCGTGTTATAATACCATATCTAATAAAAATGATTTTACCAATTTCATAGACATTGTTGTTGCCTTTGGTCACATACAAAGATTTGTCATTCTAAAATATAGTTCCAAACTTACCGTGAACACAGGTTAAAAAAAAGGAGAGTGAAGTGTGGAGGAACATTGGTTTAGCTTAGAAAAGCAATAGAATCACTCTTCTATTCATTGTTCCAAAGTCTTGTTATAATATCATATCTAATAAAAATGAATTTCTTACCAAGTTCATAGACATTGTTGTTGCCTTTGATTACACACAAAGATTTGGCAATCTAATATTATTGAGTGGTTTTTGATTATTATAATCTGTATACTATAGACCATTGGTCTATGAAAAATAATGAACAAAAAAAAAGGTCTATGAAAAATATCTTTGTGATGGAAACGGTACCGTTTTACCAAAAAAAAAGAAGCATTGAGCATCTTCTTCCTCAACGTGCGAAATAGAAGAAAAAAAAAGCTCTCACTTTGCGAATCCCAGAGAGGGAAAGCTCGAGTCTTTCGCAGCGCAGGCAGAATCTCCTGGAAGAGAATCGGTACGATCTTTATCCATGTTAGTGGGCCACGGATTTGCTCAATTATAATTATCTTTTCGGTCTCTCATTATCTCTGCGATTTTGTGTCGATTCCCTACGTTTTTAACTCTCTCTCTCTCTCTCTTTCTGCTTATGCTCTGATCGATTACCAAATCATTATTGGGTTCTTGCCTATTGAATGTTTGATGAAGAAAGGATCGAGCTTTAGATCTAACACCAACAGTTTTTGAATGTGCTTCACATGATATCTATTCCGACCATTAAAAAAAATTGAATCTTTCTATTTTAAAGATTGCTTTTTTTTTTTGTTTCACAATTTGTTTATGCATTAATATAGTTGCAGTACGCTCCACCATGGGAAGAGAAGCTTCATGAAAAGTTGGGTATTTAGTAGAATCTGTTATATCGCCTAGAATGTGGAATCTAGCATCTAGTTATCTCACAGGACCTAGAAACGAAGCAAGAATCCATGCTCACGTGGACTGTTCAGACGACGACGCTTCGTCTCTAGGCAGCAGCAAAGAAGAAGGCCTCGAGTGTCCCATCTGCTGGGAATCATTCAACATCGTCGAAAACGTCCCTTACGTGCTCTGGTGCGGCCACACCATGTGCAAAAACTGCATCTTGGGCCTCCAATGGGCCATTGTCAAACTCCCCACTCACCCTGTCCAGCTCCCTCTCTTCATCTCCTGCCCCTGGTGCAACCTCCTCTCCTTCCGCCTCGTCTTCAGAGGAGCCCTCAGGTTCCCTCGCAAGAACTACTTCGTCCTCTGGATGGTCGAGAGGATGAATGGGGAGAGACGCAGCAGTTCTCATCAGACCGAGGGAAACACGGAGGAGCAGCAGCCGCCTCCTCCTCCGTGTCTCCACCATCGCCACCACCGCTCTCAGCCTGAACCGTCGGGTGAGGGGAGTGATCGACGTCGTGTTGTTGAGAGGGATAACATACAGACTTCGCTGAGGAAGTCTCTGGTCTTCTTTGTTCAGTTGACGGCGAAGTTTCCATTGGTTGTTATATTTCTGCTGATTGTACTCTATGCGATACCGACCAGTGCAGCCATATTGGCTATGTACATTCTTGTCACTCTCTTGCTGGCTCTACCGTCGTTTCTCATCCTCTACTTTGCTTATCCTTGTCTTGACTGGCTCGTCAGGGAGATTGTCACATGAAAGTGTTTTTATTCGACGACTTTTCTTCAACATTGTTTGTTATGGGAGTTGGAGAAAGGACATGTCCATGTGTTTGTTAGGGTCTGTTCTTGTAAGAGTTTAGTAGTATTTGAGGAGTCTCAATAAAATTTGATGTTTATAAAATGCTTATCAGCCATTGCTTCATCTGAAAGAAGTCAATGAGTATTGAATACACACACATCGAACTAACCACCCCCCAAGGCATAGTTAACTGTTTTTTTTTTGTCACAGAGGCATAGTTAGCAAAGAGAACAAAAATAGAGTATATATAGTAACTTTCTTCTCAAGACTTTCCAAAACCTCTTTCATCTCAGCAAAATTGTTACCTGGGGCAGCTCCTTTCTCATAAAAGTCAAGCCTTTACTTTGTCTATGCAACAATGTTAGCACTACAACTCCTAGTCTCCTACCAACACTTTTCTTTTTTCATAAAAGTCAAGCCTTTGCTTGTCTATGCAACAATGTTATCAGATATTAGCACTATAACTCCAATCAACTCCTTTGTCACAAGTGATCTGACCTATCTCACCAAGGCCGTGCACCTAGACGGAGGATGATTCGTAGAGTACATTACCATTGAATTGCAGTGAAATGAACGTTAAACCGTATCTTTTTTTTTTCGAGATACAAATAGAGTATTTATGAGTATTATCATGACTGAAACGTATATGTTACGGCCGTGCACCTCGAACATACATCACATACAAAAACAGATGATGATAGGTTTGAAAAGTTCTCACTTCTCAGAAGTCCATTATTAGTGAAACGTAAGAGCCACGAAACTGTTTACTAATATTAGGAGCTTGATCCACTAAACTCTCAATGGTCATTGGACAAATGATTCTAAAAATAGAACACCTAAACATAACTATAAAAACACAGACACAGAACTCTACTACCAATTCATTCATTCTTCAAACTTAGTCCTTCATTTCACACCAAAACAAAACAAAACAGAACAAAAAAAGTACAAAACTTTAAAAGAAAAATATAAAATAATGGCAAGAGTTCAGTTATTATTAATATGTTTCACCTTTCTCTTCGCATCAGTGACCTTTATGGAACATGTTTCAAGTGCCACCACCGCCGCCAGCTCTAGCTCAACCACAACAGTGTCACAACTGGAGACTGAGACATCCAAAGAAGTCATGGAGTTCATAATGAAGCTGGAGAAGAAGTGTCCACCAAAGGAGGAATACAAGTCTTTCTTCGAGAAACTAAAGAGTACAATGGTGGCCTCCACAAAGGTTACCATGGAAAAGAAGAAAGGTTTCTTCTCGGCTGCAGCTGGAAAAATATCTGATGCAGTGTCTTTCATTGGTTCAAAACTTACTGGCAAGTCACCAGAGGTAAGCTCTCTTTTGAAACTCTTTTTATGTAATCCAAAGCCTATCAATCGTGATGTTCTCTTGTGGGGGGTGGCATGTTGATAGGTGAAGAAATCCATGGAGACATACCAACAAGAGGTGGCCAAGTCACTGCAAGAGTTGGAAGCAATCCACAAGAAAATCATTGAAGCAAACCAAGGGAAGGTAGAGGGGTCAGTGGCAGTGACAGAAGAACAAAAGAAAGAGATTAAACAAACAATGACCAGATGGGAAACAGTGACAACTCAGTTCGTGGAGACTGCTATCCAGACCGAGTCTGCTTCAAATACTACGGTTGGTGTAGACAAAGTCAAGATGCCTTGAGCTCTCAGAGGCTGCTTATCTACTACACATTCATTTTCCCACTATACTTATAAATAATTTAGAGATTTGTTTTTTTGTTGGTTGAAATAAAACCAAGGTTGGTACTATAGGCCAATCAATAGATCTATGGATCAACCTATTGAGTAAGTAAAGATAGATTGTAACCGCTCTGTATGTAAACATTCAGAAGTGAGTGATTCTTAAGTTAAAATAAGCTTTGGTAGAATAAGATGGGAAGAGTGTTTAAAATTGAAATTGTCCAACACTCAAAAGAAACAGATACTTTCTTCTTCCCATGTTTTTGTTCGACTAGTCTTATCACATCTTCCTCCCAACTTTTTCAAAGACAAGTGATAAACTTAGAGCTCGGTCGTATTCATTTAGCAGAGGACAGTGAGTGAGCATGCTGGACATCATTGATTCGAGCAGCATCGTGACCTTTGCACTCCACTACAACTGTTTAATTTGTTCCTTTTTACTCTTTATTTTTCATGAAATGTTACAGTAAGCGAGTGTATGACCACATGGTTCGAAGGGGTTGTGATGCTGACACGTTTACGTATCTGTCTCTTACAAGGAGCTGCAACTTGGGGTTCACTGTGGGGAGAAGTTAAAGATATCCTCAAGTTCACTATAAATTTTGGGACTCAAATGTGCGTGTTGTTAGAAGAGATGTTGGTTTAATGTTTTTGTGTGTTGGTTGAACAGAAGGTGGAACCTGATGTGTCACTTTACAACGCAGCTATAAATGTAATGTGTTTAAGACGTGAGTTCAAGTTTGCAAAGGAGATTTACGTGGAAATGAGAGAGATGGGTCTTGAACTTGAATAGACATTAGAAAACTTAAGGTGATGTAATGTTTTTTTTGGTCTTCTAATACTTGTTCCTGTAGTATAAGCCAAGACAAAGATACTTGTTCTTACTCTTGTTCCTAGAAGAACAGATAATTTCGTCTAAAGCATGTTACACAATCTCCCAAAAACCCTAACTCTCATCGTGAATGATCATCAAAACTCATTTATTACAACTTCCAAGCTTTTGAGATTCTTTTAACTCTACTTGTCCTAATGTCCTTTTCTCTCATCTTCTGCTGCTATTCACATGCTGCCTTAATGTGAAGTTACAGTAATACCCTCCCCCCTCGATGTGCAAAAGTTAAATGTTAATCAAAGCTCGTAAAACAGAGAGCCTCGTGTTCCTCGTACCCAATCCTCTAACCACAGGCCCACAGACTCTCTGATAAAGCAAACAAAAAAACCTCACTTTCCCGCCAAAAAAACACAGCCTGCTTCTTACCATTCACCTCTCTTCACCTGCTCTATGTTCTGTCTCTGCACACTCAGCCCCACAAAGAGAGAAGAGAGGAATAGAGAGAGAGAAGAGAAAGAGAGAGAGAGAGATACCAAAGATGAACAGCTCGTCGAAGGTGATAATGGCAGCCACAATGGTTATGGTAGTGAGCTTAGTAATGGTTCTAAGCCTAGTGTTAGTACTACTAGCCGAACTCTACTGCTCTCTCCTACTCGGCCGCCGCCGTCGTAGCAGTCATCACTCCCTAACCCTCCCCACCACCACAATCACCCCCGCAGCAGCTGCAACCACCACCACCACAAGCCTCGCTCATGCCATTTCAACCACCAGCAACGACCCTTCACCATCAAACACCAATCTCTCAACAAATCCACTAACAACAGGCGTCATTCAAACTCCAAAGCCTTTTCTCATAACCAACAACAAAACCTATCATCTTCACCACCATCATGAGTCTTCATCCTTACCAGCTTCTTCCCCTGTACCCTCTGTTGATAACTTCATCTACATATCGAACCCGATGTACTCCAATACGAGTAAACCAACCACTCCTTTCGAGACCCCTGAGTCTTCACCCTCCAGGCTCGAGACTGGTGACTCGTCTTCTTCTTCTTCTTCCGGCGAGGAAGATAACGTGGAAGATTCTACGCCGACGTTGACTCCAATGAAGGATCTTCCTGAAAAGGCATGCTCTGTTTCGTTACAAGACAATGCGAGGTCGTTGGAGAGTTCAGCTAGTGAGTCCAACAACGAAGAGAAGGAGAAAGACGGTGGCTTGTCTACGTCGTCTGGTTCGCCGTCGTATACTTCTCCGTCGTGGTAGTGTGTGTGTTCATTAGTTAATTAATCATGTTTTCTTTTTTTTTTTTTTAGTTTATAATTTAATTTTTTTTTTGGACTTGTCTTGGAATGTGTATGCTCTGTTTTGGACAATTATGGCTCGATGACCCAAACCCACGCTTGTTTTTTACCGGAGTTTCCTTCTTATGTCGTTTTCTGTGTTCTCAAAGATAACAAATGAAAAAAAAAAAGACAGTTCTTTTTTTTAATGATAACTCGAAAGCAAGATAAAGCTGTCAACTTTATCTTATTTTAAGCTTTGTTCTATGGTGACAATATTTTGGTAAAACAATATTATATGTTGAGTTGTATTGAGATTTTTTGATTAATGGAAAGTTGTTTGTTCAAGCCATAAAAGAAAAACCAAAGAGAAAAGTCAAAACTGAATTGAGTGATTGCCTTTTAGGCTTTTACTGACTCCTTGGTTCTGTACATTGCACATTAGCTTCACACTATTGATGGGTGTTAGTGATACTCTCTATATGGTTTAGTGACTAATGCCTGAAACATGGTTTTCATAACCTCCTACTTTTAGTGATTTGATTACAAGTTTATTGATGTTTTTTTATATCACGAAGTTTGAGTTCTGAATCGATTTTTTTTTATAAATAAGTATTTTGATTAATAGAACTCTTTTTTTAGCATCATGCAAACAAAACTATTAAATATGATCATTGTAAAATGATGTAATTTGTAATATGGTAATCAGTAGTATTAACTTAACCAGAAAAATGGAAAAATGATTTTTGTCAAGCAAAATAGGTGGACATATGTTTAGCACCCGGTTTGGTTCGACCGGTCAACAAGGTACGAATTAGTAGTAAGATATCATTGAGCAGAGATTTGGTGAGGTTTTTTGCAGTACATTGATGATTGTGCTGTTAGAAGGTATGGATATTCGTTAGTAAATCAGCGAAAGAGGTTTGCTTTGTAGGTAATCACAGCAAACTTAGGGGCTGTAGTGATGGGAAAAAGCCTCGTGCTTTTGGTGTAGCAGAAGAGAAAATAGTCGAGAAATTGAGGAACTGAATGGGGAATGTCTTTGTTAGCAAATGGGGGAGCTAGAAGAGTTGGATTCCATGAGTGATGATTGTGAACAAGTGCCAATGAAGAGAAAGATTGGTAGCCTACAAGTTCGTGAAATGGAGAGAAGAAAAGGAATTGGAAGGAAGTTGAGAAAATCAGCCCAAGAAAGAACAGAGGACCGACATGTGACAACACGTGACTAGTCTGGACCACTTATGTGGGGCCAGAATACCTCTGTATAATTCAAAAAAAAAAAGAAGAAGAAACTTGTTGTGAAAGTGAAGTCTCTTCTTCGGAGGGTAGTGAAGGGGATGCCATAGTTACAAGAAATGGTAAAGAACACGAGAGGGAGATCCAGCTTCAAAAAGGAAGCTTAATGTTCTCTCCTCCATTGCCTCCTAAAATGGAACCTTGGCCAGTGGGGTCATGAAAGATACAAAGTCCTCCAAAGCGAACGAGCTCTTTGTTTATGATGACTATTCTAGTTCCTAAAACTGCACATGCAGTATGTTCTCTAAGGTAACATTAGAAACTGTAACATAACCAGTTGTCATCATATTTCTTCCTTGGTAAAAGATGAATTGGAGTGTAATCTCGTTTTTTTGAAGTCAATAAGAAGGTTATGTTTGTTGCATTACTCAACTGGAGTGTATATAATATATGATTCCTGCTTCTTATAAACAAGATGGATCAAATCCATATTCCACAGAGTCAGTCGTATAGGCTTTTATCAAATATTAGTTTTGGCTGATTTGGCTTCTGTTACCAACTTACCAAACCGACAAGTCTTTTAAGGAACGTTCTTCAAATTCTATAAATTACTCCTTCACAAAAAATGGTCACTAATAAATTGACGGTGCACATTGCTCCTCAACAATTTTAGATTTTTTTTTCTTGTCGCTTTCTCCTACAAATATCTCTCAGCAGCAGAACGCACTGAAAAAAACGTGAGCTGTCACGGGGTAAGTACAGTTCCAGCACCCAATAAAAAAATGACACGTAGATATATTCACCACGTGTCGTGGTCAATCTCAGATCACTCATAACTGATCACTGAGACTGATAAGACTGAGCTACTCCAGTGAGTACTACTCTCCAGATAGAGAGATCCAAAGATGGATACGATGCGAATCTCCGGCGTATCGAACGGTACTGAGAGATTAATGCAGTACAATGCCTTGTCTAGCCTCGTTGGTTGCGACAACGGAAGATGGAGAAGGACGAGGATGTTTCCTGCGAGGAGCAGAACCTGGCGACTATCACCTAAGAAGATAACACTCTTTCCCTCGGTGAAAGCTGTCTCTAGCGAGCCAAAGGAGAAAGTCGCCGAAGTTGTTATCGACTCCGAACAAGGTCCAAGTTCATCCCTTTTCGTTTCCTCATTCAAAAAAAGTTTCTTTATTTAAAGAATAAAGTTTGTAACTTTAAGAGTTTAATAGTGAATGTTGGAATTAAAAGTCTGTAACTTTATTGTGAATGTTGTTGAGTTTGTGAAGTTAAAATCATTTCGTGTTGTAATTTGAATACAGAAGAAGGCTTTAGGTCGTTGAGTCCGTTTGGTCCAGATGCTGCTTCCGTGGCATCGAGTATTAAGTACCACTCGGAGTTCACGCCTCTGTTTTCTCCGGAGAAGTTTGAGTTGCCTAAGGCTTTCTTTGCCACTGCGCAGAGTGTTAGGGACGCTCTTATTATTAACTGGAACGCTACTTATGAGTATTACAACAGGGTGAATCCCAAACAGGCTTACTATTTGTCTATGGAGTTTCTCCAGGTTTTGCTTTTGACTCATCTTAGCAAATCATTTTACTTGGTTTTGTTATATGAACATCTTATTCCGATTGTGTAGGGTAGAGCCCTGTCGAATGCAGTGGGTAACCTTGGGCTTACTGGGGCTTATGCTGATGCTTTGAAGAGTCTAGGCTTTGATTTGGAAAGCGTAGCTAGTCAGGTGAGTTGTTGTTAACCATGTTAGATTATTGGAGATTGATTTATGATTTGCTTGCTATCACAGAGACTTTAGCTTTCTCTTATATGTGCTAAGATGCTTAAGTCTCCATCTTCTAATATGTAGGAGCCAGATCCTGCACTTGGGAATGGTGGACTCGGGAGACTTGCCTCTTGCTTTTTGGATTCAATGGCGACTTTGAATTATCCAGCATGGGGTTATGGACTTAGATACAAGTACGGCTTGTTCAAACAGAGAATCACAAAAGATGGACAGGAGGAAGCTGCAGAAGATTGGCTTGAGGTCTTATTCTCTTATCATTTCTCCTATACAGCACTTCCTATTGAACAGTATATCCAAATTTGTAGACTTGCCTCTTTCTTTCAGCTGAGCAATCCTTGGGAAATAGTCAGAAATGATGTCTCGTATCCTGTCAAGTTCTATGGAAAAGTGGTTTCTGGATCAGATGGTAAGAAGCAATGGATTGGTGGAGAAGACATTGTGGCCGTTGCTTATGATGTTCCAATACCTGGCTATAAAACTAAGACTACTATCAATCTACGTCTCTGGTCAACAAAAGCCCCTTCAGCAGATTTTGATTTGTCTTCATATAACTCTGGCAAGCATACTAAGGCAGCAGAAGCTCTGTTCAACGCTGAAAAGGTCTGTCTCTTTCTACTCTTCTCTTAGCCTGCAAACATCCAAGCTGAAAAGTTTCATCCCTTCCCCAATAATGGAATTAGATTTGCTACGTGCTTTATCCTGGAGACGAGTCAAATGAAGGAAAGGCTCTTCGTCTGAAGCAGCAGTACACTCTGTGCTCAGCCTCGCTTCAAGATATCGTAGCACGTTTTGAGACAAGGTCGGGAGGAAGCATCAACTGGGAAGAATTTCCAGAAAAGGTTGCAGTGCAGATGAATGACACTCACCCAACCCTATGCATTCCTGAGCTGATGAGGATTCTAATGGATTTGAAAGGACTAAGCTGGGGGGACGCTTGGAAAATCACACAGAGGTACTTCTTAGAATCACTGTGTTTATTTGTTCACATATCTAGTCCCCAAGATAAAATATAATTTACAAGTTAAATAATGATTCTAGGACTGTGGCATACACAAACCATACAGTCTTGCCTGAGGCACTGGAGAAGTGGAGTTTAGACCTTATGGGAAAACTGCTACCTCGTCATGTGGAGATTATTGAAATGATTGATGAGGAGGTCATCATCCTCGAACAACATCAAATTTCTCTTCTATTTTACCTTTTTATCCATATAAGGTCTAATTTGCACTTTCATGTATTGCAGCTAGTTAGCACAATTGTTTCTGAGTATGGCACCGAGGATCCTGACTTGCTCAAAGAGAAACTGAAGGCGATGAGGATCTTAGAAAACGTTGAGTTGTCTTCTGCTTTTGCAGATGTGATTGTGAAGCCGAAGAAAAAACCAGTTACTGCAAAAAACACTGAAGATTCTAAAGAAGATGCTCAAACTGTGGTGAAAAAGGAACAAGACGAGGAAGCGAAAGTTATCCCAGAACCGACAGTTAAACCACCCAAGATGGTCCGTATGGCCAACCTCGCTGTTGTAGGTGGTCATGCTGTAAATGGAGTTGCAGAGATACACAGTGAAATAGTTAAGAAGGATGTCTTCAATGATTTCGTTAAGGTAAACATTCTAACACAGTGAAGCACAATGCCATATAACGTGCTACACATGAGCCTCATCGTTTACAATTCTATATTTTATTGCAGTTGTGGCCAAACAAGTTCCAGAATAAAACCAACGGAGTAACACCAAGGAGGTGGATTAGTTTTTGCAACCCGTATCTAAGTGATATTATAACTAACTGGATAGGCACAGAAGACTGGGTCTTAAATACTGAAAAACTTGCGGAACTAAGAAAGGTATGTAGCTTTATCAGATTCAATGTTGTTTCACATGCTGTGATCTCTATAGTAAGACACAGGTTACCTTTGCTCTGTCTTTATTCAGTTTGCAGATGATGAAGATCTTCAATCCGAGTGGAGGGCAGCAAAGAAGAAGAACAAGTTAAAGGTTGTATCACTAATCAAAGAAAGAACCGGATATACTGTCAACCCTGATGCAATGTTCGACATTCAGGTCAGTTCCATAGCTTCTTGTTTACGTTTAGATGTATTCTTTGCTTGGATGCTGCCTTTTGGTTCAAGGAAACGACCCCACATCCAGTTTTGCATGCCAAATCTTAGAAGCTTTCTTATCATCTCGTCAAATAGATAATGTATTGCTTTTTTCTTTTTGTATTGAAAACTATTGCAGATCAAACGTATCCACGAGTACAAGAGACAACTACTTAATATATTGGGAATTGTTTACCGTTACAAAAAGATGAAGGAAATGAGTGCAAGTGAGAGGGAGAAGGCATTTGTGCCAAGAGTTTGCATATTTGGGGGCAAAGCATTTGCCACATATGTGCAAGCCAAGAGGATTGTGAAATTCATCACTGATGTTGGGTCTACTATTAACCATGATCCAGAAATAGGTGACCTGCTCAAGGTAATTGATCTGTACTTTTACGTGCTACTTTAATCATATTCTGAACAGACAACCTGCATAAATTTCCATCAAGTCTGCAGATTGGTACCTGTATTATAATATAACTGCTAATCAGAAGTGTTAACTACCGTGTAGGTTATCTTTGTTCCTGATTACAATGTCAGTGTTGCTGAATTGCTTATTCCAGCAAGTGAGCTTTCTCAGCACATCAGGTACCATCAACTTCTTTGGCTAAGTCATCTTCTAGTTTTTTTTTTGCCACAACTCCATGAGGCTGAAACACTGAAATTGAGAAAATTGGTAGACTAGACTAGTTTATATGTTTATCATGAGAACCTTAGCAACAAATCCTGACATGAGGAACAATTAGGATTAAGTTATAATCAATCATTAGCACTCTGCCATTTTCTGAAGACTAAGGGTTGTCTTATCTCTGTAGTACCGCTGGGATGGAAGCGAGTGGGACAAGCAACATGAAGTTTTCTATGAACGGTTGCGTTTTGATAGGAACCTTGGATGGGGCTAATGTAGAGATTAGAGAAGAAGTTGGTGAAGAGAACTTTTTCCTCTTTGGTGCCAAAGCTGATGAGATAGTGAACCTCAGGAAAGAGAGGGCAGAGGGAAAGGTATATGATTTAAAAGACTAAAACCTTCCTATTCTTACTTCTTCTCAGTGTCTAACAGAGCTTCCTTTTGACATGTTTCATCTTCATTCACATTCCAGTTTGTTCCGGATCCTATTTTTGAAGAAGTCAAGCAGTTCGTTAGAAGCGGTGTCTTTGGCTCAAACTATGATGAACTGATTGGCTCTTTAGAAGGAAACGAAGGGTTTGGACGAGCTGATTACTTCCTCGTTGGCAAAGACTTTCCTAGTTACGTTGAATGCCAAGAAAAAGTTGACGAGGCATACCGAGACCAGAAAGTAAGTAGTGAATGCTTATTCTTCTTCCACATCAAAGCTTTTTACATATTGTGACTCATATGAAACTTCCTCAAATATCCAACCTTGAAATTACCTTTTAATGATTTACAGAAATGGACGAGAATGTCAATCTTGAACACGGCAGGCTCGTTCAAGTTTAGCAGTGACCGGACGATCCACGAGTATGCAAAAGACATATGGAATATTAAGCAAGTTGAACTTCCATGAGCCTTTTGACATTTAAGAACTTTTTTGAATGTATCTTCAAGTTTCCAGTGTATCCAGGTGAAATAAGGAAATCATGTGTAGTGAGTGATATGCGATACAATGAACTGTACGAAATAAGATTCAGACAATCAAGACTTTCTTCTTCTATATCATGTCTATAAACTGTATGTACCAGAAGCAGACAATAGAACATGGCAAACTATACATCTGCACACACCTTTAACGAAGAGGAAAAGAAAAAGAGTAACAAATGTTTCAATCCCCAGTTATTTCTAACACATCCCTTTCTGTTCAACTACTAATCAGAAGATTCATGTGTAGATAAAACTCGAAAGCTTTGGCCAGACTTGGAAACACAAAAGACAAATCCAACACTTTCAAAGTTCCTTCCTTCTCGTTAGTATCTCACTATCTCTATGTTCAATCAGATGGCTGTGGAACAGCCTTTTTAGCTTCTGATGGTTGAATCACAACGTCTTCAAAACCCTCTCATAGCTGGAGTTTCTCTCTAATCTTTTCTGCATATTACATCCCAGAGGAGAAGGTAATGCTTGAGCAAGAACATCACTGCAAGTGTTTAACGTTTCGAAATCTTGTTTCAACTCAACACAAAGTTCCTTCACATTAGTATCCTTAAGTTCAATGAACTCCTCCTGAGAGACCTCAATGCTTGATGGTTGTGGAACAATCTCCTTAGCTTCTGATGATCCAGACAGTGAATTACCATCTTCAAATCTTTTCTTTTTACGCCCCAACATCACGCTAATGGGTCTGTGGAGATTCTGGTGGCCGCCTAGAGCTTGAAAACACCCAAAAATCTTGCCACATACTTTGCACTTATAGCTAGAGTTACTCTGAGGTTTTTCCTGAAAGTTACTTCTCAGAGGAAAAGGCAATGCTGGAGGAATAACATCACAGTAACCACTGAAACCTTGTCTTGACTCAGCAGATTGTTCCGTCACATTAGCATCTCTACGTTTACTCAACTCCTCCTGAAAGACTTCAAAGCATGATGGTTCTGGAACAACCTTTTCCTTAGCTCCTGAGACAGTCAACACGGACAGTGAATGACCAGCTTCAAATTCCTCCTTTTCACACGCTGATTTCCCTCTATTTGATGATCTGTGAAGCGTTTGGTGACCACCTAGAGCTTGGAAACGCCGAAAATTCTTGCCACATACTTTGCATTTGTAGCTGGAGTCACTCTCTGGCGCTTCCTGAAACTTACTTCTCCGAGGAAAAAGCAATGCTTCTCGAGCAACAAAATGCTCCTTCACATCAATATCTCCACGTTCAACCAACTCCTCCTGAGAGACTTCCAAGCATGATGATGGTTGTGGAACAATCTTCTTAGCTCCTGAGTCAGCCAACACATCACAAAGTGAATTACCAACTCCAACTTCCTCCTTCTTACACTCTAATCGCTCTCCCTTTGATCTGTGAAGCGTTTGATGACTACCTATAGAACGCTCAAAACTCTTGCCGCATATTTTGAATCTATAGCTGAAGTTACCCTCTCGTTTCCCCAGCGACTTACTTCTCAGAGGAGAAGGTAATGCCTGAGCAACAACAACATCACTGCAAGTAGCAGATACTTCACTAAACTCTTGTTTCGACTGATCAACACCAAGATGCAAGTTTGTGATAACAGAAACTCGTTGAGAGAACATAACCAAGCTCATCGCAGCTTCATCCATCTCATGTTTCTCAATCTCACTCATAAAGGAAGAAGACTCTTTTAATGAAGGATCAAGGGGTTTAGATTCGATGGAGGTTGAACTCGAGCAAACCCTAGGAGGCTTCTTAAGACCCCAAACCCGTTTCAACTCAGAATGAACCCTCTGATGACCACACACACCTTGTGCAGTTGCGAACCATTTCCCGCAGATTTTGCAAACATGGAGACTCTGAGACATGTCTCCGCTTCCTCTTGACACTACAAAGCTTAAACCTTTCGCTACCGAAAAGACGGAAAGGTTGAAACTTTCTCTGCTTCTAAACCTGTTTCATCACCAAGTAACCCGACACTAATCAACCCCACGAAAATTCCACTCCGACATTATAGTTAAAACCTCTCAATTTCGAGAAAGGTGTTTGCTTTTCCCGAGAAAATGGGGAAGAAGATGGAAGAACCAGAAGAAAAAAAATTGACTTGATCAGCTTACCAGAGCAAAGTCGTCGTCTTTTTTGTTTGCTGAATCTCTACGCTTATTAGAACGCTAAACAAAAGATTTGGTCTTTCGGGGAGCTTGGATCAGTCTCGCTGACGATCAAGCTTACTCACAGAGAAGGTGGAGAAACTTGCTTGTTGTGGAAGGTAGTATGGCTTTTTTCGGAGAGGGTAGTAATCTCCTACACTCGCGCCTACTGTTAACTTCTGTAGTCTCTCTTTACAACATCTTACACAAAAACCGAACCGGTTTTTTAAAAAGGAACCAGGAGCAAACCAGGTATCATCATACAGCATGACTTGGTCCAGAAATGTTTTATAGATTACATACTAATGATTATTATCAACAAGAATCATCTCTTCTGTTTTTTTTTTCCTCACACATTCAACTGAGTTTCTTCTGAGCAAACAAAATAAATTAAAAAAGAAATCGAAGAATGAAAATCTGAGTCTTCATTATCATCAACATCTTGTTCTTCAGTTCTAACCACAAGAACATTGACAAGTCTGGTCTAGTCTTTTAGTTAATGTCCACTTGAGGAACTTTACCACCAGCTTGAATGATTTGTTTCTCAAGCTGCAACAAACACAAATAACATAATCATTGTTCGTCATAACGATTCATAAAGCAGAAACTGGATCTATTCACTATCATCACTCACATTGAACATATCTTGAAGCTTTGTCTTTAACGCCTTGTACTCAATATCCACCTGCTGCAGACATCTCACACACCTGTAAGTAACAACATCAGAGAGTATTATTGTTACTCCACCAATCTCAAACAATGATCAGTTTCACAAATAAAACCATAATTAAAAGCCTCACCCTTCGTAGTTATTAGTCTCACAGTATTCCTTGAAGGTAACACACAAGCCTTTGACCCTCTTGGCACCAACACTGCATATTACACACAAAGACGGAGCTTCATCTTCCAACCACACGCAAGATTTTACTAAAGAGTTGGACAAAAAAAAAAGCTAGCAAACCAAGCATACCTTGAGCTACTACCCTTCAATTGATGCACGCTCGCACCAACCTGACTAAAATCTACAGTTCCTGTCTGGTCCCTGAGATAGACAGGCCTCAGAGTCATATGATGAAAAGTGGGATACTTGTGAATTATGATAGAAAAAAAAGAAAACTTACAAAACTCGAGCCATGTTCCCAATAAGCTTAACACAATCTTCAAAGAAGAGAGAGAGAACCTCAGCCACAAAATCAGGACTTGCATCATCTTGCAGCTTTTTTAACTCAGTAAACTGATCATCCAGAAAACCCTTCACACAACCAAAAAGAACAAAAAGAAATACAAAACAAAGCATTGATCTTTAGCTACAAACTTTTCTCAATAAGAAGCCTGAAAAGTGAAAAAAACTACGCTGAGAGCTAGAGTCCATAAGAAGACACAAAATTATCTGAAATTTTCACACCAAAGATTCAAGCTTTCGATAGATTCATTAAGGTAATCATAGAATGATCTGTATTATCCTCCAACTCTGTTCGAATGAAATGGGGGAGGGTTTGTGGGAACAAACAAACCTGTTGGTAGAGAGAAACGGTGTAGTTACGATATTGCATCTGCAGCTGAGCAACAAGAGCGTCCATGGTTGGAGATAGAGATAGAGTGAAGCAATGAAACGGAGATTGAGCGACCGAGAGAAAGAAGAATGGTTTCTTTTTGGGACTGATTTTGACTTTAAATTTTCTGCAATCCCAACAAGACAATCCTCTTTTGTCTTCTCTCACCAATTATATAACGCACGCTCTCCTCCTTTTAGCTTTATTAGAAAAAAGAAAAAAGACAAGACATTTACATGACTGAAAACAAATATATTACCCTTTTTCACTTGTATTAAAATACATTAAATCGCTATAATAAATATACTATTTTATATAATTATCAGTTTTTTAATAATTTTTAATCAATAATAATTCAATAAAATCAGTTATTGTAAAAAAAAAGTTTACGATTTTTTCAGAGAGAAAAAAAAAGTTTATCTTTGTAAAACAATGTTTTCCCTAAAACATCTATATCTTAACTTAACGTAACAAGGGAAAATTGTAAAATTGTTTTACAAAAACTAACTGTGGTTCCATATCAAAAATCACAATTTATTGGTGTGTGTGTGTGTGTGTGTTTGTGTGTTTACATGAAAGTTCTTTTGTATATGTTTAAAAAAAAAGAATTACAAATGAAAACATATATGTACAAGTTCTTTTGTATAAAAGTTGATTAACTATTTACATGGAAAGTTAACCAAAAACAATGGTTGTCAAAAAGACAGATTTGAGGACCAATGATTAGGAATGAAATCAAAGACATGAAGCATAAAATCTTTTACGTGTAGCTTTCAAAACGTGCAACCTGATACTTGTTAGTTGTCAAAATCCGATACTCCGAATCTCCAAGCTGGTTGACATTGTCAACTCTCTTAAAACTCCATTGGTGTTTAAATTAAAACACACATTTTACAACACATTGACTGGCCTAATGTAAATATATATATATATATGTATCGAAGTTTCATTTAGTTTTTTCCAAGAAAGCAACATCTATGATTTATGGAACCGATTTCGAATAAAACCCCTGTGACCAAAGAGATACTATACACCAAATAAGAGAGCTTACAAATAAAAACACACACACGCGCACACACTGTAAAGAAGCTGTAACAAGGCTCAAAGACTTAACTATGATCAAAAACCAAAATAAGATAAACTGATGGAGGAAGGCACACTGGACAGACCGATATTCTAAAGAATCTGAATCAGGAACCAGACGTACGATGAAGTTTTTGTGCTACCTAGATTAGTAAAGAATACATCTCTTTATTACAACTAGAAAATATTCCCTCCGTTTCAATATAGATAATGTTTTAAAAGGATAATTTTATTTCAAATTAGATGAAGTTTTGAGATTTTAAGGTTAACTTTAACTTTATTGGAACTGTTCAACCAATTAGATTTTAAAATCTTTTTTATTATTGGTTAACTAATTTAAAATAATATCTTTAAAATATATTTTTAGAAAAATCTAGTTTTCTTAATATTTGTGCATTAAGGGAAAACATCAAGTATTATGAAACAGAGGGAGTAACTCAAAACTAAATATTTTTTTCAATATAAATCTTTTAAGTTATGTCACAACTTGACATCTTCTTACATACTATCTTAATATATTTTCAAAACTCATTAGGTATATATTTAGATAACTCCTTATCTAGCAATATCAAGAGTTGGCATTTGGAAAAGATGCGTACTCAATATATCTCCAACTCAGCAAGGATGTAAATGTCTACGTACCTTGATTGTGCAGATCCGATGACAAACGTCCTTATGTGATAACTAAGTGCATGGACATTAAGATTATGGAATGAATCAATCCCGATTCCCAAGGCTAATAAGGCAATATATCATGCGCGGATTCTCATAGTTCCCTTAATTTTTCAAGACCAACGTTTCATATTCGTTTATAAATAAATAATCATTTCTTCTTTTTCAGTAGAATTGTAAATTAAGTCGGAGAAAACAAACAAACAAAAACATGAATCTGGCATTGATCTTTGTGGTGTTACTCGCGATTCTTGTGTCAGCAGCTGACGCTGAGTGGGACGACGCCCATGCTGAGTGGGAAGACGCACATGCTGAGTGGGAAGACGCCCACGCTACGTTTTATGGTGACATTAACGGCGGAGAAACAATGCGTTAGTATTTTATATAATTTCCAATTAGTTTATATCTTTCTGTGTTCAAATCAAATAGGTATTGAATTAGTAAACTGGTAAAATTATGCGATTGTGATGTTTTTTTTTGCGATTGCGATGTTGCATGTCCAAACATATTCTTCTTCTCCTAAAACACGTTTAGATCTATCTAGTTATCTCCTGAGTTTTTTTTGAAACATATCCATCTCCTGATTACATAAGATTTAAGATAAACTAAAAAACATACAGCTATTTCTCTTATTTTAGTTAAATTATTTGTGTTAAAAAAAGTTAAACTATATTTGTCTCGTTTGATTTAATTTTTAAATATGAATGTGTGCATATATATTTCGAAATTTCCAAGTTGTGTCTTGATTAGTTTTTTTTTTCTTTTTGATCAACGTCTTAGTTAGTTTATAACTTTTATTCGATAGATAGAAAATTAGTAGTAAGAAGAAGCATAAACCGTATGTACGTATATATAGTGATGTATCAAAAGTTTCAATGGATAATTAGATGGTTATCTATTTATTAATACATGTTGACAAATATATGTAATCATCTGCATTCATAATCGAATCTTGTAAATAATTGGGTTTTTAATGAAAACTATCTAATGTATTTCATTTTTAAAATTTGGTGTGACAGAAGGAGCATGTGGTTATGGAAATCTATTCCAACAAGGTTATGGGTTAGAGACGGCCGCTCTAAGCACGGCTCTCTTCAACAACGGCCAGACATGCGGCGCTTGTTTCGAGCTCGTATGTGAAAACTCACGATGGTGCAAACCAAACGCCGGTTCAATCAGAGTCACGGCAACTAATTTCTGCCCACCCAATTACTCCCCACCGCTTAATACACGTTGGTGCAACCCTCCAAACAAGCACTTCGATCTGTCGATGAAAATGTTCACTTCCATCGCGGAGTACAGCGGAGGGATAGTTCCTGTGAAGTTCCGGCGAGTGAAGTGTCAGAAGATAGGTGGTGTGAGGTTTGAGATCAAGGGGAATCCTTATTTCATCATGGTTTTGGTGTATAACGTTGGAGGTGCAGGGGATGTAACTAGTGTGGCTATTAAAGGGCATAATAGTAATTGGATCCCTATGCAGAGGAACTGGGGACAAAACTGGAATACTGGTGTGGGTCTGGTGGGACAAAGACTCTCGTTTTTGGTCCAAACCAGCGATGGTGTGAGGATGCCGTTCTTTGATGTGGCGTCCGAGAATTGGGCTTTCGGTCAAACTTTTGAAGCAAGATTAAACATTCATTAGACTTCAGATGATTTTTAGTTTCTAACTTTCTAGAGTATTTAGTTGGAAGCTAGTATTTCATCATTGAATAAAAACCGTAACATAAAAACCACGATTTATAAAAACAATAATTTAGCTATTTATATTATTAAAGTAAATTTATTTTGGTGATTGTATGATCACTAAATTTTCAAGTTTTTGCAAAACTAAGAACCGATATTTGGTCAGATGTTGAATCCCACAGACCGAGTGATCGCATGTGTGAACATTTTTTGTTATAGAGTGTGGGAGAACGGTCGGGACATTGCAACATTTTTTTGTGTGTTCAACCATTTATGTCAAACATATATTTTATTTACTTTCAATTAGATGCACATTTTGTTATATAAATCTGAAAAGATACCGCATATATTATTAATTAGAACATAGTTTAGCAACATTCTTCTTCAACATAAATCCCAAAGACTTCTTGAGCAAGTAGAGGTTTCGCCTATTCGATAAGTTTTGGAGCATGCCAAGAACCTATGGGGTACCTCCTAACCTCTTGATAATGTCTTCTTCAGAAGCATACCACGGTGGTATAATCTTCAAGGCGTAAGGGTACAAATCATTAGCTGAATTCTTGATGGTACTCTCCGCTACTTCAGCAGCCACCGCAATTTCTACACAAAACCAATACAATAACTTAAATTAGATTTAACAACTAAAGACATACAAAATAGATTGTCTTACCTTGCAGCGGAAGTCACCTAATTAATTAGTCAATTTTTATTTGAAAGTAAATAATTGTTTTAATCACCTCGAATAGATCTCCTGTTGGTCTGTGATAGCTGACAAACCATGAAGATAACAGCAGCAAGAACCGACATAGGGTTTCTCCGGATATCGAAATTCTCAGCTTTTTCAACCGCTTCTCGAATAGCGTTTGTCTCTCTCACACTTATGTCAAGTTTGGAACAGAACCGGCTAACAAGTTCTCCTGTGTTGATAATCACCTGAGGAGCAGCAGAAGAAGAAGTAGCCACCTCGTCTTGATCTGAACCAAGAAGACGCCTAATTATCTTATTCGCTTTGTTTATATCCTTCAAGTCCACACCACCAGCCACCAGGGAGATCTCTTTCAACGTCCTCGAGAGTTTCAGTTCACGACAAGCCGTTGAAACAGCTGCCGCGCAGAGAGCGTTCAAGTGTTTCTCTCTGCGTAATCTCTTGCTGTTGTCAACGTCGAGTTTCGACACGATCTCGCAAGCCCTGAATTCGACACCGGTTATTAGACCTAGACCTTCTGATATCCGTTTGATTTCTCTGCACGCTTTCTCGATCAGTTCGTCTTCAGAGTTCTTGACGAGATTCTGTGCACGGCGCAGTTCGTGAAGGTCGCTCTTGGAGACAGAGGAAGTGTTCTCTCTGCCTTTATCGATGATGGTGCCGATACCTCCGGATTTGAGAAGAGGATTGGTCGGACCACCGACACGATTAGGGTCTTTGTCACTGTTATCGTCGTTGATGAATGTTCTCCATTCCTGGCTGTCGTCTATGTAGTGATGGGAAATGACGAGGCTACACTCTGTGCAAATTGTGTCGCCGGTACATTTGTCAGTCACCGTTTCGGTAGGTTTCTTGCAGTCCAAGCAAGTCTCCATTCTCAGATTTTTAGTTTTGTTTTTTTTTTATGTTCTTCTTCGTTTATGACTATTGTTGTTGTTGTTAGATGTGACTTTGAGGATGGATAACTTTGTTTTTTTTATAGAGCACTGAGAGGAGAAAGTAGTAGTGTAAATTTCTTTCTAAGATAGTTTTTATGCTTTTCCAGGTTTCCAATTAAGAGAAGATAATTTTCCTTTTTCTTGTACATATTTTAGTTTTCTCTATTTTTAATTGCCACTATTACAGACAATACATATAAAATAATTTTTATTGGTATTTATTTACAAACAAATCTCTTTATTTATGGTGCATCTATAAAATAATAGAGATTTGTTCATCTATTTAAAATATATCATATTATTTTATTCTATAGCATACTATTTTACATAAATGTACAGCAAAAATAAATGAATAAATGGATAAACAAAAGGAAACAAAAGATATAGAGATTTAACATAGTTCATCAATTATCTACTACCACAAAAGAAGAAAATTATGAAAATTTAACCTTTGAATATAATAGAGCTTATAGACATAAGTTATATAATATACATATAGTTACAGAGAAAATGATTTGACACTCACTTAAAATGCATGTCAATTTTTTTTGTTTCATGTATTAACACAATTTACATCCACAATTTAAAAGCAATACTAAAATTATGTTTATTTATTTTTGAAATGTTATCTCTAAATCTATTGATCATTTAATCTATCAAAAAATGAAAAATAAGTTAAGTAAAATCTATGTTTTTAAATATAATAAAAAAATGACAAATTAAAAAAAAAACTTTCAAAATCTAAATATCCGAACCCAATCTAAAATAACTGAACCCAAACTAAAAATATTCGAATCCGATCCAAAATGCAGAAATACCTGAACGGATAATACTTCTATACCAAAATATTCGAAAATTTGAAAATACCCGATCCAAACTCGAACGGATACTCGAACGCTCACCCCTACCGGACCGACCAATTTAAACTTAGCAATAAAGTTCCTATTTAAATATTTATATTTTGACAACGATGGATTGGTTAAAAACTTAAAATATGATCAACTTGTATGGTGTGATTCCATGAACCGTCGTGGAGTTGACCATAGAGACCTCTGGAAACTATGACATGGTCAAGTCAAGAACTCACCAAAACACCATTCTCTCTTTTATTTGACCGACCAACAACAACAACAACAACAAATAAACGCTTCTCAAACTTTCACTTCACTAAACAACAACAAAACTTTTATTGCATTAAACATATTCATGAAATGATGAAAATAAATTCAATACAAACATATATATAGTAGTAACACATAAACTAGTATACAAAATTGCTATCACCTTCTGTAAGAATTGCTCAAGGATTTAGGAGACCCAGCGAAGAGATCCAACAAGAGCTTCTCAAGATCATCAGTGCTGTACTTGATATACCTCTCACTCACACTGTTCTTGTGTCTACTGTAAAACGTCCAGTACACTTGAATCACCCACATCGACGCCTTGGTCCTCACGTCTTCTCTCAGCCTCTCCTCCGAGATCAACCACCCGGTCTGTGCCTGGTACACTTCCACAAACGCAGAGTTGAACCCTTGAAACCGCTCCCTAGGACGCAAGCTTCTTGAACCCGAACCTGAACCGTCTTCTTTGAGGAAAGACAAGACAGGGAGCCAGGTGGCATGTTCGTACTCCGTTGCTTGCTGCTGAAACTTCCACGTGTGTTTTCTGTTCCATCTATCGCCAAAGATATGATTCAGCTCTGAGTTCAGCACTTTCCTGGTCATGTAGTGAATGTTGTTGAGGAGAAAGATGTGTCTCAGAGAGACGTCTCTGTATAGCTTCGATTTCACTTCAAGGTTGGCTTCAAGAACCGAAGCTATGGAGTAGAAATGACGTTTCATCGCTAGAAACTTCTCTGGTGAAGAAGAAGAGTTCTTGTTCTCGTAGTTAGTAGACTCTTCTTCCACTTGGTTGATTCCAACATCCGGTGGTGAAGGAGGTATTGTGAGATCATCTCCATCCTCCTGCTCCATGAGAAGCGAGTCAAGAGTCTTGCTGAAGTCAGTTAACGCCATGAGGTAGTTCATCACGTAGTTCGTAAGCGGGTGAACCGCTCCTCCAGGGAAAGGATGAGCCGAGACATCAGAAGCTATAGCACTCTTGAACTCAAGAAACGTTGCTCTTGCACATTCACCAAGCCTCCTCATCACTTCTCTGTACTCTCCTCTCACTGATGAATCCGAGAAGAGAGAGTCTATCTCAGGTAAAAGCTCGGATGCTAACAGCTCGTACATTTCGAGAATCCTAAGCAACTTCTCAGGCTGTCGCGGACAGAGAGACACAGCTTCACCAAAGTTGAGCAGCTGCATCACAGGAGCCTTCACTGTATCGACAAAACACTCGTTTAGTTCCCCGAAGATCTGACTGTTCATAGACTTCTCGCTAGGGAGATACATCTGCACGATGTTTCTCATAGCACGAACCCATTTCTTGATGTTTGTATTCAACGTAGCCCAGTCCATCCTCAAAACGTCTTCAATACTCAGCTTCTCAACCTCGTGGTGGTCATAGAGAAACTCGTCAAGAGCCTCTTTCCCAACCATTGTACCCAACTGAAGCAATCATAGCATCTGCGATGTTCTTGAGATCTGATACAACATCAGGTCTAATCAAATCACCTGAGTTTTGAAAATGTTGATAAGAAATGTAAAGGAAGTCGAATCTTTTCTTATTGATTTCGCTTAATGTTTTGATTACAAGAGATCCTAATATATAGGAAGATGCAAAAGCGTAAGCCCTAATACACATGGTCTAATCTGACAGCTATTCTGACAGCTGTAAAGAGCTGTAGCGGTTGTGGATAGAGACGCCTGCGCTTTTGCTTTTCGTACGGAGCTCCAGCTTCGTCGTCGTCTCTCTGCTTTTGTCACCTTGTGGAGAAGACGACCGTTGGGGCGTTTCAATTCGAAGTGGAGCTGAGTTGGGCTTCGTCTTGTTGAGGCCCATAGTGTCATGATCGAAGCCCAAAGTTTGATTTCAGTGTGGAGCGACGTCGTCTACATCACTCTGCTTAACAGCCCCCCTCAAACTTGTTGGCGATGGAACATCAACACCAAGTTTGCGTCTCAATGCAGAGAATGGAGTGACAGGTAGGGACTTGGTGAAGATGTCGGCTATCTGAAGAGAACCTGGGATGTGTTTCACGACCAGAGCTCCAATGGAGACCCGTTCTCTGACGTAGTGATGATCAAGCTCAAAATGCTTCGTTTTGGAATGAAACGCAGGATTTGCAGTGAGCATCACAGCACTGAGGTTATCACAGAACAGCTGAGGGGTGTGACGTAGAGGAACACCGAGTTCACGCAAAATTTGACACATCCGAGCCATTTCAGAAGCTGTTTCGGAGAGTGAACGATACTCAGCTTCAGTGGAGCTCTTGGACACCGTGGGTTGCTTCTTGGAGCTCCACGAAATGAGATTTTGATCACTGTCACTGTAGGCTCGGAGAGTGCAGTCAGAAGCTCGGGAGAAGGTGATACCCACACTGAGCCTTTGATGTATCGCAGAATTCTTTTGAGTAACGAAAAATCTGAGACTGTAGGCTGATGCATCTTCTGACACACGTAGTTGACAGAGAACTGGAGATCATGCCGTGTGAGTGTAAGATATTGGAGCTTCCTTGCAAGCTTTCTGAAGTAACTGGGGTTCGAGAACAGAATGTCTTGTCCCTCAAGTTTGTTGAGTTGCAAAGGAAGAGGTGTGGGCATGGCAGCACAGTCACTCATACCTGCAACTGCTAGTAGATCCTCAGTATATCTCTGTTGAGACAAAAACAAACCATCTTCAAATGACTGAGCTTGAATTCCGAGGAAGTAATGAAGAGGACCCATATCCTTCATTCGAAACTGTTTACTCATTTCAGCTATCAGTTGAGTGAGGAGATCAGTTGAGTTTCCTGTGATTGCCATGTCGTCCACATACAGCAGCAGCATGAGAACGTTCTTGTTTCTTCTGTATATGAACAACGATGGGTCTTTCTTGCTACAAGTGAACCCAAACTCAAGCAGAAACGTGCTGAATTTATCGAACCACGCCCTCGGAGATTGTTTCAAACCGTAGATGGCTTTGTATAGTTTCCACACGTGATCAGGCTTCTCTTCATCAACAAAGCCAGCAGGTTGAGCCATGTATACAGTTTCAGCCAGATCACCGTGCAAGAAGGCATTCTTGACATCTAATTGTCTGATGTCCCATTTCATAATAGTAGCTAGATGAAAGACTAACCTCACAGTTGCAGTGCGTACAACTGGACTGTAGGTTTCCAAGTAGTCGATCCCTTCTTCTTACTTGTAACCTTTGGCCACAATAAGAGAACGAAGACACTTCACTGAGCCGTCAACATTCAGCTTCACCTTGTGTATCCATCTATTTCCTATCAGATTCATGTCTGGAGTACGTGGAACCAAGGAGAATGTCTTAGTTTCTTTACAGTTGTCGATCTCTTCAGTCATAGCTGCATTCCATCATGGATGCTTGAGAGCTTCTGCAACGGTTGCAGGTTCTGGATGAGCTACTTTCTGTGTTAGAAGAGTATAACAGGTGTTTGGTTTGCAGATTCCAGACTTTGCTCTAGTAATCATGGGGTGTGAAGACGTCGTTGTAGTAGCCTGAGGTGCATCCTCTGTGTATGTCCTGTCTTTAGCATGAGCTTTGTCGCCAATAGCATCTGGATAACCAGCCGTACGCTCAGAACACTCATGACTAGAGAGTAGACTCAGGGGAAGACTCGGGTGGTTGGGGATGTCGCGTAGGTAGTGGAGGAAAGTCTGAAGCTGTGAACAAAGGTACTGGAAGGGTAGCTTGCTCAACTGAAGATGACTCATTCACAGGACTGCTGTTAGATGGTGAAGGCTGTTGAGGGGAAGGAGGAAAGCTCTTCAGCCAAGCTAGTAGCAGGGGAGAGTTTCCTTTACTCTGTAAGTATGAGTTTTGTTCTCAAATGGGAACGAGTTCTCATCAAACACTACATGACGAGAAATGTAAACTCGCCATGTGGGAGGATAGTAACACCTATACCCCTTGTAGTTATCCATGTAGCCGAGGAAGACACACAACAGAGACTTGGGATCGAACTTGGTTGCAGAGTAGTCTCTCAGAGTGGGATAGCAAGCACATCCGAACGTTCTGAGAGACGAATAGTCTGGTCTCTTATGATGAAGAATTTCATAAGGGCTCTTGGACGAGGTTGTAACAGAGGAGGGTAGAAGGTTGATCAGAAAGTTTGCTGTAACAAATGCTTCAACCCAGTGTTGCTGAGGCAATGTACTCTGATACATCATGGGTAGTCCAAGTTCAGTAACGTGTCGATGTTTCCTTTCGGCTAAGCCGTTTTGTTGTGGTGTGTGGGGACAAGACAAGAGTTGCTGAATGCCAGAGGTGGACAGGACTGATCTGAAAGAGGTACTTACGAACTCACCACCACCGTCACATTGAAAACTCTTAATAGATGTACTCAACAGCATTTCAACCATAGATTTGAACTTGATGAAAACTTGGAAAAAATCTGATTTATTCTTCAAAGGATACAACCAACTAAAACGAGTGTAGTGGTCAATAATGATTACATAATAACGAAATTCTTGAACTGAGGTGACCGGAGCTGGGCCCCAAAGGTCACTGTGAACTCTTTCTAGAGGAGAAGAGGCTACAAAGCTAGAAGAAACAAATGGCAGTCGTGAGCTTTTCCCAAGATGACAGGAGGTGCACATCTTCTGAAGCCTTTTTATTGATGACTATAGCCTTATTACTTTCAAGGAGCGCAAGAACTTGAGGATTCGGATGCCCCAACCTTCGATGCCACACTTCATCTGATGTGGAGTGTTGTCTCGTCGAGTAGAACGTCTGAACCTTTGGCTCTTGCAGCTTGTAGAGACCCTTAGCATTTGCCCCCACCATGAGCAACCGCTTTGTTGCTTTGTCCTTTATACGCACACCATCACAATCAAATTTAAAGTAGCAAGGATAGTCTGAGGTAAGCTTTGAAACAGACAAGAGGGATTTTGCTATATCAGGACAAACAAGTACATCTCGCAGAGGGAGCTTACCTGAGGAAGAAGCAAGTTCAGCGGAGCCGACGTGAGTGATAGGGAGGAAGTTACCATCACCAACCATGACGCCATCAGTGCCATAGTAAGGCTGAGATTGGTTCAAACGTTGAGTAGAGTTGGTGACTTGAGCTGTAGCTCCACTATCCGGATACCAATCACTTCCATCTGTGATCTCAGTGATGCGCATTGCAGCTAAGGCTTGAGGGATCTCGTCGTCTTGATAGCTGTTATCAAAGCGATGCCAACAACGTATGGCAGGATGCCCCGCCTTTCCACAGATTTGGCAAATCATCTTCTGATCAGCTTCGGTTTTAGGAGATGCGAACTGTTGATGAAAGCCGCGTCCTTTAGTGGAGAAGGAGCCGCGTCCTCTACCTCTGTTCCCACGTCCTCGTCCTCCGCGTCCTCTGGAGGAGTACAGAGCTTGTTGAGAAGCTTGCTTGGCGGCGAAGGCAAGGTGATGAGCCGCATCACTTGTCGAGTTGTAACTCTGAAGACGGTCTTCGAAGCTTTTGAGTTTGGGAACAATATCATCGAAGCTTGGACACGCAGCAGAGTCAACAACACTTTCAATGGTGGTCTTGATCGGTTCGTAGTCACGACCAAGCCCACGCAGAGCGGAGAATATCTTCATCGTTTCACTTAGAGGACTCCCGATGGCTCGAAGCTGCTCACTGAGATCCTTTATCTCAAGGAGATACGCCGTCATGGTTTTTCCTTCTTTGCTGACGGTTTGGATCTTGTGTTGAAGCTCGAAGAGTCGAGAGTTGGATGGTCTGTTGAAGTGGCGGTCAAGGGCTGTCCAGATCTGGTGGGCTGTGGAGCGGTGGATGATGACGCTCTGGACCGCTTCAGAAACAGAACCAAAAAGCCAGGACTGTACGACTTGGTCGGTTTGAAACCAGATTTGGAAGTCTGGGTTCGGAGCGACCGCATCGACGCCTTTGATACCGGGAACTGGGAGAGTAGCAGCAGGTTGGGGAATATCGCCGGTGACGAACCCAAGGAGCTGCTGACCGTTGAGGAAGGACTCGAACTGTCATTTCCAGAAAGAGTAGTTGTTGTCGGTGAGTTTCACGGTGATAGAGTGAACAAACCGTAAAGGGGGAGGTTGATACAAAGCAATGGCGTCGGCCATAGCTCTGATACCATGAAAATGTTGATAAGAAATGTAAAGGAAGTCGAATCTTTTCTTATTGATTTTGCTTAATGTTTTGATTACAAGAGATCCAAATATATAGGAAGATGCAAAAGCGTAAGCCCTAATACACGTGGTCTAATCTGACAGTTACTCTGACAGCTGTAAAGAGCTGTAGCGGTTGTGGATAGAGACGCCTGCGCTTTTGCTTTTCGTACGGAGCTCCAGCTTCGTCGTCGTCTCTCTGCTTTTGTCACCTTGTGGAGAAGACGACCGTTGAGGCGTTTCAATTCGAAGTGGAGCTGAGTTGGGCTTCGTCTTGTTGAGGCCCATAGTGTCATGATCGAAGCCCAAAGTTTGATTACAGTGTGGAGCGACGTCGTTTACATCACTCTGCTTAACAAGTTTCTCCTCCTACTATTGCTGCTGCTGCTCCCGAGAATCAAATCCTCAGTGGAAGCAGAAGCCATGGACCCTTCTTCCGACCGAAAGGAAGTGTGTTCAAGCTCGAAGGGGAGCCTGTTCTCAACAAGAAGATGCTTAAACTCATCCTCAAGCTATTTTTACTTCCTCTGTTCCGTCTAACGGTCGATCAAACCTCTCAACTCATTCACAGCGTCTAAAAACTCGTAGCCTGCATCTGAACCCAAGTCCCAGATCATGATTTCGTCGAGCACACGAGTCGTGATCTTCTCGCAAACGAGATTAAGCCTCTGCTGAATCTCACCTCTTCCCTCGGAAGTTATCACCACATGAGACAGCTCTGACAAGAGACTTCCTAAAACCTTGTTAGCGTTTGTAGTGAGACTCTTGCCGGATCTAAGCTCATTCACGAGATACTATGCAGAAGCAATCAGTTTCTCTTCTCCATCTATCTTAAACTCTCCCATCTCCACTAAAAAAGTC
The DNA here is from genome assembly GCA_026261945.1 of Hirschfeldia incana. Classification (NCBI taxonomy): domain Eukaryota; kingdom Viridiplantae; phylum Streptophyta; class Magnoliopsida; order Brassicales; family Brassicaceae; genus Hirschfeldia; species Hirschfeldia incana. The sequence goes on along the minus strand of JABCMI010000015.1, from coordinate 5,569,351 downwards.
ACAAACAAACTCTAAAACCCTAATTCTCATAGACCCAGAAGAGGAAAACTTAAGCTCGACATGAAAGTTTGAGACTTTGATTCTTTTCACATGGAAAGATTCGTAAAGTACAAAACTTTTAGAAGGAAAAAATCTAGCGGAAGGGAAGAAGCGTACGGAGGATTAGGTGATAGCGGAGAATCTCTTGGAAGATCGCTAGATATTTTCTTTTTTTTTCTTTCTTTCTTGTGGACTGGTTTATTTTGCTCCTCGCAATAAGGAAAGACGACTATGTTCAAAAAAATAAATAAAAATAAGGAAGACAACCTTCCACAACACAGGAAGGAGAAGAAGCGAAGATTCAACGGTGAAAATGTTGACCGCGCTATCTATCTATCTATCTATACTATTATTTACGAAGTGATTTGGTTTATGTGTCAGCTTCTCCATGATTTTAGCTAATTTTGATTATTTATCATATTCTTATTAGTTTTTAGGTTAAATCATTAATCTATTTTTGTCAAAAAAATCATTAATCGATTAATTTATACGATATAAATATTTCAAACTTTTTAATTAATTTATTGATTTAAATAATACAAATATTTCGAAATTTCAAAATATAATTATGATTATAATTATTTTGAATTTATCTTCTCCATGATTTTAGTCAATTTTACTTATTTATCATATTCTTATTAATTTTTAGATTAAATCATCAATTTATTAATTCTGACAATTTACGAAGTGATTTAACTTATGTGTCAGCTTTTCCATTATTTTAGCTAATTTTGATTATTTATCATATTCTTATTAGTTTTTAGGTTAAATCATTAATCTATTTTCATCAAAAGCAATTCATTAATCTATTAATTTATACGATATAAATATTTCAAACTTTTTAATTAATTTATTGATTTAAATAATACAGATATTTCGAAATATAAATATAATTATGATTATAATTATTTTGACTTTATCTTCTCCATGATTTTAGCTAATTCTACTTATTTATCATATTCTTATTAATTTTTTAGATTAAATCATCAATTTATTAATTATGACAATGTAAATATTTCAAAAATTCTAATTAATTTATTAATTATAATATAAATATTTCAAATTTCTAATTGAAATTATGATTATAATTATTTAACTTTCACAAGATTCTTATTAGTTTTTAGCTTAAATTTTTAATTAATTAATTTAAATAATATAACTATTTCAAACTTTTTAACTGAAATTACAATTATAATTATTTTAAATAAGTTATAACAAATTAATTTTTTCATATGATGTAAGATGTTTTAAACTCTATAGTTTCATTTTTCTCATTCATTCCAAGTTGTCTCGATTATATATAGTTTTTGACATATATATCTTTGTACTTTTCATATTTATTTTTTTAGTTGGAATTCTATATTTATCTTCTTTCTTTGAGTTTGAAATATTAGGAGCAAATCAATTTTGTTACATAAAGTTTGGAATTATGAATTAGGTATTACGAATTACTTTAGTGGCTATTTCACGTGTATTTTTTATTACTGTGTAATCTATAAGAAAAATACGCTTTAGTATTTAGTTTAGAGAGTTGCCTATGTAATCAAATTCTAAACATGTGCTTAATGATTTAGTTTCTAAAACGACTAAAATAGATATATTTTTAATGAATAATTAGATTTATTAATTTATAATTAACCAGAAATTAAATTTAATAATAAAACTATCATTATCTATTTTTTCTTTTATTAAAATTAAACTTATGAATTATTAAGACATGTTAATGTATATATTGATAAATTAAACCAATGAAATATTGTCATTATCTCAATTCATTTTTTTAAAAAAAAATTTCTTCAAAATTATTATCGAATTTTAGTTTTTATTTAATTCGATTTCATTTTACGTATTTTAGTGTTTTTTTATAATTTTAATTCATATTTTTGATTCGATAATAAGAAATAAATTAAGAGAAACCAAAATTTCACATTTATTAATTTACTTTATTGTGTGAATCATAATAGATATATTAATAACTATTAGTAAAATGATTATGCCCGCATGTGCGGGGTAAGTCACCTAGTTTTTTGTTATTATTATTGTATTTTACTATTTATTATTATTTTTTGTAAACTAAAAGTATTTACTATTTATCCACTATCGATTAATTAGAAGAGTTTTGGATTATTACTTTTTTTTAATTACGTTGCTAGCTAAACACACTCGGCTTCTAAACGAGTGCAAATACATTACTACATCTGTTTCTGAAAATAGCTTAATAACCCTAGAAATAATGCTCCATAATATATAAACTTTCGTTTCATTTTTGAGATATTTTTGTATGTCAAACTTCTGTTTTATATTCATTTATAAATAATGTTAAAAATACATATTCATAGTTTTAGATAGTTTATAGTTTTAGATAGTTTATAGTTTTAGATTACAACTAAAATACAAATACGACAATAACATTTTAAATATACCTCATCTATTAGTTTAGGTAAGTTATTATGAATTTTTAGGTAAGGTATTATGAAATTGTAAATACTACTTAATATTTTTGAATTAATTAAAATAAGCAAACACATTTAAATTTAATTATTTACAATTTTGATAAAGTAATTTATAATGAAAAGTATGACATTCATAAAAATATAACATTCGTGACTTTTTTTGAAGCTATTTAACATGTGTATTGTCGAAACATGATTATATGCTAGCTTTAAGAGATCTTGTACACTGCATATCCATTAAACCAACTCGGTACGTTAACATGCCCCAATAGATATCTCGACTCGGCGACCAGTAGAACTTCTACCAAGTACCAACTAAGCAAAGATGATTTCGTTTACGTAAAAAAAAAAATCCTTTTGTTTATACACCTCGAGATATGAGAACATGTCATCCATACAACAATTTAGTAAAGAGAAAGTGGACCACAATGGTCACAAGAAGGGAGATGGATTTACAACGATGTGCTTTAAGGGATGCGCCACGTCAGTGCCACCGGCATGCTTAATGAATTCTGCAGGCGACAAGAAGCTTCCGTGGCACACGCACACGATCCTCACCTCCTGTCCTTTCCTGTACCGATACAGAAATCCATCGATCTTCTTCCCGTTCGGTCCATCTCCTGTCGTTGACACGCACGGCATGTCTTCTATGATGTTTCTGGCTGTGGGAGCAGTAGCACTTGATGGACTTGTTTCTATCGTCTTGTTTGTTGTTGCTTCAAGCACAAGCACAAATCTCAATACAACACTCCAAATCAAATGACCGAAACAAATAATTGGTCACAAAGCCTAGAAGATATACACGTTTAGAATCCCAAACTCATAATAGGACACACTTGACATAACTAACAATCTAACATTGTGAATACTGAGAAGATCATGGGACGGAACACAAACTAGGATGTGTTTTTGATAATAATAATAATAATAATAATAATATGCCTAAGTTGCATTTGCGTGCTAGATAATTGATCCCCACCCTAAAAGACTAAGAATCTACTCATCAAAAAGCATAATGAAGCTTCAAGATTTGCAACCCTAATCAAATACCTAAACAAACCTCATCAAAACTCAACCCTAGAGACCATGTAATCAAAGATTAGGGTACCTTGAACAGGAGGAGGAGGAGGAGGAGGAGGATGGGGAGGGGCGGTGTCAAGTTCGGACAAACCAGAGGAACCACTTCCAGAAGATCCAATAGATCCTTCTTCAACAATCTTCTCTTCTCCTCCTCCTGCTCTTCCAGCTTTAAGTTTCTCCCTAAGCACTCTCACGTTTCTCTGTTTCTCAGACCTTTTTCTCTTGGCCTCGAGCCTCCTCAAGCTCTGCAACTCTTTCCTCTTCCTCCACTCCTCCGTCTCAACCGGCAACGAGCAAGTCCTGCTCAGCAGCTCCGATCTATGATCGTTGACCACGAAATCAGGAATCGAAGAAGACCGCGTGAGCAGTCTGGTCTTCGCTAGTGGGTCAACACCGAACCTACCGTTGAGAGAAAGCCCTAAGTCTAGCTCAACCTCTACCTCTCCGTCTTCAACCGACGGGTGGTTCTTGTTTTTCTTGGACATGAAACTCTGCAACAGATCTCTTGAGATTGGTCGGGGAATATTCCGGTAGATCTTTCCGTCTTCCCTTTTCTCAGCTTCCGACATAATGGAAAAGATTATGAAAATTCAACAGATTCTTGATAAAAAAGCTAACTCAAATCCCAAGAAAAGAGCACATATCAATTTTTTTTGAAGATTCTATTTCTTCGAATATCAGAATAAAAAAATATTACGACCTCTCTTTTTGTTTTAAAAACATCCCCACAAGTTTCGACATTATTACCGAAATTTTCTCCGACAAATCTCGAACGAACACCTATGAGTTACGTAAAATAAATAAATCAGAGAAAAAAAAGAGCTTGAGAGAATTTAGATAGAGAGAGATAAGATGATACGCAGAGACGATTAAAAAGAGAAAGGAGAGAAAATCAGTCAGGAAAAGCTGTCTGAACGTTTCCTAATACCGAAAGTATCCTTCGATGGGTGCATTGAAGCCACGTGGAATCATGGAAGATTAGGCCCCCGGGACTTTTAGAGCACCCACGTGGTTTTCCTCCGAATCAAACATCGAGAAATTAAAACTAGACTCGTAGCAGAAAACGTATACGTGTCATATGTTTAGTGGAAGTTACGTTGCAAGATGGGATGTTGCTGCGTCAGGTCGTCACGTGTCCTTGTTTTTATTTCTAATCACATTATCTTCTGCTTCGCCACGTGTTCCACTAGGCTCTCTGTCTTTTCTTTTGCCAACCGATACTCTTTGATCTCTCTCCCCGATAAGCTAACACGTGGACATTTATTTTATTTTTTTGGTGGGGGCACGTGGACATTTATAAGTACGAAATGAAATTTCTTGCCTGATTCGATATTTAACAACTAATTGCTTTCCATCTAGCAAATTATCTTCCAAATTAATAAGAAGAAAGTCATTTTAGCTAAGAAGATCATCCAACTTTGAAATATCGATTGTTTAGCTGTATTGAATTATTAGGAGGGAAACAGTAAAATAACACTTTCTCTATTTCATAGATTATTTCAGTTCCACATTTTCTATTATGAAATGGATATCAGTTTAAAAATTCATTGCAATTTATATACATATATTTTGAGCTCAATTTTAATATCAAATGGATTAATTATACGTATGATGGTGGTCTAGTGATCAGTATCACAGCCGGATATGAATTTTCGGTTGCTAAGTAATATGGGTCCGAAGACATTCACCCATGTGACAAGACGAATATGATCTCATTGATTATAGTTCACTTGAACAATTAGAGAGAAAATCCAATTGTGAGTTACATTTTTATTTAGAAATTAATTTGATTTTTTTATATTCTTAAAATACCCTAGTCTAATAAGAAAACTATCAATCTTATAAACTGTTTTATTTTTTTTTAATATTATTTGATTAAACAGGTGTTTTCAATAAAAACAAAAATCATTTTATTTTCTAATATGTATGAAATAAATGAAAATATAAGTGTTAACAATTGCGTTTGATTGATAAATTACAAATTGATTTTAGTCTTGTGAAATGAATACTACCATAAAAACTTTTCCAGTAATAATTCAAAGTTATATTTTAAGACGAGAATCCAACAAAAAATGTATAATCGAGCAAGGAAAGTTACATTCTAATTCTATCGAGCCAAGTCTCAAGAAAAAAGAAAAGCTACATTCTATCGGAATGTTCCCTTTTACGGATTGCATTGAATTGTTGAAGTGATCAACGTATCCTCTCATCTCAGATTAACCAGCCAAACACAACACACACACGGACAAATCCACCATTCAAACTCATACAAGTCGAAACACATTTAGAAAAAAAGAAAGACAAAGCATGTGAAAGATACGTGTGTAATTTGACAACAACAAAAGAAAAGATACACTTGTGAATTTACCGAGGAAGAGAATCTCCAGAGAACACGCAAGAGATCAGATGGTAGACCCCACTTTCATTTACTCTTTTAACCCAACTTGCAAAATCTATCTCGATGTCATTCATCTAGGCATCGGACACGTTTTCACTCGCTACAATCACACACCTTTCTTTCTCTCACTGCATCACAACATCTAAGAGCAAGAACAACGGTAAACTCGGAAAGAGGTTCGCACGTTTTACGGAAAAAAAATAATTAAAATAAAAAATAGAGAAGACTTCCTCTCTCTGCACCTTTTCTGCATGACTCGAGATAGTGACTGTTTAACGGGTCCTATACCACGTGACTGTTTAGTGGGTCACACACTACGTGACGGTTCGCTATTAGTCACTTTAATTTTTTTTTAAATAATTAAACGAAAAATTTAAAAATAATAATAATAAAAAAAATCAGTTTACGAACCCCAATGAAAGTTCAGAGCTGCGCATGCTCTAAACAATCCAATCAAAACCAAATTATAAAGTCCAGAGGGAAAATAATTGGAAAGCGATCTATTCAACGAAAAAGGTACTCAACTATTCAATTATACAAGGAAAATAGAGATTTAGGTACTCTAATTACCGACTAATCAAAGAGCTAAGAGTAAGAGATTTGACTTCATTTGTTTTTGGTCCACCGGGCTTGCAAACTTATTTTGCGGTTGAATTTTGTAACGGGCTTCCATATTATAGTATTTAATATGAACCATAGTGGGCCGATTTTACTTCCAATCCCTAATAAATTTGAAGTTTGAAGTATGATGACTATGTACTAAGCTGAAGAACATCACACATAGATGGCGATTGATAAGGAAACGTGGCGATATTTTCGCTATGTTTTCCCTTTTCTATTTGATATTGTTTGAAAAGAAAAAAACATCCAATATTACACTTCAAATTAGGTTCCCTGTTAGTTGTTACATGATTATATATAAACCATCATTTATTACTTTTGCTTCGGAACCAAGAAAGATCTAAACAAGTCGACACGACAAAGGCCCACAATCATTACATAAATAGCAGCAAAAGCCACTGAAACTTTTAGTTTCCGAATCCATTTTTGAAGAGACCAATGAGAACATCCACTTCATCTTTCTTCAGACACAAGCCAATCTCTACACCACCAGTCCCATCCCTCATCTCCGACATACAAAATATCTGACTCTGGTCATAAGACACGATCTCACTGTTAACCGGTCTTCCCCATCCAAAATCCGACCCGTAAATCGAAAACCGGTTTGAACCGGAAGCTGCCCAAATGTCCGTACATCTCTCTATGTTCTTCGTAATATCCGCATACATATCAAAGAACACCTCAATCCCTCGTGTTCCCAAACTTCTGACAGAGTCGCTGATGATCTCAACAGCGTTGATGAAACCATCTTCTCCAAGAAAGTGCTCTGCCTTGTATCCCAAGCAACAGATAGGAAACACGCAGGCCCCTGAGTACGTCCCCCAAACCGATGGGCCTAACCGGTTTCTAAAATCAGGAGCGTATTCATAAGCCACTGGTCTGTCCAGGTCACCTCCACGCGCCTTCACCAAACAGGTCCAGATATAAGCGTTCACGACGACGTAAGTCGAAAGGTGAAGCTCGAGGTGAGAACGCTTCGACTCGTTCTTGGCTCGTTCCTTGAGTTTCTCGACGTTCTCTAGAGTCACCTCAAGTTTGACACGGTAAACGTCTGCACTGACCTCCTCGGTTTGAGGTAGCTTCAAGGTTCTTTCGCTGTCTTTGTCCGGTGAAAGATACGGAACCAGTTCCAACATCTTCTCTTCCAAACCGGGCGGAACATTGATGACGGTACGGTCTAGTACTGGAGTTAGGTGCTCTGGTAAAGTTGTAGTTCCATGTTTGCAGATGTGAGCCCATGATTTAATAAACATTAGTGCCGTTATAGCGTCCACAAAGACATGGTGAGATACTATACCAATACTAAACCCTTGGTTCGGAAACAATGTGACTTGCAGAGCAAGTAAGGTTGGTGAGTCACCTGAAACCGGTAACTCAGGTACTAGGGGACGTATCTCCTTGGCCGGACGTAGTCCTTTTCCTGAAACACTAGAGAAATCCGCATCTTCACTTTCTGCTACTATCAGCGAAACGGTGTCATTGGGAAGGACCACGATGCATGGTTTGGGGTCTTGTAGGTTCCACGTGAGGTGACCAGCGAGCGGGAGGTAGTAGCCAAGGACGATGGAGAGAGATTGTTCAAGTCTTGGAAGGATCACTGAGTAGAAGGACTCGCGAGATGAGACATGGAGTTTGTAGAAGATGACTTGTTCGTTGGGAAGGAAGTTTAGCCACCTTAGGTCGAAGAAAGTGAGTGGGAGAATGTATGGTTTTTCACGGGATGAATCCGCCGAGGGGCTGATTTGAGAGATCTTGGTAACGTTTAGAGCCATTGGTGATCTCAGTTTGGTTTTCTTTAGATTAGTATGTCTCATTATGTACAAATCAAAACTTATTTATAATGAACTTAGGTATGTAACAGTTTAAACTTTAACAGCAGGAAAAGAAAAGATGGATATGTTTTGAGGTTATAGGATGTGCATGATGTATACGTGTGTGGTATAGTAAATTACAGTTCATTAGGATAATCTGTCAAAATAACTTTGGATAGTTTTTTTTGACATTTGTCAATATAGAATATTTAGAGAGATTATCATTCCAGTTTAGAGTTTATCATTTTAAATTTCATGCTTTTTACTCTAATTTTTTTTCTTACTTTAAGTTTTATTCTTAAGAATCTGAATATAAAGAAGGAAAATTTGGTATAAATTGTAGTCTAAACATGTATAAAGACTAAAGTATGAGTCGGAAAATTTGGTATAAATTGTACTATATATAGATCGTGTCAAGGCAATGTGTCAAAAAAGAAAGAAAAAAAACTTGCTTTTTTTTCTAAATCAAATAGAAAACAATATTAATCTTCTGTGCATAGACTGATACCTTTGAAATGAGAGAAAACAATCCTTTCATGTATGATAAACTAATAGTTCATCTAAAAAAGCTCTACGTAGTAACTTAACGTCGTTGGGTCAATAAGAAATCAGAATTGAACTTACAGGACTCTGGGTGAGCTTGTTGATGTTAAACCTTGACTAACATTTTGTTAATCAATATAGGTTTTTGAGTAATCACGATATTGTTTGGCAGTTGGCACAATGAAAATTATTATAGTCGAAATAGAGAAGAAGAAAGCAAATCCATTTCACATGTCCTCAAAGACCAATCTCCACGCGAATATAAAAGTGATTTAATTATCCAAACCATATTTAAAAAGAGAAATAAACAAATCCATTTCACATTTCTTCAAACACAAACCAATCTCCACGCCACCTGGTCCATCCCTCCTCTCGGACATTGAAAACGCCTCGTTCCGGTCAATGGACACAATCTCACTGTTGATCGGTTTTCCCCACCCAAAATCCGACTTGTATAGCCCAAACCTGTTCGACCCGGCAACAGACCCAGACTGCGTACCCGGTTTTACCCTCTTCGTTCCATCTATGTAAAACTCGCAATGTGCTTTAATATTTTTTGAACCAATACCCTTAACCGAATCACTTATAATCTCGACACTTTTCACAAACCCATCTTCTCCCAAAAATACCCCTGCTTTGTATCCATAGCAACCCATCGGAAACACGCAATTCCCGAAGTAAGTTTCAGGAACCGGTTTATCCAGCCGGTTCCTGAAATCAACTGCATACATGAAACGCACTGGTCTATCCACGTCCCCACCACGTGCCTGCATTAAGCATGTCCATAGATATGCATTGGCTACAACAAACGTTGACAATTGAAGGTCAAGAAGAGAGCGAGTCGACTCTCTCTTGGCTCGCTCTCTAAGCTTTTCGATGTTCTCTGGAGTCAACTCTAGCGTGATCCTCACTAACTCAGGGCTGATCTTCTCCATACGAGGTAGCTTCAGTGATCTCAATTCGTCTTTCTCCTCTGAGAAATACGACACGATCTCCAAGATTCTGGCATCGAGACTAGCGGGAACGTTGATGACTGTACGATCCAGAAACGGAGTTAAGTTCTCTGGTAAAGCAATGGTATCGTGTTTACATAAGTGAGCCCATGATTTGATGAACTTAACCACTGTTTTACCGTCCATAACAGAATGATGAGCTGCTACACCGATGCAAAGCCCTTGGTTCGGGAACAATGTAACTTGCAGAGCAAGAACATAGGGTGAGTCACAAGCAACAGGAAACTCGGGGACCAAAGAACGTATCTCCGTCTCGGGACGTAGCCCTTTCCCGGAGATAAAGGAGAAGTCAGCGTCGCTCTCAGCAACTATCAGCTTGACAGAGTCGTTTGGGAAGACGAGGATGTGTGGTTTAGGATCTTGTGGGTCCCATTTGAGGCGACCTGCGAGCGGGAGGTAGTGGCTGAGGACGGCGGAGAGAGAGAGCTCAAGCTTGGGGAGGATTACAGAGTGGAAGGAGTCGCGAGATGAGTTGTTTTTATCGAGTTTGTAGAAGACGACTCTCTCGGTTGGGTGGAACTTTAGCCATCGTAAGTCGAAGAACGTGAGTGGGAGAACCAGCAACTCATGAGACGAGTTTGTTGATGGGCTGACTCTGGAGATCTTCGTTACCTTTAGCGCCATTGTTGAAGAAAGAAAGCTTATTCATTTACAATTACATAGGCCTCGTTATAATATAACGCGAGATTAGTGTTTCCTGCAATAACAAAAGTTTATTCATTTACAATTCAAAAAACTAAAGTATTTTCATTGTCTGTTACAAGCTGTCCTATTAGCATGTGTGTGCGTTTGGTAGGAGCTGATTTTATAAGTTTTGTGGTTAATTAAAATTTATAGAGATGCTTTACTTTATACCAATCTAGATCCTAACCTAACTTTCCGCATTTTGAAGTCTTAAACCCCTATATATGAATATATCTAATACTCACTCTGTTTTTTATTGTAGTTAATTTTGCTTAAAAGCACAAATATTTAGAAGTAGTTGTTTTGTTTTAAAGAATCATTTAATCAACTAATTCATCCAATTATAAAATGGTTTGCATTATTTCATTGGCCACACAATATTTAATAAATAAAAAAGATACATTGAAATATGTAAATTACTTATATTGTGAAACAAACTATTTTTGCTAAAACTACTTATATATAGAAACAGAGGGAGTAAGAAACATTGCGCATATTTAAATGACACAAAGGTATTCTTACCACCAGCTTTAGATTTAAACAAGAAAGAAATCAGAAACCCAACAGAAAATAACATATGAAATAAAATATAAGACCAGAACTTTATTACTCCAATTAATCACTGCACCTAGGCATCAACAAAAATTCAGTAACTCGAAATTTGAATCGAACCTGAAACAAAAAACCTGATTTCTATCCGGTATAAAATGTAAGAAATATCCAAATGGGTTTAGTAGTGTGTTATAAAATATATTCAAACCTGATATATTATTAATTGCACCCAAATGGGGTCATCTGAAAAAAACAAATAAACTCAAAAATGAAACTGAAGAAGCCGATTTGAATGTCTAAATTAACATACTATATAGATATGTATTGCAGATATTTAGTTGCATATTTATTTTGATATGATATCTAAAAATAAGTATTTAAATTTAAATAAGTGTTTTAAATGCTCAATTTTATATAAAAAGTATATATTTTATGTTTTTCTTTTAAATTTTAGATTTTATTTCGGGTATACCCAAACCATTTTGATATAATCTAAATCCAAACGATATATGATTTTTTTTATGGGATTTAGAATGTGATACAAATTAGAACTGAAACCGATATGTTATCAGAATCCGACTCATACTTACAAATTAACTAGAATGAAATTTTAAGGGTGATAAAAAAAATTGAAATACTCGAACCGAATACCAACAAGTAGCCAAACGCCTAGGCCTAATTGCATCCCCGAAAACACTCCTACGGCCCAGTTACCCCATAGTTGATTAAGTGGACAATGTAATCTCCTCACATCTCATTGTTTGAAACTCTAAAGACTCAAGAAGAGAGGAAAAAAGGTATTTCTCAAGTTTTATGGACTTTTAACTTAACTAAATCTGAGAGTTATATGCTTTTATATGCTTTTTTAGGATGATGGTTTAAGTTGGTTTAGGGACGACCGTTGGACCAATTAGAGTCAAGCTGATTCAAGATCGTTTAAGTTTCTTTTGTACTTGATTGATACAGATGGATATAACCATGATAAATTTGGGTTTATCATTAATTTCTAACTTAAAAGTAATAGGAGATAACCAGATCGAATTGTAGATGCCAAATCCTTAACCAACCATTGGTGGAACGAATCAGTCGGGAGATCTTGATACTTTTAGGCGGCATTGGCTATGTATAGCTTCCATCAAATGCAAATGCAGTCTATAAATGTTTAATTATAAGTATATTTAGTGATTCCATTTATTGTCATTTACTCATTTGACAGAAAGAAAACATGCTTCCTGTGTAACTTCGTTAACCGGTTGCGTGTAAATATTGGCGAAGATACTTCACTTGAAGGAGCTTTTACTTTACCAGCTCACGAATTACACACAATTACATAATTTATTTGAAATCATCGTCCGTTAAATTTGATATTCGTTGTTTGTACTTAATTTAAAATCCAAACACCAGAAATGTAAAGAAAAACTAATTATACTGTAACATTAAGAGGCCCGGGGTTATTGGAACATAAATTTTATTGCATATATAAACTAAAAGCCACAAAGCTTATTCATCAATTCAATATAATATTATCTTAAATATTAATTAAAAATCAGGACCGAACACTTACCATTAATCACAGTTTAAAACTTTAATAACGTCTCTTTACCTTTGCCTAACTTAATTAGACATTTGGTTAGAATCTGTTGAAAATGTTGATTTGATAACTTAATGGCCAATTCTTTTTTTTGCAGCCCTTGCTATTTCTTTGATATACAGTTTCCAACTTTGTTAGAGTTTCTTTACTTTTGCCTCACTTAATTAGACATTTGGATAGAATTTGTTGAAATGTTGATTTGATGACTTAATAGTCATTTCTTCTAAACACTTGCCATTTCTTTGATTTTCGGTTTACAACTTTAATAAAATCTCTTTGCTTTTGCTTTACTTAATTGGACATTTGGTAGGATTTGCTGTAAATGTTGATTTGATGACTTAATAACCATTTTTTTTGTAACACTTGCCATCTCTGTGATTTACGGTTTACAACTTTAATAAAGTCTTTTTACTTTTGCCTTACTTGGGGTGTGACCGTATCGTATGACTAAATATTTTGGAGTGAAACAATTTTACTCTAAGTTAAACTGAATATTACTGATATTTTTTTTACTCCAAGTTAAACTGAATACTACCAATCAAATTGACTATTATTATTTTATTTTTAGTCTATGTAATATTGATAAAGTAAAAAACAGTCTAGGTGTTCCTCTTGAATTGACAAGAAAAAAATACAACTATCACTAGATTTTATTTTTCTTTCATTTTTTCATCTTTTTATTATTTATTATGTTTTTCACCAGTATATTTACTCTGCATTATTCCAGAATTTTCCAATTATAACTTTAATTAGACCTCTAGGTATAATTTGTTGAAAATGTTGATTTGATGACTTAATGGCCAAATATAATTTATTTATATAAATTCCAGTGGCATATATCTAACAAATAGAGTTGAATACAATTTAAATCTTTGAGGTAAATTTCCAAGTGACCCGAAGAACTAACCCAAAAATTAGGATCTTACACCCAGTCAGATTTGGAGAAAATATCTGAATGAGTTCTAAATTGCTATATTAGAACAACCGGTTTTGAATCCGACCCAAATCGAAAATCGAATGAAATTTTGAAGATGTCCAAAATGTAATTAAATATATATCTAAGAACATTAATTATAACTACACTTATAATCATTTTAGTAATTTAAAACTAAATTATAAATTAAATATAGTAGTCATTTTCGGCATTTTTGAGTATTTTCAAACAAAATAAGATAGTTTTGATAAAAATATCCAAAACCAAATTGTTGTGGTAATTTAGATACAAAAATTTGAATTGAATCGGATATTTTGGTTATTGTGGGTACAAACATCCAAACTAATTTTACATACTTTGGTTATTTGATTATTTTCCTGGTTTCTATACATTAGTTACAAATCCAACTCAAATCTGACCCGGAAATTTATAATACTCCAATGAAACATGATTAAACACAAAAAATACCGAACCTAGAGAACGGATACCGGATTCTCCATGCCTACTTTGAGAAGTCAAAAATAACACGTGGACAGATGGGTGATTTGGTCGTAAATGTACAGAGATTAAAAGATTCTAGACTCATTGGTATTTTCTCAATGAAACTTCTAAATGTCAGCGACCCGATCAATCAGTCGTCACTAATGACGCAACTTATGGTTGAGATTGCCCGAGTCATCCTCCTCATAGAAAAAGTAGTTTTGGTCGTTAAAGTACACTAATATCTCAGACTCTTTTGCTTTATATAATTACTAGCAAAGGTTTACTATTGAAACATCCTACTACATACTCGTCACCACAATGCCTCCTCCACACATCAAAGAAGTTGCCCGAGTCACCCCTGCAGCCGACTCAGACTCGGTCCTCAACTCGCTCAAGATCCCTTTGACGTTCTTCGACCTACCGTGGCTACTATTCAGCCCAGTGAAGAGAGTCTTCTTCTACACACTCACCGAATCGACACCCGAGCATTTTCACTCCTTCATCCTCCCTAAACTCAAACTCTCCCTGTCCCTCGTCCTTCGCAACTATCTCCCTCTCGCCGGCCGCATAACCTGGGGCCCAAAAGAGCCCAAGCCCACCATCGTCGTCTCCCCAAACGACGCCGTTTCAGTAACAATAGCAGAGACAGAAGCTGATTTTTCTCTCCTCTCCGGTTATGGACAACGTCCGGTTTCCGACTTATACAACCTGCTCCCTGAGTTACCGGTCTCCGATGAGTCAGCAACTGTTCTCTCTCTGCAAATCACGTTGTTTCCAAACCAGGGATTCTCCATCGGCGTCGTAACACACCATGCCGTTTTAGACGGTAAAACGTCAAGCACTTTCGTCAAAGCTTGGGCTCACATCTGCAAACAACAACTCGAGAGCAACGGCACCTCTTCTCTACCGGAGAATCTAACTCCATCTTACGATCGGTCGCTGATCAACGGCGTCACCGGGGTCGACGAAAAGATGATCGACATGCTGAGATCTCTCAAAGGAGACGCAACGAACACCAGCAGAAGCCTCGCTCCGTTTCCCGCCAAAAAACTCGGAGACGACGTCGTCTTGGCGACGCTAGTTCTCTCCCGCGAAGACATCGAGAAACTCAAGGAGCGAGTCCAGCGCGAGTCGCCGACGAGTCATCTCCTCCACCTGTCGACTTTCGTCGTCTCCTTCGCGTACGCGTGGACCTGCTTCGTGAAGGCGCGCGGAGGAAGCGAGGAGAGATCGGTGAGCCTCCTCTTCGTCGGAGATTTCAGGCACCGGCTGGATCCGCCGCTTCCGGCGACGTATTTCGGGAACTGCGTGTTTCCGGCGGGCGGTTACGACCGCAAGGCGGCGGAGATGTCGAGGTTCGTTACGGCGGTTGAGATTTTAAGCGGTTTGGTGAAGGGGCTGAGTTCGCGGAAGGTAGAGACGGCCGCGGAGGCGTACGCGGAAGCGTTCAGTTTCGAGAAAGGGAGCACGCAGTTCGGGACTGTAGCCGGGTCGACCCGGTTAAATGTTTACGAGTCGGATTTCGGGTGGGGGAGGCCCGTTAAGGTTGATATTGTTTCTATTGACCAAGGAGAAGCGATAGGGATGGCGGAGAGGCGTGACCAATCAGGTGGCGTGGAGATTGGAATGTGTTTGAAAAAGACTGAAATGGACATCTTCCTTTCCATTTTCAACGATGGCTTACAAAATTAGATTTATGTTTTTTATTTAAAGAAAATTAGTTGAATAAAAACTGTAACTGCAGTATTTGACCCAAAAAAGAAAACTGCAACTGCAGTAATGTTTATTCCTTATGGAAGAAACTGAATGTCTGTACTCCGTAATAAAAATTATAGTTTACTTTTTGTTACAATAGAGGATTCGTTATTATCACCTAGACTTATGTGTACATTCAGATATCAAAACTTATCCAAGCATCAAAACAAACGTCTCCAAGAAGAATTGTGGCTCATTGTACTTCACTCTTGTCATAATCAGAGAAATTGTTGATCTCACATGCTAGCAGAACTCACGAGTTCATGACAAAGCAGATCTAATGGCCTTGCATGTCAACATCTCATCGAGTTGTTTAGTCCTCTCTACACCTTCACTACCCCTATAGGCTATAGCATGAACAAACAAGGATATTATCAACCAAGCTTACTATATCATCTAAGAACTTTCATCAAATTACTATGTCAAAACAGCTTATCACAAAACGAGTGGGACTCCCATCCATAAATATTGTTCTATATATAGAAATGAAAACACTAGCCCCTCTAGCATCAGGAGGAGCTCTCTGAGTATCTTCAATACTTGTCTGTAAAGTTTAAACCCTCGAGCTCGGAGAATAAAGCTTAAACAACACGAGTGCCGATTCTACCCATCTCATGCCATGTCTGCTAATTTTAGAGGTGGATAAAAACTTAGTTGAGGGATGAGCTACTTTATAAAGGGATGAAGGCTTTCAAGCCATTCTAACCCTAGAGATAGAAAATCACATTTTAGTGCTGGGAAATGGAAACATTGTAACCAAAGATTTCTTATCTCAATTTAGAAAATACTTTCTTTTTATTCATTAAAATACAACAGTCTCATCCCCTTAACTTAATGTACATATGTAACTCTTTAATTTTACTAAAATTCAAATTCTTGAGAATTTTACCTAGTAAATTGAAATACTCTAGTAATATGGTATAGATGTCACTTGTCGAAAAAATGATATAGAAAAATATACAGTGTGCATTTTGTCGACAAAAAAACGTTGATGATATAAATGCAATCATGCATCAATATGTTCAACAAAAAAAAAAAGAAAATAGCCAATATATTTTAGAAATGTATTTTCATGTATTGAATTTCAAACGATTCTGATAAGCGTATAGTCTAATTAAGAGAGCCAACACAATTCAACCTAGGAGATTGTTAAATCATTGTGTGAGATGTATACAACTAGTAACGCCATGACCATTGCTATATCTTAAGTTCATACGAATTTACATCTTCACCTAAACTAACAAATCAAAAGTAGATAACCAAACGTGTTAGAAAACGATCACATTTGGTTATATAATGTCATTTTCAACAGATTTTGGTTAAAGTCTGAAGTTCTGAACATTTTTAGTGTTTCAGATCGGAGTATAGTATGTGCCTCATTACAACTTAAACTTGGTCATGGTGGTAGATGACCGGAAAAGTTAAGAAGTTATTTCTCCAGCAAAGGAGAGACTAAAGTGGCAATGGCCAATAGTTTCTACTAAAATTTTAAAACATTTGTAGCTATCATATGATTGTATACATATTGCAATGCGAGGGAATTCACATGCGGTGTGATGATGATAGCTTAGCATATACATATCTTTTGCTATATATTTACTCGGGATCTGATTCTTTAACTTAACATTACTTTAGTATGTTACATAGTGGTGGTCCAAACAAAATTTTGATCTTGTGATGATCACATTTTGAGTAAAAGCGTGATTTATTAGTCCTTTTCGGTATCTTATTGAACGCTCAATGTGGAGGTGTGCTTTGTCTTTGTAAGTGGATAGCCACGAGAAAGCTACACTATCTGCAATATAAATTTTTATTAGTTTTATCTTCCATAAACTGTTAAACGAAAAAAAAACAACCCTTCTAGTGTAATTTGCGTCTTTTAATTCGTGCATCTTAACCTCTCTTTTTTTGTGACAGGTGCAGCCTAACCAAAATGCGTTATTCAAAAAATAATTCCCCAATACTGAAATAAAAAATGTGAGTATGTTCATTTTGACCAAAAAAAAAATGATGTTAAATAACAAAAAAAAGAGTGCAAATAATTATATAATTATACGAACTTTCTCCTTTAGCATTGGTCCCTCTCTGGCCTCACGGTTACCGTTTACAGTAGAGACGTTGAGAAGCCATTAGAAAGTTGCCAGCTTCTCCATTCCACTTTCTCTCCACCACTTTCACCTGAATCTCACGTCACATTCTCTCTCTAAAACTCCATAAAGCCAAAACCTTTCTTTCTCTCTCACAAGCTCTGAGCCTTTTTCATTCTCTTCATGGGAAACCTCTGTTCTTTGTTTGCTCCACCGAAGCCCGTGAAGAAGAGACGACCCATCAAGAAACGACAACCATCCTTATCCGGATCGGGTTCTGGTCCTAATACCAACCGCTTGAACCGGTTCAGGTCGACTTCCTCTAGGAGAGACAACAAGTTCGAGGATGCCGTGACTCAGGAGCAAGCTCTTGCCGCTGCTGCCATTTTGTCCAGACAGCAAAAACACGGCGGATCGCTGCCGTTTGAACGGTCAGCATCGCAACGTCATCCCGTTTCTGGCTCCAAGAAGAATCAGTTGCCTCGGAGCTCCAGCTCTAGGTCAAGATCCTCCACAGATCCTCTGTTACAGCCTCATCAGTTCCTTAACCAGGTTCTGTCTTTGTATTGACTGAAGCCAACCCTCTTAACGATGTTAACAGACATTCCTCGAACTGAGGTCTTTAAGTCGGAACTAAACATGGAAAATGAGATATAAAGTGGACACTGAGCTCAATGCTATTTTGTAATGTTCGAGAAAAAGTTAGGGGCTAACTAGACGTTTTAAATGAGAATATTGATCATGTGGATGTCTAGACAGATTTTTTAGTGGTTAGACCAACTTTTATTTTTTTTGAAAAAACTTTTACAAAATAATCGTTTTCTTTAGGTCAGATTTGCCGATTAGGTGTAAGCCTAGCCGCCTAGACCGGTTCTCGGAACATTGCTATTTTGAATAGCTACATGCTTAGGAACATAGTATGTAATAAGCTTTGATTGGTTTCCTTTCTTGACATTTAATGATGAACTTTGGTTTCTCATATGGTGTGATTGTGGAGACAATGAGATTAAGTCTGAAAAAGAGTAAGATAATCTTGATGTTGAAAGTACTTCACTTCATGTGTTGTTCCTATCTTCCATGTAGCATTGTTTAATACCTTTTCTTGGGGTAAATTCTTTCATGCGACAAGTTAGATGATTTGTTCTGATCTTTGAATAGGGTATAAAGCTAGATGACTTGGAAACAAACCATTTTGTACTCATCCATGGAGGAGGTTTCGGTGCATGGTGTTGGTACAAAACCATTGCGCTCCTGGAAGAAGATGGTTTCAAAGTTACCGCCATAGACTTAGCTGGTTGCGGTATCAACTCTTTCAATATAAATGGCATAGCAAGTTTGTCACAATACGTGAAGCCACTTACTGATGTTCTTGAAAAGCTTCCCATAGGAGAAAAGGTTCTGTTTCTGTTCTACTCCATTTCCTTTGATTTCGTCTTCAAAAAATACTAAAAATGTTATTTATGTAAAACATTTGCAGGTGATCTTGGTTGGTCACGATTTTGGTGGAGCATGTATGTCTTATGCTATGGAACTGTTTCCTGCAAAGATTTCAAAAGCTGTTTTCCTAGCTGCAGCGATGTTAACTAATGGACAAAGTACACTTGATATGTTCTCTCTGCAGGTTCGCTATCTCGCTCATCTCTCCTTGTGTTTCAAGCTTGTTTTGCGCCATAGATTAATGACAACTATGACACCATTTTTTTCAGGCAGGTCAGAATGATCTGATGCGAAAAGCTCAGATTTTCATCTACACAAATGGTAATGAACACCCTCCAACAGCCATTGACTTGGACAAATCTCTTATCAGAGATCTTTTGTTCAATCAAAGCCCTTCAAAGGATATTGCATTGGCTTCTGTATCAATGAGGTCAATTCCATTCGCCCCGGTTCTTGAGAAACTATCTCTCTCAGATGGTAACTATGGATCAGTGAGACGGTACTACATAGAGACGCTAGAGGATAACGCTATACCAGTGACTCTCCAAGAAAACATGATCAATAGTAGTCCACCTGAAAAAGTATACCGGTTAAAAGGTGCTGACCATGCTCCTTTCTTCTCCAAGCCACAAGCCTTGCATAAACTTCTGCTTGAGATCGCCAGGATTAGACCTACTTAACTTCTCCTCTGTCGCAGGGTGTCTTCATCATTATATTCACTAACTGGTGTTTGAAATTGACTCATCAAAAGATCTCCTTTGTATTTTTTTTGTTCTTGTTTTATTTTGTGTTTCTTTTCTTGTCTTTTAAGGTTATATGTGTGTTTTTTCTTCTTTGTTTTGTTTTTACGTGAAATAAAAATATTTATAGAAATTGTGTAGTGAATTGTGCATAATTCGTTTTAGACATCCGATAAAGCTTCAGTGCTACCTAAACGTAAGGAAGACATCTGAAGAAATTTCTAAAATAGGAAACGGATGTCCGATGAAGCTCCTGTGCTATTTAGGTTGTGACCATCCTTTTGGGTATAGATCGGTATCCCTTAAAAATACTCACACCGGTACGAAGCTACTATGAGTGTATAACAATAATGTTGTGGTGTACCAGAAAGATTAACGTTAAAATACAATCATTTGCTGCTATATTGAATAGTATAAGTGTTGGTTTTATAGTCTTATGTACCTAACTGACCAACCGCAGTTATTAGACCAGCAAGAGTGACTTGCCGACAAAAATAAAATATAAAAATAAACAACAAGCCAAATAATTCATGGAATTTAGTAATAAAAATAAAAATAATAAAGTAAATTAAAGTGTGCATAAAGATAAGATGAGATGGTAGTTGCCATCTTCTTCTTCTCATTCCACGATTTCACATCTGACATCTCGCCTAGCTTTTCTTTTTAGACATGGCTAAATCACTTTTCTTTTCCTTCTTAGCCGTCTCTCTTCTGTTTCTTCTTGCAGCGGCTTCGACAACTGCAGCTGTAGTGAACACCACAAGTGGGTTGAGATATGGCGGATGTGCTCCCGGAGACACTGTTGGAGAATGCATAACGGCAGAGATTGAGGAGGATGGAGTTGAGGCTGTGGTGCAGCGGATTCTACAGCAACGGAGGAGTAGTTTAGGCTACGCAGGTCTACAGAGGCAGAAGGCAGCTTCTAACTGTAACATATATGGTAAATGCATTGGAAGAGCTAATCAGAAAAACGCAGATTGCACTTACTTCAACAGATGCAAACGTGCCCCTAGCTAATATTTTGTGTATTTTCTCTCTTGATTATGTGTGTGCTTGTGATCTCTTTCTTGTTTTTTTTCTAAAGAATCTACTGTAACAATAAGAACGTCTGTCGGTTGGAATAAATGTTAATTGAATTTAATGCAAAAACATTGCTTATGATACATACATATATATATATATATATATATATATATATATATATATATATATATATATATATATATATATATATATATAATGAACCGTGAAACTTCAATCTACTCTACACAGTTTAATCGTAACATGTATAAAACACTGGTTTTGACTCTTACCCGTACCTTACCAATCTCTTGTGTAATGTTTCATAGTCTAATCACAATAGTAAAAGCATTTCTGTTAAAGGTTTAATGTACAATTTTAATATTACATTAAGAGTTATTCTTGGGTTCACCCCCTAGGGTGAACCTATAGATTCACCAACCAATAGTGTTTGAGTATTTGATATTTGATATCTTTTAAAAAAGGAAACAAAATCAAATTTCCAAACTTAATTAAAATTTTAAGATAAACAATAAAAATACATAAAAATATACTAATAGTTACAGAAAATAAATAAATTAATATAGTTAACCCATCTGCAAAATACTAAACCCTAAACCCTAAATTCTAAACCCTAAATTCTAAACCTTAAATTTTTGGGTAAATCCAAAACTTTAAATAATAAACATTAAACATAAATTGTAATAACACTAAACCCAAAAAACTAATCGCTAAACCCTAAACCCTTGAGTAAACCTTGAACCCTTGGGTAAATCATAAAATCTAGAATTTAGGATTTATCCAAGGGTTCATGGTTTACCCAAGAGTTTGGGTTTAGTGATTAGAATTTAGGGTATAATGTTATTAATTTTTTTTAGTGTATGATTTAGGGTTTAGGATTTACCTAAAAATTTAGGATTTAGGGTTTAGTATTTTTGCAGATGGGCAAACTATATTAATTTATTTATTTTCTGTAACCATTCTTATATTTTTATGTATTTTATTGTTTATTTTGAACACATAATTTAATTTGGAAATTTAATTTTGTTTCCTTTTTTAAAAGATATCAAATATCAAATGCTCAAATACTATTGGTTGGTGAACCTATAGGTTCACCCTAGGGGGTGAACCCAAGAATAACTCTTACATTAAATAGTACATGATACCATAGTGAGAATATGCAAAAGCTATACATGAATTAGTTGGGGGGGGGGGAGAGAGGATTGTGTTGGCAATCACAAAAAAAAAAAAAGAATTTAGTGTGGGTGGGGTCTGCTGACCAAAAAAAAGAATTAGCGGGGGTCCTTGAAAGAGCAAAAACTATACGGTCGAGAACAAAAGATACATGAGCTGGGCTTGGCCTAATTCATGATTAGAAAGCCCATATTAGATTGAGTTGAACAATTTTCATCATTAAATATATTCATTTCCGAGTATCCAACAGAGGATAAACGAAAAAACATAAACCGACAAAACATAACGCGGATTGTTGACTGGGCGATTCTATAACGAGAGGCGGTGACGCATAACTCCGTGACAAACGAATGAAAAGCTAGAGAAATTGGGGTTCTTCTAGATTCGGATGGACCCAAGGAATTTTAAACATGCCGTCATTATCTGGAGACAACTGTACTTTGCAAATAAATTAGTAGCTGTAGATGAAAAGCCGCTTACGTGTGTTTTTTTTTTTGTTTGGTTGAAAATAAAAGAATAAAATATTTTTTTGTAAGTTATGTCTTTGCTTCCGCTTCTATATTATTCGAATTCTTTAGTCCCTTGAAAATTTAGGCTTTGTTCATAAATGCATAAATTGACAATAAAACTTCATTATACTCCAGTTCTGGAAATTTCAACCACTCGTTTATTTGTGTTTCAGGCCAATGGATGTTCTTAAATAACACTATTATTTAAGTATCAGCCAAAGAAAACCAACACTTTCGCACATGATAATATTTTAATATTTCTTTATATTTACACCGTTAATCAAAATCAAAAGATGTTCATGTAACAAATTACCACATTACCAAAACATACATATTTCTGGATAGTATATATAATTTGGGAAAAACTTTAGACTTACTGTATTTTATATTTTATTTCCAAGATAACTGTGATGTTCTTCAGAATATTAAAATCGTAGGTTTACAGGTTTTACTGGATAACATTTCTTGTGATGCTTTATTAATTATACTTATGCCTTCTTTTTCTCTGTCCAGGTTTGCAGGTTTTTCCAATTTATATTATTTATCTATAAATATATAGAAAACTAAAGCAAGTGAAAGACCGATTAAAACTAGAGACTTTTGGTTTTAAGTAAGTTTAACTAAGAGGCTCTCTCCTCTCTCATTCTCTCTCACATCTTCGAGAAGTTTCCGCCGGCGGGTGATCAAAAAACGGTTTGTCAAAGATCAGAGAAATGGGCATTCGCTTCTCCATAATCTCGGTTTTCTTTCTGTTTCTCTTTTCTTGGACCAGCTTCACCACCACAGGTTTGGCTCAATGCTCTGTTTTATTCTTATGACCTTTGGCTCTTTTGCGTTCTGTGACAATTAGTGTTTGATTCTAATAAAACCCTTGAAATCAATTTAAATAAGTGAAAAGTAAAAAAACACATATAGGAATTTGACATTTTAGAACCTCCATCTCCATGTGATGATGATGTTGGTCAACTTGTTGCATGCATAAGCTTTGATCTGTTCTGTTCACATAACCAATTGTCAAGGAAAAAAAACATTTTTTTGTTTCTTTATAGATTTGGCTCTGTTCTTGTTTATGAGCTAACCTATTTTGTGTATGTTTATACACAGAAGCTTATGATGCACTTGATCCAACTGGAAACATTACCATAAAATGGGATATCATGAGCTGGACTGCTGATGGCTATGTGGTAAGAAGAAATATTTATAACTTTTATCCCTCAATACCAGTTGTCATATAATCAAATTCTTGTTTCAATGGAGTTTATGGTTACCATACTAACCAACTCAATAAATTTGTTTTTTTTTTAAATCTCAGGCTGTTGTATCAATCTTCAATTTCCAACAATACCGTCACATCCAGGCCCCGGGGTGGCAATTAGGATGGACTTGGTTTAAGAAAGAAGTGATATGGAGTATGGTTGGTGCACAAGCCACTGAGCAAGGTGATTGTTCTAAGTTCAAAGGTAACATTCCTCATTGCTGCAAGAAAACCCCCACAGTCGTTGACTTGCTACCGGGAACTCCCTATAACCAACAGATATCAAACTGTTGTCGAGGTGGTGTGATTAGTTCCTGGGCACAAGACCCCGCAACAGCTGTTTCTTCGTTTCAGATTAGCGTTGGCCAATCTGGTACAACTAATACTACTGTCAGAGCGCCTAGGAACGTTACTCTAAAGGCACCAGGGCCTGGTTATACTTGCGGGCCTGCTAAAATCGTTCCGCCCACCAAATTCATTTCTAATGATAAACGAAGAAAGACTCAGGCTATGTGTAAGTTTTAGTCTGTTAAGGTTTTAATGTTTTCTTTTTTTGGTTGGTTTCTAATTTCACATTGTTGTGTAATTAGTGACATGGAACATGACGTGCACGTATTCACAGTTTCTAGCTCAGAAAACTCCCACTTGTTGTGTTTCACTCTCGTCTTTCTACAATAAGACTATCGTACCATGCCCAACATGTTCGTGTGGATGTCAAAACGGTACATGTGTCGAGTAAGTTCCATATTCTGTTAGGAACTCCATCTTGGTTTCTGCTTAATTTATTTATTTGATTTCTGAAATCATTTCCTTTTTAACAGCCCGAAAATAGCTTCGGTGGTACCAGCTCTTACAGGGAAGAACAACCTCCAGCCGCTATTGCAATGCACGCAGCATATGTGTCCCATAAGAGTTCACTGGCATGTAAAAACTAACTACAAAGAGTATTGGCGTGTGAAGGTTACAATCACAAACTTCAACTACAATATGAATTACTCGCAGTGGAACTTGGTTGTTCAGCATCCCAACTTCGACAATATCACTCAGCTTTTCAGCTTTAACTACAAACCTCTTAGTCCTTACGCTGGCATAAGTAAGTACATATCTGCTTATCTCCCGTTTCTCTATTCGCTTCTCTCTTGGGATTAGGTTTTTAAATATGAAAAATAGTCAAGCCCTATATAACGTTTGGTTGAAACTTGCACCAGTATTTAAAAAAAAAATTGTATCGGCAATGCTCATTTGATGCTCCGATACCTTATGATCCCTATAAACAAAACTAAGCATGAATATAAGTATGTTATATTGTGACATGGAGGCTTTTAGTAGGTAATGAAATTAATGTGTTATGCATTATACATTTGCAGATGACACGGCCATGCTCTGGGGGATCAAGTTCTACAACGACTTTTTGAGCCAAGCCGGTCCAGTAGGCAACGTACAGTCAGAACTTCTCTTCCGAAAGGACCCGTCAACGTTCACATTCGAGAAAGGATGGGCGTTTCCAAGACGCATTTATTTCAACGGCGATAACTGCGTTATGCCACCTCCAGACTCATATCCATGGCTTCCTAACGCTGCTTCCAACCTTGCAACTTTGCCATTCATCATACTTCTCGTTACTTTTTTCTCTGTTTTGATTCTTATGTAAAGGGATCGCGTTGAAAATTGTTCTTTTGACCCGGTTCATACTTATGAGATCAGACGGGATCCTCATTGGCTAATATATATTGGTATGCGGCACTCTAATTCATGTCAAAAATTCATATGCATCAACATGTGGTATTATTATTTTTTTGGTCAAACAATATGTGGTATTATTACCTTCGTATTTTCATACGTAATGGAAAACCAATTTGCTCCAATTTTTTTACAACGTTATCATTAATTCATTATCAATGGTTAATATCTCAAACTTGAGAAGCTCAAAAAGACTTATTTCCAAGGCCATAATAATAATGAATATGACTTTCCTACTCTACCAATATACCACTCAAATTTTCATTTCATACTGGTACCTGTACAATCATTGTACGTTTGAAACAGCATAGTACATCCCAACGGGTCTCGATTCTACCTGTTTGAATAATTATAAATTAGAAAATTTACTTAATTGTTATATTTATTTACGTTTTATATTATTATTTTGTTCACACTACATTAAAACGGTGCTCTATAGAAACGAAATATTCTAATTTGAATGTTAATAATAATAATGTGTATATTATTCTGTAAATATTTATCTAAAACTATGATTTTAACCACTTTCATCATTTACAATACATATATCTGTTTGACACCGTTTATTATATATTTTTCATCAATATATACATATTTTAAATTATGTGCTACAATTTATCTATATTTGTTTCACATGATTCATTTGATTTGTTTTCACAATTCAAAATATACTATTAATATATTTAATTGCTGCTTGAGATTTATTCTTCTAGTTTACAGATTTTGACACTATAATCAAGTTTGAAATTACTTGACCTCGTCAATTTTCTTTTTCAGAAAAGTGAAAAGTCAAGAAAGAAAGAAAGAAAAATAAATAAAGCTGCCCACGGATTTAGATAAAATATGTTTCTTATTTCTTAACCAAGTTACTTGATACACTAGGCTCAAGATTTTCTATTTATTTGGGGCGAGTAGCTTTGAGATCTTTACAACATCTAATTAAAAATAAGGCTCCATCACCAGAAATGTTTCATAATTTCACTAGTTATCGACAAAATAAATATGTTATTTACCATATAATTTGTTTTGCTATATACATGTTAATTGTTTTTATTAGATTTCTTCCTGTATTAAGCAACTCATGGTAAATACTTCAGACTAATTATAAGTATTTCAAGTTGAACAATTATCAATACAGTCAGCCCACAGGATTACAGGAATACAGTCCGTGGGTTTTAAATTTCAATTTTAAGAGAATGGACTTCTGTATTACTATGTCATCCCGCTATATATACGTATTGATTCTCCCATTTCTCACACAACATAATAAAAATATACATATACAAAATTGATAGTAGAGTACAAGTTCGCCTTTGATCACTGATTCACTGTCCTCAAGAAGAGAGAAAAGGACCAACCGAAATGGGGCGTTGGGTGAGACCTGAGGTAAGAAAATACTAGAAACATTGAAGACATGATTTTCAATGTTTTTTTCCGAAACTTGTAACGATTCTCATATGTCCATCATATTAGTATCAAAAAATTATACAATAATTAAATAACTATATTTTTAGGATGTTTCTGAAAATTTGATTTTAGGATAATCAACTAAATAAACAATAGATTAATTTTTGTCTAAATTAACCTTTCTAAACAAAAATGATTAGGTGTACCCTCTTCTTGGAGCAATGGGATTTGTAACATCTATGGTTGTGTTTCAACTCACAAGGAACGCATTATTAAACCCTGACTGCAGGTTGGTCTCCATCCAGTCTGTTCCAATAGTTTTTTTTTCCACTGTTTAAAAGGAAAAAAACTTAAGGAAACATGCACACAGTGTATATAATATTTTTTCTCTAGTGTAATAATTCGACAAGTAGAAAATATGATTTTGAAAATTCTAAACTGATTCGGACCACCGACGCGACTGGACCGGCCTTGGTCATGGAATATGCGTGTCATTAGTTTGTCTGTATTTGTGTACAAAAAAATGTTTGTATTTACTTTAGAACTCCACTAATGTGGGTTACACAGTTAAAACATAAATAATGTGGGTTAATAGTTTTAATACTTGAGACGTTTATAATTTTCTAAATTAGTATCTTCTTTAAATTATATACTATGCTAATATTTTTCTCTGTTTTTATAAAAACTATAGGATAAGTAAAGAGAATAGAAAAATGGGAATTCTGGAAAATGAAGATGAAGGAGAAAAATATGCACAACACAATCTTCGCAAGTATTTGAGGACCCGTCCGCCTCAAGTTATGCCTTCTCTCAATAGTTTCTTCTCTCACGAGGACAATTAAACTATTTCACTCTATCATAAAAGTCACTTAAACTCTGATTATACAAATTAAATAGGGCAATTGTCAAAAAGAACACTTTTGAAGTTTCTATCACAAAAATGACACCCAAATGAGAATGTCACAAATATGACATTCATTAAAGGGGTAGAATGTCACTACTACCCCTAAATTGTAATGAATAAAAAAAAAAGATAACCTCATTTGCCTCTCTCTCTCTCTCGTTCGCGGCGAAGCAGAGAAGATCCGGCGAAGAGGATTCTCCTCATTTGCCTCTCTCTCTCTCTCTCTCTCTCTCTCTCTCTCTCTCTCTCTCTCTCTCTCTCTCTCGTTCCCGATCTCTTCGAGAGATCGACACAGTTACGACGGATCTCTTCGACGCGACGGCGGCGACGGCTCTCGACGTCTTCAACACGACAGACAGCGGTGGCGGTGACTCTCTCTGATTGTCATTTCCGGTGGTATGATTCATCTTCTTAGGTTTTTTATTTTCATTTTGTGGAATACGATGTAGTCTTGATTTTGATTTCTTTTTGCATTGTGCTTTTTAGCTTATTGGTGTGTCTTACTGCGATGTAGTCTTTCTTTAGGAAGAAGAAGAAGCTTAAGTTTTTTTTGGCGTGGATTGTGTTTTTTGATTTGTTTCATCTTGCCACCATAGTCAATAGATTTCTTTCTTCCACTTATATGAGATTGAAGCTCGAGGATGCTTTGATTGCATTGTTTTTGAGATATTTTGAAAATAAATGAAGCATTTTGCTTGATCAAAATACATTCTCTCTTAGGGATAACTCATTAAAAGTTTTGAACTTTAGGATTGTGGATCGTTTATATATCAACACTTTAATCTATAATGTTAAGGATAAATCATTAAAAGTGATGTGTGTGTTTGTATTTGTTTCTTTTTCTCACTTCAGGAAGTGTTTGTATTTGTTTCAGGAAAGCCTTCCAGAAAAGTTTCCTCCGACACAAATCCTTGTAAAGCACTCTCAGTATCCGACGAAGTCCTTCCAAAGATCTCTCCCTCTCCGAATCTCTGTCTTCTCCGCTGGAAACCACCTCCAGAGCTCTATCTCTTTGAGGTATGTTTTTTTTGTTAGTGATCTCGTTGTCTACCGCTTCTTCCTTGTTGATACTGATAGAATAGGAATTAGTGTGTGTTTTAAAGGCTTTTGAGTTTTTGTAATCTTTGTATAATGTTTCTGTACTGACTTGAACATGTATACTCTAGTGTCTAGAACTAAATGCTAGATGTGTAATTTTGCTCTCTTGTTCTGATATTATAAATTCATAATTTCAAATGTGAAAAACCCAACCAGTTCTGTGAATTAAGACATTCTTTGATTTGAATATTTTCAGGAAAGCCTTCCAGAAAATTCACTAGTGTGTGTTTTTAAAGTTCCCAAGTGTTTCTTTAGTTCGTCTTGCTTTTGAATTTGTGTCTGAGGTATTGATAGAGTTGAATTGATGATGGATATGATTGTTAAAGTATGTGTGTGTTTATTTTTCTGACTTCAGGAAGAGTTTGAGTTGTTTCAAAAAAGCCTTCCAGAAATGTTAATTTTTTTTTTTCCCCTTGATTTTGCAGGATATAAACAAGATGGGAGATTCAGTGCCTCTCAGACTAGATCTCCCTGCGCTGAAGTACCCCATTGGAAAAGAGCCAAAAGAGAAGAAGAAAACAGTAAACCATCATTCAACATCCGTCTATATCCCCATTGTTAAGAAAAATCTGACACCAGCTGAGTTTGAGAAAGTAAAAGAGGTTTTAGGACCTGTAATGAGGCTCAGTAGCAGAAGTGATATTAAATTATCAGGAAAGACTGTCTACAGCATTCTCGCAAGAAGCATCGTCACTGTCAAGAAGAATGAAGCATGGTTCCATTTCGCTGCTCAGCCAATGAGATTCTCTATTAGAGAATTTCATATGGTGACCGGCTTGAAGTGTGATGGTGACGTAGAAGGACCAGAAGGGGAAAGCGAAAGATTTGAGTGGGATCTGCTAGAGGGTCGTACTCATCATACTTTGAGTGACGTGATGAGACAGCTCAAAAAGACAAAAGAAACTGCTTCTGATGAGAGAGTCTGCCTCGCAATCCTCCTCCTGGTTGAGAGCATTGTGCTGCCAAAGAACAACAATGGGACTTTTCCTTTGGAGTATGTCAACAAAGCAAAGAATGTGGCATATCCTTGGGGAAGAGACGCTTACTTGGTGCTCCTGAAGTCGATTAAGAAAGCAGTCGCAAAACACCTAGAGGGTACATCAAGCTTTGAGTTGCAAGGTTATCCTCTAGCATTCAATATTTGGATACTAGAGTCGATACCCTTGCTTCGAGATAAGTTCAGTACTTGGGCACCGACTGTTAATCTTCCAGGAGTGATTTACTTGTGTGAGAAATACACTGAGGTGCAAAGTCCATCACTAATGCGGGTTGTACAGTTTGAAGCTGATAGAAAGGTAAACTTTTACATTACCTTGTTTTGATATATTTGTCTGCTTCTTTTTAATTCTCATTGGTTCTCTTGTTTTATGCTTTCAGCTGAAGGTCACATGCATCCTACCTTCTATACCTCATGATCCAGAGGATGATGTATCCCTGGAGGACGAACATAGTGATGAGCTGGAATCCGTGAAAGACATATCTAAGAAAGGGTACAAGTTTAAAGCCGATGATTGGGAAAATAGGTTTGTAGACACATTGGAGACATTGGATGCTCTTATTCATATGACGGAATCTGTGGAGAATAGCCAAACTCCTGCTTCGATTCAGGAGGACTCGGTAAATAACAAACTGAACAAGATCGTCGAGGTAATGACAGAGAATGTCAAGAGCATGAAGGATCGAATGTCTTTGCTGGAAGCAGAGAACATGGAGCTTAAAGCCCGTGTGTCAGAGTTGGAAGGAAACCAGAATGTTGGTCAACACACTCAGACTCCAGTTTTTCCCACTAATGTGACACAACAGGTAAAAATCTCGAGAAAACTTGTTTTTCAATTTAACTTTTGAAATGAAAAAATCTTGTATTGTTCTTGACTGACTCCATAATTTTTGGTACACAGCAATCCGGTGGAAAAACTTTATCTCCAACATCTCAACAGCCTGAAACTCAGGAATTCTCTCCTAATTTGACACGAGAGGTAATTATTCTTTGCCAATTAAAAGAGTCTAGTCAAATTAAAGAGCATGTACTAGTTTTTTTCTCAAGTATGATTATTTCAGGAAAGCCTTCCAGAAAATTCCATATTGTATGTTTTGAGAACACACTTGGGATGACATTTTCTTGATTTTTTGCAGAATGTGAGAGAGCAATTGAATGAGACCCCTTCCCTTCAAACTCAAGAACTCTCTCTTAATTTGGTATGTGATCAAGATACTGTTTTACATTTTGATTGTAGAAGTAATGTTTGAAAGCTTTTGAAAACACACTTGGGTTGACCTTTCCTGATTTTTTTTGCAGACTAGGATAGAGCAATTGAGTGAGTCACCTTCCCTTCAAACTCAGGAACTCTCACCTAATTTGCCACGAGAGGTATATGCTTAAAAAAAATTGTTTTACATTTTGAATTTTGAAGTCATGTTAGGAATCTTTGATACACAGCAATCCGGTGGGAAAACTTTATCTCCAACATCTCAAC
The DNA here is from genome assembly GCA_026261945.1 of Hirschfeldia incana. Lineage (NCBI taxonomy): Eukaryota > Viridiplantae > Streptophyta > Magnoliopsida > Brassicales > Brassicaceae > Hirschfeldia > Hirschfeldia incana. The sequence goes on along the minus strand of JABCMI010000015.1, from coordinate 5,537,529 downwards.
AGCCTGAAACTCAGGAATTCTCTCCTAATTTGACACAGGAGGTAATTATTCTTTGCCAATTAAAAAGGGTTTAGTCAGTTAAAGAGCATGTACTAGTTTTTTTCTCAAGTATGATTATTTCAGGAAAGCCTTCCAGAAAATTACATATTGTATGTTTTGAGAACACACTTGGGATGACATTTTCTTGATTTTTTGCAGAATGTGAGAGAGCAATTGAATGAGACCCCTTCCCTTCAAACTCAGGAATTCTCTCCTAATTTGACACGAGAGGTAATTATTCTTTGCCAATTAAAAGAGTCTAGTCAAATTAAAGAGCATGTATTAGTTTTTTTCTCAAGTATGATTATTTCAGGAAAGCCTTCCAGAAAATTCCATATTGTATGTTTTGAGAACACACTTGGGATGACATTTTCTTGATTTTTTGCAGAATATGAGAGAGCAATTGAATGAGACCCCTTCCCTTCAAACTCAAGAACTCTCTCTTAATTTGGTATGTGATCAAGATACTGTTTTACATTTTGATTGTAGAAGTAATGTTTGAAGGCTTTTGAAAACACACTTGGGTTGACCTTTCCTGATTTTTTTTTTGCAGACTAGGATAGAGCAATTGAGTGAGTCACCTTCCCTTCAAACTCAGGAACTCTCACCCAATTTGCCACGAGAGGTATATGCTTAAAAAAATTGATTAACATTTTGAATTTTGAAGTCATGTTAGGAATCTTTTGTGCACACTTGCGATGACCTTTCCTGATTTTTGCAGAGTGGAAAGGAGCAATTGAATGTGACACCTTCCCTTCAGACTCAATTTTTCTCTCCTAATTCGACAGCAGAGGTATATACTCAAAAATATAGTTTTACACTTGGAGTATACAAGCCGTTTGTAAGATTTTGTACTTATAAAAAGCATTACTGATTTCTTGCAGAATGATCCAGAACAATCATATGATACGCCATCTAATGCTAATCAAAAAGAAAATCTTGGCAAAGAAGTAAGATCATTTTCTAAGTTTATAGTCAATGGTATTTTTGTAGAGAAACTAATGCTACTTATACCATTATGAAAATTCTTTTATTAGGATGATATAGAGCCTGCGACTGTAATCATTTCGCCAAACATTACAAAGGTAAAACACATATTCTATTTTTTTGGAAGTTTTTGTAATTGTTCATGATCCAAATATTGTTTTATGTGCTTTGAAGGTGGGAGCAGATGAAATGAATGAGAAACCTGCATCTCCAATAGCTCCACAGAGTATTGAGACTCAAGTTTTTACTCCAAATCAGACACAGCAGGTACATGCTCGAAAAAAAATTTGGAATATTCAATTAATTTTTGGAAGTTTTTGTAATTGTTCATGATCCAAATATTGTTTTCTGTGCTTTGAAGGTGGGAGCAGATGAAACGAATGAGACACCTCCATCTCCAATAGCTTCACAGAGTATTGAGACTCCAGTTTTTACTCCAAATCAGACACAGCAGGTACATGCTCGAAAAAAATCTTGGAGTTTTACATTATTTTTTTGAAGCTTTTGTACTTGTTGATGATCCCATTCCTGACTTTTTATTTTGCAGAAGGTAACAGAGGGAGCGTATGACTCTACAGAGCCTTTGACTGAAATCATTTCACCACCCAATAAAGAGCCTTCGACTGAAATTATTTCAGTTACCAATAAAAAGGTAAGCATGAAAACTCTTTCATAGCTGCAACTTAAATTTAAATCGTGGAAACTCATTCATAAATACCTCTTTCGTTTTATTACAGGAGGATACATTGCAAAAAACACATTACTCTCCAGTCTCTTCACTGATTTCTAGAGTTATTGAAGAAACAAAGCTTGTTCAGACAAGTGCATCTTCATCACTTTCTGCTCTCTTTGAAAACGGGGCAGATGTTGAGATTACAGCTAGCGATGACTCTACCTGCCGAATCTGGTATCCTGGAAATGTATCTGATACAAAAATGTGCGATGGGGTAGAGAAGGTGACAGTAACTCTGTTTGAGGACCAAAATAGAGTTATTGTAATAGCAGACAAAATTCGCCCTAAACCACCAGCTGATGACAGAGAAAAGAAGTTTGAAATGATGGATAATGTTGAAGCATTTTACAGTAAAGGATGGGGCAGTGGACAAGTCAGAATGATTCTGGATGATGATACATATTCTATCTATTTGAATAGCTCGTTGGAAACACTTACATTCAAGGCTTCAAATTTGAGAGTTCATAGGGAATGGCTAGATGGAGTGTGGAAGATGGCAGATGAGGTAATTTATATAGCTTAGATAACTTAAACTACAATTATTTAGGCATTGTTTGATATATGAACTTTTTATTATCTTTTCCAGATGCCGCCAGGTTACTTCAAAGGAATATTTGACTCGCAGAATCATAATCCTAGTCAACAAGAGGTATGAAATCAGAACATATTGTAATCCTTGTTACTTGTCATTTTGGGAATGCGTTCATGAATAAAAGATGGCTTGGTTACTTATTATTTTAGGAATCCATTCTTGATAAAAGATTGTTTGGTTACTTGTTTGGTATGCTTATGAAATTGGTATTGTTTGATTATTTGTATGCTTATGGGAGATTAAGGAGAAGCATGCTACTAAAAGGAATGCTGCTGATGGCTCATCACAAGAATCAGGAATAGTTTCTCTTAATACCTATCTCAGACGGAGCGAGAGGGTGCTTAAACGATCTAGAAAAAATGCATAGTTTTTTCAGGAAGGATTTGTTAACTTTCAGGAAAGGTTTCCAGAAAAATATTTTGTTTGGTTAAGACTGTTTCCAAAAAAAAGAATCTTTTGTTAGGAATGTTGACTTGGTTATGTTATGTTCTTGAAGTTTAAACATAAATGTTGAGTTGGTCTCTTATATTATTGAAGTTTTTAGCTGATTGTCTTGAAGTCACAAGAGAGCCCAAGTCACAAATACAAAAAAGATTGAAAGGAACATAAATTTTTCAGTTTGTGCATGTAACAGGGAATCATCTGTCTATTGTCCAAACATAATGTTTGTAACTCCAATTATGTTTTATTTTAAAGAAAAAAAAAAGCCTCCAGAGGAGGAAGTGGGGAATCGAACCCGGCAGGCCAGGGATGAAGTGTTAAAGGGGAGTGTTCAGCCACTAGGCTAAGTAGAATCATTGTTTATGGATAGGAAAACAAATATAAAAATAGTTTTTCCGTCTCACTATCTAGAGAAAATGTTTCAGGAAAGGTTTCCAGAAACATATTTTTTGCAACATATTTTGTAAAAATACGGAATGTAACAGGGAATCATCTGTCTATTGTCCAAACATAAAATGTTTGTAACCCCAATTATGTTTTATTTTAAAGAAAAAAAAGCCTCCAGAGGAGGAAGTGGGGAATCGAACCCGGGAGGCCAGGGATGAAGTGTTAAAGGGGAGTGTTAAGCCACTAGGCTAAGTAGAATCATTGTTTATGTATAAAAAACAAATATATAAATAGTCTTTCCGTCTCACTATCTAGAGAAAATGCAAATATTGTTTTCAGGAAAGGTTTCCAGAAACATATTTTGCAACATATTTTGTAACATATTTTGTTTGGTTAAGACTGTTTTCCAAAAAAAAGAATCTTCTGTTAGGAATGTTGACTTTGTTATGTTCTTTAAGTTTAAACATAAATGTTGATTTTGTCTAATATAATATTATTGAAGTTTTTAGCTGATTGTCTTGATGTCACAAATACAAAAAAGATTGAGAGGAACAGAAATTTTCAGTTTGTGAATCTAACAGGGAATATCTGGATAACAAAACAGAAACCAAAAAAAAAACTGTTGGTAATCAACACGACTCGAACCCGGAGGGGGAGACTGTTCAAAGGGTAGATCGAAAGTAAGCAAGTTTAGCCGCTAGGCCGAGGAGAATCATCTGTCTATTGTCCAAGCATAAAATCTTTTTAACTCCACTTAGGTTTTCTTTTAAATAAATAAAAAGCCTCCGGAGGAGGCAGTGGGGCATCGAACCCGGGAGCCAAGGTTGTAGTATTTAATGGGAGTGCGCAGCCGCTAGGCTAAGTAGAATCATTGGTAATTGCTAACAAGATAAAAATAATATTCTGTTTTGCGTCTCCATATCTTTAGATCTCCATCTCTCTCAAATTCTCTTTCCATCTTTCTTCATCGATACAAACCATTTCCAAAGCTCTCTCTCTATCACCGACGAACATCGATGTCCAGAGCTCTCGATCTCCGACACAAACCATTTCCAAAGCCCTCTCTCCATCCCCGACAAAAACCCATCTCCTAGACATCACTCCCTCTCCGAATCACCGACGCGAGCTCTCGATCTCCGGCACAAATCTAGATCTCTCTCTCGATTCCTCTCGTCGGTGGCTCCTTTCTTCTGTTGCCGACTCGTGTATATCAGGTATGTGCTTCCTAATCGGAAAGTTTCAATTTTTATTTACTCGTGTAGACACATATACTTGTTGTGTCTTTTTTTATGGTTTTGTCTCCTGATTCAATTCTGGAAGAAAAGTTTAGATTTATGGCTCTGAGTTTGCAAGTTTACTGTTTGATATATTTAGGCTGTGTTGTATGTGTTTTCAGTTTTGGTTGCTTGTGTTTTCAGTTTTTTGTCTCTTACCTGTGAAAGTATGTGTGTTTTTGTTTTTCTCACTTCAGAAAGCGTTTGTGTTATTTCAGGAAAACCTTCGTGTGGAGGGATGGATCAAGGTTCTTCTTCGTATCCGGAGGAGTCTTTGGGATCAAAGATCAACAGAATCAGTGAGATGGTGGAAGATTATTTAAAGATTATGGACTCTCGTTTGTGTATGATTGAAAAAGACAGAGAGGAGATTAAACTTCGTGTGACAAATCTAGAGAAACTCCAAAGAGAGGAAAATAAGGTATTACTCATTGATGTTATACATATTTATGGTTGCCTTCTTAATTTTTCTTGTTTTACTATCAAAACTGACTTATATCCTTCAATAAACCATCACAGAACGAAGAAACCAGAGTTCAAACTCACTTTGATGTCGGTGCTAGTGTGGAGATTGCATCAAAAGATGAAGACAGATATGTGAAATGGTATCCAGGAACTGTGCTGAAGACAGATATTCGAAATGGGGTTGAGATGTTGAAGGTTGAGTACTCAACACGGTTTCGAGACAAAGAGAAAAGGACAAAGAAACTTCATGAAAGTGTGTCCATTGACAATATTCGTCCTCAGCCACCCCTTGAAGAGATAAAAGGATTTGAACTGCTGGATAAGGTGGAGGCATGGCACAATGACGGCTGGTGCAGTGGAGAAGTTCATAAAATTTTAACTGATGACATATATTATGTCCGTCTCAACAGATCTACTGAATCCATTCAATTCAACCTATCTGATTTGCGCATACCTAAAAAATGGGTTGATGGTGTTTGGAAGATGGAAAAAGAGGTAAACAAAATCCCTAATATCCACTTAGATTGAAGTTCTCTACAATATTCTGATATATTGGTTTTGTTTCTCAGATAGAAGAACAGCAGACTCAGAGTGTGAAGCCAAGACAAGATAAACATGCAAAAAAACCAAGAATGAAGGTATGTCTTCCAGAAAAAGTCTTCCAGAAAAAGTCTCAGTTCAGGAAGGTCTTCCAGAAAAAGTTATACTGTACTGAAATTTGTTCTTTCTAAGATAGTTTGTATTCTCAGTTCAGGAAGCCTGTTGTTGGTATGAAGAGGAAAGCAACTGCTCAGCCAGTAGATCATCTTGCTTTTCTTCAACGAGAAGAAAAGAGGCCAATAGGACCTAGAAACCCTCCTTTTCCTGTAACACCTGAGGTTATTCTTCCTATTGATCCTTTTGTGACACCTGAATTTTTTCGGTTTTCAAGGCTTGGATATTGGATGCAACTAAGGGGCATACATCACGTGTAAGCAAATTATGTCTTTGTATAAAAATATTCTTAATTTATTTTTACAGAGATTTGATTCATACTTTTAACTTTTGTCAAGTACAGGCCTATTTCTATCAATGGAAACACAATAGAGAAAGATTTCTTTGAATACCTTGACAATGCAGAAAACCATCTCAAAGAAAAGGTAACTAATTTAAAATTAGGTTGAGCTATACTAGATGTTCTTGTTATTGCATTTGTGGATTTTTTCAAAAAAAATAAAGTTGGTTTCGGTGGTTACAGAATGTGATGTAATTCCAACTTATATTGTTACTTTGGCAGCATGTAGATGCTGTATTTGCAATGCTAAATCACAGGAGAATTGAGCAATCTTCTTGGTTCAGCGAGCAAGGTATCCCAAAAGCTTGCTTTGTACCAGCCATGTTCTTAGAAACGGTTGGATACAGTTATGAAAATCTCCAGAAGCAAAATAAAAAAGGGATGAAGATTGTAAAAGGTTTGGTAGGGGAAATTGTGAATGGTTTAATACATCCAAAAAAGATGTGGATGCAAGATGTTGACATTGTCTATGGTGTCATCCATCAAAGACTTTTGCAACACTACATTGGGGTGGAGATACATCTGATGGAGAACACAATCACAATCTTTCATTGTGGGGTTCACAAGGTTGAAGAAAACCCTCTATTCCAAAAACTGGCAGGTAAATGTTTCTGTCTGTTTAATATTTTCTTTCTTAGGATTGTGCTCTGTTCTGATGTGTTAGGATGGTTGCTTTATTGTTTACGCTCTCTGTTATTGTTTCTATATTTGTAAGCATAGATAACATAGATATATAGTTATCATTGAAATGTGCAAGTATATCATTTTGTCAAAATCAGGATGGCTTTCCAGAAACTAATATCAAGACATTTTTTTGTGTTCTTACAGTGTTGATTCCTGCCATAAAGTTGGAAATGATGAATGAAGAGATAAACTTCAAAGATATCATCCCGTTTCAAGTTAAGAAAGCAGAAGGGCTACCAAAGACAAAACTTCCTTTCAATTGTGGTCTCTTTATTGTCAAGATGCTAGAATGCAGGTCATTAGGATTGAAGAACATGTCCAACATAAATGATGATACTGCTATGGATTTACGAAGCAAGCTATGTTGTGAGTTATTCGATCAGTTCATGGATAAAGATTTCCAGGAAGGTTGCAGAAGGTGATCATTCAGCTTGTGTTAAATGTCTTCTTTTAATGTATGTTTCTGTGTTTAATGTCTTATTTTTTTGGATTGTTGTTTAAGCACTCTGTTGTTGTTTCTCTAAGTGAATCTACAAAGGAAAGTTTTAAATTGTTGATGAATCATGCTTATAATTTTTCAAAGTTTTATACTATTGAATGAATAAGTGAGCATAGGATATCATTTGTCAAATTTCAGGATTGCTTTCCAGAAACGAATATAAAAAGAAAATTACACAGATATGACACCACTAATCATCTACATTCTAAGCATGCTTGTAATTGGACAAAAATTTGTTCTTTTGTTTATTTGAATACGAGTGAGAATGAATAAGTAAGCTGATGATATCACTTTGTCATATCATTTGTCAATTTCAGGATGGCTTTCCAGAAACGAATATGAAAAAAGAGATTCACAGATATAAGGAAATTTCAATGAGACCAATTTCAATTAAAAGAGTAGGGATCCATATAATGTAACCATCAAATAACCAACATCCATGAATGATCAATAAAAATGTAAAAAAACATGGAAACTGAAAAAAATAGAGCAATGATGAATAAAGATCTTCATCCTATAGGCTTCTGGCATGTGGTCTTGTTGTGCCCTCCATCGCCACACCTGCTGCACTTGTGGGACTGAGATTTAGATCCAGGAACACCAAAATCACCAACGGATCTCTTTCTCTTTGTAGGAGGACGTCCACTTCTCTTTTTGGTAGCTGGAGGTGGGCAAGACAGTTCATCAATGTTAGATGGATAGGTGGACGTTGACAACTCTCCACCAGGGTGTATGCTTTCAGCATAGGCGCTTGCCCATGTTTCTGTCAGGTGAGCAGGATCCACATAGCGATTTTCATCCTTCTTGACATGTTTTGCAGCTGCAATTGCATGTATACATGGGATCTTGTCGATGTTAAAAACATTACAAGAGCAATGCCGCTTCTCCAAATCAACAACATACTTAGTAGTTTCATCCTTCACCTCAAACTCGTTTTGATCAACTTGATACACATTCAGCAACATTGCAGCACCAAACCTGGATACCAATTTCTGCACAACTTTTGGAGTAACCAGGTGCCTATGTTTTGCAGCAGCTTCGCGTCGCTCAAAAAACCAAGTGGTGAGTGTCAATCTGATCGTCTCAAGGAGAGAGATCAGTGGCAACTCACGAGGCATCCTCAACATAGAATTAAGAGACTCTGCAATGTTGGTAGTCATCATATTGTACCTGTTTGCAGGTGCAAAGCATCGTGCCCACTTCCTAAAATCTGAATCTTCCAGATACTTAGCCAATTCAGGACATTTATCCTTTATATCCTTGAAGATTAACCAGAACTCGTGACACGTGTAGGCATCAGCAGCATTTTCCACCAAAGGTAGCAAACCAGTCCTCGAATATGTAGGAGTAATGTTGCGGAGAAGATGGATCCTGCAGATTCCATGGTGAGATAAGGGATAAACATCCTCTAGCGCTGAAGCAATGGAGATAGCCCTGTCTGATACAAAAACGAGATCCGAAGCGTCTGGGATCATCTGGCTCAACCCTCTAAAGAACCATTTCCAAGAGGCGGCATTTTCTGCGTCGACCACTGCAAAAGCCAGAGGATATAGATGATAATCCCCATCTTGAGCACAAGCTGCCAATAAAGTCCCATTGAATTTTGCCTTCAGAAATGTACCATCTACTGCAATAACTCTTCTCATCAATGAAAATCCCCTTATCGATGGACCAAAAGCAACAAATGCGTACTTGAACTTTCCATCAGCATCCACTTGCTGATAAGCTAACGAACCAGGGTTTGTCTCTGTGACTTTGTACAACCACCTAGACAAATTGTAATAGCTGTCTTCAGGAGTCCCTCTGACCAAAATCTGAGCTTCTTCTTTCACTCTCCAAGCTTGTTTGTAATTGATGTGAACGCCATGCAGCATCCTGACCTGTTCAATGATCTGTTTCGGGTTGAGACCTTCCTTCTTTTCTCCATAATTGCTGCAAATCAAAGAACCCAAAAACTTTGCAGAGGCTTGTCTGTGGTTGGCATTCCTGTGTGTTGTATCGCATGTATGTTCATGAACATACTTTTTAATAACAAAGAAGTCTGAAAGAGGTAGTTTAGTAGCACGCATCCTCCATGTGCAATTGGCATCAACACAACTCAATAACACTCTTGACTTGTTAGAAGAGACAGTCTGGTACTCAAACTTCCACTCTAGAGCCCATTTCTTCATCCTCAACAGCAACTCTTTCTTGGTCTTAAAATACCTATTCACCTTAATATCACCAGCTCCTTTTGTTGTTGGTGAAAGTCCAATATGGACAGGACTAAAATCTGGAAGAGAAGTCAGAGGAACTGTAGAAACACCTTCATAAAGAAGACTCTGCAAAATTGAAGTCATTCTAGAAGGCTTAGTAAATCGTTCTGGAAGGCTATCCAGAACAGTCTAAGAAATCATACAAACCAAAAAAAAAAAAGATAGAAACAATGTACTTGTTTTCCTGTCTGCGCATTAGAAGGAACAGGAGAAGAAAAATTATTGGACGCTTGGTTGTTAGACCTAGCTGAATGAGTATTAACCTGCAAAATCAAGATGTTCTGGAAGGATTAGTATTTGGTTAGGAAGCCTATCCTGAACAGTCTAAGAAAGAACAAAATCATACAGACACAAACAGAAAAAAAAAAGAGAAATTTGAGATGATGTACCTGTTTTTCTCTCTGCACAGTAGAACGAAGAACTGCAGTGGCATTCAATGGGACATGAGAAGCAAATGTTTCACTAGTTTGCCTGTTACAGCTTGATGGATCGGTATGAACCTGCAAAAAGGTCAAGTTGTTTTATAAATGTTTAGTACTTGATTAGGAAGCCTATCCTGAAAAGTCAAAAAGATTATACTAACACAATCTAGAAGCCATCTACCTGAATTTCTCTCTGGACAGTAGAAACAGGCAAAGCAAATGTATCAGAAGCTTGTTTGTTACAGCTAGCTGAATCAGCATTAACCTGAAAAAGTCAAATCATTCTGAAAGGTTTAATACGTGCTAGGAAATGAATCTTGAATAATTTAGTTGAAAAAATCTCACAGACCTTAATACACAAACGACATGTTCCAACAAATGATCTACTCCTCCCAATAAAGCTTTTGAGATGCCGAGTGTTTGAAATGGAGATGGGAGGGACACATTCAACAGTACTGTTGATATCAAGCGACATCCCATAACTTAAACCGATCACTTCCTCTTTGAAATCTTCAGAAACTATCTGCATCAAATCATCAAATTGAATATCTTCTTCTAAGGAAACGAAAGATGCATTCCTTGTCAAATCCACATGAAACTCCCATTTAGATGCATCTTTCGACCTCCAATGTCCACAAACACAAAGAACTTCCATAGTTCTTTTGCTACAAAACAAAATCAATCAAAAAAATCTCACATAATCAATGACTTACCAAAAACTGAAACTAGTAAACGAAATCTCCAATCCTAGCTGTTTTCAGCCAAAGTGAATCTAAGAAGCATTTCCTTTAATACCTCAGTAACAACGAATCTCAGTAACAGAGGAGATGATGACGCACTCGCCGAGGATGAACGAGCCGACGATGGAAATATGGAGATGACGATGGAAGGGATGATCAACTCCAAAAGACACAGCAACGGAGCTGAGTGACGACGGAGATGATGACGCCGACTCGCCGAGGATCCACGACGCCGACGATGGAGATATGGAGATGATGATGAAAGGGATGATCGACTCCAATCCGAGAAGCCACAGCAACGAAGCTGAGTGAAGACGGAGATGATGACGCCGACTCACCGAGGATGAACGACGCCGGCGAGGGAGAATTGGAGATGATCGATGATCGGAGTGTCCGAGATATCTCGACGGCGTGAGAGAGAGACTTTCAATTATTTTCAGAAAAAAAAAATGTTATTAGTTAGTAAAGGAGGGGTAGCATGGTAAATGAATCACTTAATGAAACCTAATTTTGTGATTCTGAGCCTAGGGTGTTCTTTTTGGAAGATAAACTTGGATTGGTGTCATATTTGTCATTTTCTCAATTAAATATAGTCTTGAAATGCTTAATGTGTGTATTGTAAATGTAATAGCTAGTTTCAGGTCTTCGCTTGTTTAATACTTATAATAAAAAGTTGAAACATGTCTTAACATGTATGGCCATCGTAGTTCTTAAAATCATATATACTGTTCAGTGAGAAACAGAACTTTCAAACTTGTGCATGCTACTCGGTTAGAGATGAATACGCACATAGAATTGGAAGTAGATAATTGAATAATCACAAGTCTATTTCTCTCGTTTTATGGTCAACTTTATAAATATATTAGAAGAATGTTGAATGGAGTTTGGAATCATCCACACTAGGTAATACACCTCCATAGATAGTCTATACAACTGTCTATAACGACCCATCAGGGCCTAAGGTAAAAATATTTAGAGGTCTGAGCCACACTAACATGATGCACATACAAAAAAATACATACTGATGTTTCTTCTACCGCAAGTCAAATAAGAAACCCTAAAGTTTTCACCTCTGTGCATAATCCTAGACCTTATCCGGAGCAGTGAGAGATCAAGCTCTTAAAACAGTCTCCCAGTGACCATACTTGGAACTGAAAGTACCTCCACCATGTCGCTCGGCGTACTCAGCCATCGTCGCTCTCGCACAAGCATCCCAAGATTGAGCTATCTCAGTTAAAGACATCGGTTCTGAAAACTCCTTCATGGACAAACCGAACCTCGATCTGGTTCTCGCGGACAAATCCTCATGTTTGTTTACACTGAAACAATAATATGTTTAGTTCCAACTTGTGATCAAATTTCTACTAAAGTTTCATGTACCTGGAGTCAAAGGGGATGTTTTCAATAAGTATTGGGGAATGTGGGTAGTTCTCAGGAACTAGCAAGCGTAACGGCTGAATCTGTGACTGCATCAAAACATAAGAGAAACATAAACAGCTGAGCAAAAACTAGTGAAAAGAAGAAGCTTAGAGAGACTTACTACATGTCCCGACTTGTAAAGAGCTTGGAATGTGTCACTGAGAGCCACAGGGGCATAAGAACATGTGACTATTGTTCCTGTAGTAACTTCACTTGGACCAACATCTTCACTGCATATGCTTACCATTGTCTCTACAAGTCTCCCATTTACTTCTACTATCTCTTGCAAGAGGGCCAAGCCAGGCTACAATATCAAGAAATGGCTTTATTTTATTGCATATTCTTCTAAATGAGTTTACAGGCTCCAGATCTTACCTCAATCTTGTTAACTTTGGAGCCAGAGGATGCAGTGGAATCAGCTTCAGATTCAAGACTACTGAACTGTTTGTAGCTGTCAGTTTCTGATGTGATATCTATAGGTAGAGTGGTGACTGAGCGTTTAAATCTCTTAGTAGGATTTGTTTTTCCTTGTTCCAAACGTAACCTTGTCCTCTCACTCAAATCCTGAGCAACACCACCTCTAGATCCTCTAAAGGACTGGACAGAACCAGCAAGCCTGTCAGTTAAACTGATGACAGAGCTCATCTCACTAATCGACTGTGCCAAGGATTCCGGTGATGATGATTGAAACTAGTAAACCACACACACACACACACATTAAAAGTAGGATCAGTATATTGGATAAGGTGGAGAGATTAAAACTTGTACATGAGTTCTACACTCACAGCTTTTATCAGACGATCAATAGGACGCTCCGCATTTGGTTCAGGGGGAAGAGTAAAATGCTCCGGTGCTTCTGGTTGGAGTTGGTAATCTTGTGAAGCAGAGGACTCAACAGATATAGGATTTTGAGGGTCACCAAGATCTTGAGATGGAGCAAAGGAAGTCACAGGGGACGGTGCAACAAAAGAAGAGCCACCAGACTGTGATGAGATTCTAGTTTTGTTAAATGTTGTGGGAATAATCTGCTGTTCCACCAACTGAGGAGAAGAGTAGTTCTGTATCTGAGGGGATGAAGCTGATGGGGAAAAGTTCAGAGAAGCCATTGGCTTTGCAAGGTGGCGCTGACTCGGTGAGATATGTTGCTGAGGCAAACCAGCTTTGGTGTTGACGTCTTGCCTCATCCTCACGTCATTCATCTCATTTTTAGGCATTTGAAGCTGCTGCTGATGGTTCGTCTGTGGTTGTTTCTGCTGCCTCTGTGATACCTGGTGTTGCATAGGAAGATGATGAAACTGCTTCTGCTGGGGATTACTTGCATGATTCTGTTTAAGAGAAGGTACATGTCCTGATGAGGTCATAATGTTGCTCTCCTCTTTGGGTTCCATCTTAGGCCTTGTCTGCAACGAATGAGGCATTGCTGTATGTGAGGTGGTAAGGTCACTTTGGGATTGTAATAGTGTTTGCTGGGTCTGAGAAGGAGGGAGATGCACTTGTTGCTGCTGATGCTGCAATGGCATCCGAGTCAGTGTCTGGTTAGGCTTGACGAACTTCAACAACTGTGCCTCATACAGACTAAACCTATCTCTGTGCATCTCTGTTATACCGCTCCTAGGGACATTTAAGAACACAAGGACTTGTTTCAACATTGCTTGGCTCGCCCTTAACTTTTCAATAGGGCCATGTTGGATCTTTTGTTGAGGAAGAGCATCAATCTGGCAAACAAAATGGTTTCATTAGGTTCATGTAGGATTGTAACGAATAAGAGGTTATGAATGAAGTACCTCTCGCAATTTATTAGATATCCTTTGGAACAGTGTACTAAGTACAAGTATATACTTCTCCTTGAGGGCTTCAATCTGCAGAAAAAAGTTTTTGAATTATTAATAAACAATGGATAGGTTTCATAAGGGGATAAGTTATAGTTTCATGTTGGTGAAGATACCTTCTGATAGGCCTCCTCCTGCCAGTCACCACCACCACTAGCATTAACCGTCTTGCCTGTAGAATCTTGAGATGCTACACAACAGTAAAGATGTGGTCATTAGGTGAAAATTACTATAAGAAGACATATATCATCCAAGTTGGAAAGAAAGGAAACCATACTAGATGGATTTGCTGGAGAGTTTCTCTGTAATTGATATGACTGATTCTGTTGGTTTTGGAGCAAAGAACTTGGTGCTTGAAACCTTTGTATATCATCCAATGGTTGCTGTAGGATTCTGTTTTGAGGCTGCTGCTGCATGTGATGTTTCGGTTGGTATTGTTGTTGTATCATTGGTTGAGATTGTCCCACCTCTTGGCCTTGAGCACCCAAAGAACTTGATACATGCACATTATACTGCTGCTGTTGTGAGGGCAAGGCTGAAGCATTGTTACTGTGAGAATAAAGGCGTTGTTGGATGTTATTATTATGAAGTGGCCGTTCTTGAAAGCTAGCAATATTGTTCTGCTGGGATGAAGACACTCTAAAAGCTCTTTGTTGCTCTCCATTGTTTTGTAGAGATGTTAGCTGATTCTGCTGCGTGTCTTGATCATTCATCAAGTGGCTAATGAGTTTCTCTCGTTCTTGTCGTTTCTGTTCCTGGGAAGGCACAGACATCAGCTGCTGCTGATGATAACTAGAATGGACACGCTGTGCCGGAAACTGATTCTCTCTTGGCAAGAACTGAGAGTTGTGTTGGCCTGATGATTGACTAGAAATAGCGGAAGGTTGAGGAAAGGACTGCTGAATACTAGACAATGATGTCTGATGAGGAGGAAATTCCTGCTTAATAGTTTGTTTTAACAGACTTGGCTGCTGCATGTATGGAGGTTGTACTTCCTCTTTCAAGAGCTGTTGATCCATTTGATTCTGGAAGTAGTTGGAACTATGTGGCTGCTGAGAAAGAAGCTGCTCTCTTCCATGAATCTGTCTTTGAGAACCGGGAAGAAGATTTGCATGAACTCCTTCACCCATTTGAATGTTTAGGTTCTGAGCCGCAGAAGAGACCTGATTAGGCAAACCAGAAGACTCAAAAATGTTGGGATTGCTCTGGATGTTGTTGTTTTGAGGTATCCATTGTTGGCTTGTTGGAGTCTGTGTATATGGCGAAGAGGTGGGAACTGATTGCCCTTGATTCAGAGCTTGAGCTGCTGTACAGATTAAAACCATCAAAAACAAAAACTAATAAGCTAAAAAAACTCTGAAAAAAAACATAATGATCTGGTTCAGGTAATGAACCCACCAAAAGACAAGTTCCTAGTCCAATGCTAAATCATCACATTGAAACCAAAACAATGTTACCTGGAGCTGGAGCATTAGTTGCATTGGCTGAAGAACCAGACTGCACATTACTAGATTGCAAGGTTCTGAATTTTCTGTCGAAACTCATTATGTTTCCCTTAATTTTCCGCATGTAATCATCCTAAAACAAAGGAAAAAGATCAGCAAGAGTATATTCACAAAGCTGAGGTCTAATTTCCAATATTCAAGATTCGGATTCTGAGAGTCATAATTAGATAAGTAAACAAATTGTATTTGAGTACCTTATCTGTAGCCACTCCATGGATCTTTCCCTCAAATGATAAAGCAGTGTTTTTAAGTTCATTTGGGTGGCGTGTAGGATAATATATCTTCAACTTTTCCACTCTGCACATACATGAGAACAATTATCATTGACACATCAAGTATATAATATATACACATAAGATTTTGTTATAAAACTCATAGTCTAGACAGAGTGATGATGCCATGATATTCTACACAGAGTGAAAGAGAGAAAGGTTGAAGTTAGGTTTGATCACTTCAATAATACAAACTACAATAATCTTTTTATGCACAGCTCTTATGCTTTAACTGTTGCAATTTTTATTGGTATAAGGTAGGAATCGTTAACATGTGCAAGCTTACATACAAGTCACAGCAAAGACATGACTCTTTTTTTTATATTACTCTGGTCGAGAGGTTAAAGCTTACATTGCTAAAATAACCTTCTTCCTCATATCAGGCTCAAGCTGTGATCTCCAATCATTAGCATTGTTACTCGCAAGCGAGTCTCTGCCTTGTTGGTTAGGCTTCCAGTTAGAATTCCCCTCCATCAAGTCTAGCCTATCAACAAGACATGATCAGAGACATTCCATCAACTAAGAAATAAAACACACAATTAAGCATCAATCATTTCAACAACGTTTAAACAGATTCGTATTGCGGTTTGCTAATACTTTAATTTACTAGTGTATTATTAAACCTCACAATGCCAAAAGCTTATCTTGCTAATTGGTGCTAATTAGGCCATTAAGCAAAAAAACATATTCTTTTAAAAGCATCAGTTTCGAATTGGCATTACAATCAAACAACTTGCAAGTGTGTGTATTTTTGCTGAGATTAGACTTAGAGATGATTTGATCAGATTAACACGGACACACACACACACAAGAAGAACAGATCACACGCATGATATGATCAACTTAAGAACATCAAATAAGAAAACAGAGTACTAGAATGATTAGATCACAATCCACACAAAGGAAAACTCTGTTTTCGGCTTTAGACACTCGATAAGAAAATAAAGTTTAAAGATTGTATGGTTTCAAAAAACAGAACTGGGATTATTATTAATTAAAGCAAAACCCTAAAGTTCGAAACAGAAGAAGAACAGAAGAAACCCACGAGACCGTCGGAGATATCGCAGAAGGAGGAGGATCGATAGATTGAGGAAGACGTAATCAAAGAATAGATTGAGAAAGCTTCAATGATATTTAGAGAGGGGTTTGATATAGAAGAAGGCAAAACCTAAGTTAAACGCAAGAGATGAAAAGAGCAAAGAGATTGGTTGAAGAAAAGACTACACGTAGGAAGGAATATATATACAGTCTCTGATTTTATTATTATTAATCAAATCTGTGAAGTACGACATGTGTCAGAGGACTTGGCCCCTTTTAGTAATGGATCTGTATGCTTTTTTTCATGTCTTTAGATTTGGGTTTTAGATTTCGATAAGCAAGAAACGAGCCAATCACAATTTACCGCATCATTATTATTAATTTATCTATTTTGGAAATAAATAATTATGATAAGATTAATAAGCATTGTAAAGAGTGGACACTTAGAACACATATCATGATGATGTGGCACATTAAAACTAACTATAGTTTGAAAACATATCGCAAGAAATATTTTCTTTTCTTTTCTGACAACTGTTTTATTTATATAGAATGTAAAATATGCATATAGAATATATTACTGAATACATAGAATAATAAGTTTATATTTAAACTTTAAATAATAATAAGAAAACAACAAATATAACAAAATTAATACAAAGAGAAAGAAGAAAATATTGAAATTATTTTTTCTTGAAAGTTCTTTCTTATTTTCTTGCGATGGTAAGTTTATGTCGTATTATAGACTTTCTTATTTTATTATATAATATTGGTGAAATCTTAAATTAGTTCTATAATTTTTTTTTGGATCAAAATCTAATATATTGATTCAGCCTTACAGTATCAGACTTGTTCCAGAAAAATTCACGAGTATGGGATCTGAATAAAATTCAGGAAGTATTACCTCAGTGGGAGAAGATTACCACCACCATCAAACTCATATCTTGTAAATTTGCATGATTTAAACTATCATTTAATGTATATAATGATCATTTAGAAATGCATTTAGATATCGTTAGGTTGAATTTCCATGCATAAGTCCATATCAGTGTTGTTGGAGATGTCATTTGGTGAGCCAGGACCACTTAGAGCTTGATTTAAGGCAAAAGGAGTGTTTTGAGAAACAAAATGGAGCCCAAGTATCCCAGCAGCTTAATATCTTCACAGCAGCCTAAAGGCCATACCACAAAACCGTTGAGAATCCTTTACAACATTACCTCATATTAGCCAAATGTTGGAGCGGCATAATGCAGCGGTGTAAGATAGCCGTAGAGATTTGGTGTCAAGAAGCGCATTCTTACTCATGATGGTCCAGCAGTCTGCGGAACGGCGATTAAGGATTCATGAAGACGTCCACAGCCAAGTGTTGGAGTGGCCCGTGGCGCAACGGCCAAATGACATCTCAAAAGCTAGCTGCGATACTTAGAAAAATCTGCACATATGTTTTTACCAATCTTTATCCTTTCGTTTTTAGAGCACTATAAATACATTTTACACTATTTTGGGACTTATCTTGTTTTCTCTCTAAACACAAACACATTTTGGTAAAAGATTCAATCTTTCGCTTGTTTTCATCTTTATCTTTTGTGTTTATTGGTTTATCTTGACCATTAAACATGATTAACATTAAATCATCTATGTTTTTGGGTTTATCACGTCTATTAGTGAGTATTTATCTTTTGGATCTATGAACTAGGGTGATTAGTTGAAGATCTAGGGTGTTTAGTGTTAGATTTTTATGATTCCTTGCTTATCTTCTATTCTTAATGCTAGATTAGTGTTGGCTCTCTAATCTAGATCTTTAGACATTTCATGCTCGGAATGTGTTTGATGAAATGTCTGAACCAAGTTGATTTTGCTCTTAGCTTATTTAACCAAATATATTTGATATTTGATGTTAGAGAAGTTTAGATAGTTAGTAGACTTTTTCTTAATGATTCTTTGAGTTAACTAGACCAAAGACATTTGATGTCTGATTAATGAAAGTAAATGAGCATTTATCTTAAAAAAAAAACTTGTTTAGGATTGTGTTGGACATATGGAAACCATTGATCGATAGCTTGCCATTCTAGATTGGATCTTAGTCACCTAAAATCAAGTCTATATACTCATTAGTCATCTTTGCTCTTACTGATTGAAAGTTTGAGTTTAGCATTAGCATTGTTGGTACTTATTACTTGTTAACATTATTCCCTCGATTGCACTTAGATTAAGCATTCTCTTGTACTCTCTTTGCATCATGATCACTTAATATTGGTCTGACACTTATATTTACTACATTGATTTGATACTATGATTGTAAAAATTCTTTATCACAAATCTAGTTTATCGGGGGGGGGGGGGGGGGGCTCCTGATAAACGAATTTGGCTAGACACACCTACAGAAGAGTATAATACAAAATCTGGTGATCAGGTAGCTCTTAAAAAATGTTGGAAGAGGAAGAAGAAATCAACAGGAACGAGAGATTCAATGGTTTAAAAGAGTATGGAATCTTCAAACTGCTCCTAAGATAAAAAAAAAATTATGTTGAAACTTTCATCAAGCAATTCCAGTGGGTGAGGTTCTTGCATCCTAACATATTACCACCAATAATTAATGTAGAAGATGCGGTACATCAGAATCTATAAATCATCTTTTCCTCCAATGCAATTTCACTCAGAAGATTTGGAGATCAGCCATGCATGGCTGTGAGTGATGTGGAATTAAGCGGACTGATAGTTTTAAGGGATGTGTGGTTGAATCTTTGTGATAAAAATTGCTTACCTCCCACAAGATTTTCAGCATGCCATCTAGATCCATGGATCGTGTGGCAAATTTGGAGTGCTCGAAAACTGTAATGGCAAGGTGACGCGGAGGAAGAAACGCTTTCAAGAGCAATTACTCAGACGAGAGAATGGAATAATAGTCAAGTAAACCAAACTGGACCTCCGAAGAAGACTATCTTTAGAGCCCCATCTCACCAAATTGTGTTACTGTGAACACTGATGCTGCTTGGAGAGCTAGTTCTCAGGTTGCAGGACTTGGTTGGACTTTGACTATCCCGAATGGGACCTTTGCCTCTTCGTTACAGGAATGCTATGTTGGCTCTGCTCTCTGTGTAGAGGCTCTAGCTTTGACAAGAAGCTCTCGTAAAATGTAAGGACGTAGGTTTGAAGAGGATTGTCTGTGAATCAGATTCAGCTCAACTGATTAAAGCCATCAACTCTATAGAACCTGTCCCATAACTCTATGAAATCGCCACGTTCGATCTGTCTGTTTATTTTGATGTAATCTCTTTCTCTTGGATCCAAGAGAGAAAAACAATGCTGCTGATAGGTTAGCTAAACTATGCTTGGTTGAGGAAGAAGATTTTATGGCTGGCACTTAATTTGTTTTGAATACATTAATAGAAGTTGTGTTTAAAAAAATAGAACATTTAAAATGCCTACAGAGTATTTCATCTAATATAGAAAATATCTATCAAGTACAAAATGGGTTGAACAAAAACAAATTATTATTTATATTGTAAAATAAAAAACAGTTAATAATTTTATCAACAAAATACTAGTTTTGTTTTTTGAAAATGCAGATAAAATCCAGTGAATATATTTATGTTAATCCCTTACCTATGACATATTGTGATGCTGTATTGAGGAGTTGTTTGTGATAAGGCCACACATTAGACATGTAATGTGTTAATAAGAAGAAAGATTTTTTTTCCAAATAAGAAGTAGCAGAAAACCCACCAAGAACATTGGACATGCTTGCCAAGAGTGCAGAGTCAAAGAGAATGTTTGATGTATAAAAAAGTTAATTAATGTGTACAAGAGAATAAGTTTGGTGTACTGACTTTTTTTGAATAAACCTTAAATTAATTAAATAAACTCAAACAGAGTTAAGCTAGAGCATCAGCTTCAACATTGTTAAGCCTTAGGACGTCGTGAAAAGAAACAGTTGCAAAGAAACAACATAAATGATCAATATCAAACAGCACTCCTTGAGCTTCAAGGAGTTTTTTTTTTGATGATATGACTGTAACTCTAGGGATTGTGAATCTGACTAGATGGACAGCGTTCTTAATCTCAGACGAATTGTTTCCATGAGAGCAGTTTAACTGCTAGAGCTTATGCAGTGAAAGCAGAGTCGACAAAGCAGCGGTTTGAAGAAAAGGCGTGAAAGGTCTTGTTAGTTGCCTGATCCTTTAAGATACAACCGAAGCATCCTCCTCGTGTGGTTACATTCCAGGCAGTGTCAACAGAGCATGCAGAAAGAGAAAAGTGTCAGAAGTATAATAAACCATATAGTTATAGTCTAATGTAGCGATGTATATTCGGTACGAAACAAAGAAAACCGAAACCAACCAGATTGATTTTTTGGTTTAATATATGGTTAAACAAAAAAATCGATCAATCAATTTTAAAAATATCATCGGTGTTTTGTTTGGTTTGGTTACGCACGAAATAAAACAGCCAGTTTGAAATATACTAACCAAATAAGTTGAATAAACCGAAATAACCCAAAATAAATTGAATATGCCAAAAAAATCCAAAACAAAAATTAGATACCATTTTTTTCATTTTTTACCAAATAAACCAATATGTAAACAGATTTCGGTTCAATTTTGAATAAATAATGATATAAAAACAAAACTAAATGACTGGAATTCTGAACCAAACCAAAATATATTTTGATTTACCTGCAGCCTTTTTCCAAAACTGAAAACCCCAAAAACTAAATAAACCGACCCAAACCCCAAATAAACCGAAAGTCCAGCTCTGGTTTAAAATGTCTAATGGTATATTTGTTTCGGAAAATTCTATGACGGCATCCACCATAGAACTTTGTGGAAAAGGTTTCTTATTTGATTCCTTTGGTAAAGGTATGACCGAATATCAATACAATACTAAAAGGCAAATATAAGCCATGGAGAGATTATCCACATAAGCAAATTAAATCAACCAATTAGAAGACTTCAATATGCCACCTCCCTCACTCCATCCATATATCGTTCATCACGCCTCTTGCATTCCGTATCAGAAAATTCATTTCTCTGCAACTTTCTGTTATGGTATTAATGTCACTAAGTCATTTAATTATGTTTTTATTCATCTATTCATTAGAGATCGTTCCATTTAGCCTTTGTTATTCTTCAGATATAAACTTATTCGAGTCTCTAGATCATTTCAGCTTCTACCAGTGGACAAAATACTTGCCTCCGTTCCCCCACAGTTACACTGACATGGCCGAGAAGTTCACACGCTTGGATCCATTGACGTCTTTCACCTCCGGTACAAATCCAACGAGATCGTCAATATCACCAAAGCGTTCCTTACTCCGAGAGACTTCATGTGCGCTTGCATGTTTGATCCACGATACTTTGACTTCGATAGAGACGTCGTATCCACCGCTATCTTCAATATTTCCGACTTTTTAGGGAAATCTCAAGGGATTAAGTAGTCAACAACAACAGCAAGAAATCGAAAGGGGGTTGGACCACCACCATATTGGCATCCTCCAAAGCCAACACGAAACAACAAGGGTCCATCAATCTCCAATGGATTCCGAAGCTAAGTCAGAAGCTCCGGCTTTCGTATACGAGGCTCTTCCTCCACTTAGCCTCTCAGACTCGAATTAGTCTCCACCAACGCTCGACGAATCTCACAGCTATTCTGTTTTCCGCAACGAGATCTCTGATCGAACCGAGAACACAACGCCGGTTGGATCAGAAACGGTGGATTTCTTCTCTCTCGACGTCGACGCCAGTGGGGAGAACGAGAACGGCGACGAGTTCGTTACGCCGGTTGTGGCATAGAAGAAGAGCAGAAAGAGGAGGAAGAAAAAGAAGCTGAAGAGCCCACGATAGAGACTAACTGGTTTAACGAGAACAGCTGTTCCAAAATCCCAATGCTTCAACTGCACAATGGTAATTCTGATAAAAAAACAAATCCTTTCAAAGTTGAGGTTTCAAAGTAGAATTTCTACTCATCTTCCTAAAACCAGTTACATCTCTTTTCTTCATATCCCTTCTGCAATCTCTTATTGGTTTGATATATTGGGCCTTTGCTTTTACTTTTGATCGTAGAAGAGGCTAAACAACAAAAAAATATTGAGAAGGCTTACGCCTATAGATTGAGTCAGTGCAAGCTTTGAGCTCATAGATGGCATTTAATCTTCAGGGATAAGGTAAGGAACCTTCTCCTCTTTTAGATCCAGTTTTTATTCATTTTCTTTTGTTTTAAATAAAAGAATCGCTCTACTTTTGTTATCATGTTCACAGGTTGACAGTAATAGCGATATTGGTTGCCCCGATAAATAGGACTCCGTTGTTGACACCAAAGGCTTATGTATTTGTGGGAGGGGAAGGATAAGTTTAATGTATTCAGGAACGGTAATTTCACAGTAAACTATTTTTTTTTGTTTATTCTGGATGTGTATTACTTTTTGGAATGATCGCGAAGAAGATTTGTTCATCAGTTTTCAGTTAAAATTTGCAGAGGGCCAGAAAGATAAGATATTGTTGTTAGTAGATAAGGATTCACGGCTTCTACAACAAGATCAGTGTGGTTAATAACTAATTAACGCTGCTTCTCTGCGGTATCCAGACGGCACTGCTACGGCTGTTGGTTCCATTTTTCTTTTGCAAGAAGTCTCCATGATGGCTGCGTCATTTGAGGTTTGGTCCGACTACAAGAGTTTTTTACTGTAGTTCTGACTACAAGAATTTGTCTCTGCTTTTTACTCGATTTCCCTCAAGCAGCTATTATTCCGAGAAGAGTATCTGAGGTAAACATTGTTTTGATTTGCTAGAAGAAAAATCCTAAGAATGTTGTGTGTTGTGCCTTAACATTTACTTCTTGGTTCTATACTCTTTAGCCATAGCATAAACGCCTACACCCTTTTCTATGTTACAGGTTCGGGTGAAGCTTCATCAGATGAAGGAATTAATGACACAAACTTATTCATCTTTGGTGGGTTTCTCTTCAGCTATACTTCCATTAAAAAATATTTGTGCTTACAAACTAATTTATCATTTCATTGTATTGCCCTACAGGTCGGGTCTCTTTTACGTTCTATGACTGGAATCCAGTGGAACTCTCACCGAGACCACATCGTCAAGTATTCTTAAGAAATTTATACTATAGTTTAGTTAAAGTGAGACCATGTTTACAAATCTCAAAGTGGATTCTAGAGAATGATTTGTTAATTTATGCACACATTCAGGGTGCGAACTAGCTCATGGAATTTCCTTAGAATGGCAGGGACAAAATCATTAAGACCATTTACAAAAGCTGATTACACCTTCATTCCATCAGGTATGTGAGACTTTTCAATGATCATTATCAGGACTTTCGTCTTCTCTCAGATTTTTGATCATATGTTATACTTATATATCTAAGTAGTATCAAAATGAGAATATCGTGAATTACTACACTTCTCGCGTTATTATTGTTTAGTATTGTGTTAAGATGATTCGGAATTGTGTAGATCATGGAGTAGGACTTCAAGTTCTACACTACAAAGAAGAGCAAAAGTATAAACCAAACATTTTGTTGACGAGTTTAACAATAAGAATAGAGATCATTGTTGTCGGAAAAATTAGGCATCAATGTAGTATAAGTGGTTTCACTGTGTATAGCGGGTTGTGATTCTGTAAATAACACAACTTTAGTTGTTTATTACTATACATTCAAAAAAACATTCTTATTTTCTATTTTTACTGAATTTTAATGTAGTCCATTTCACATTATATAGGTACTTAGGTAGAGATTTATGAGGTAGAAGACTAAAGGAATGATCTATTAAAATCGAATTATGCTGAGAGTGGATTATGTGTATCGTCGTTTAATAATTCTCAAATGTTTTCTCTGTGGAATGAAACAAGGGAGAGTGGTGAAGGCAAGTTGTAACATCAATATGCCCAGTAGAAAGTTATCATATTTTGCTATAGTTTAAATACCAGTATGAACCATCAAACATTTGCTTTAATTTTCATTTATGTTTCATGACGAGTTTATAATAGCTTCAACTCTTCTGCTTTGTTTTTTTGGGTTATAATGTTATTATGTGAAAGGTTCAGTAAAAAAAAACAAAGTACGCCTTTTTGAGAGTTTCAAGGTGTACACTTTGGCTGACTGATGAAAGAACTCCAAAGAACTGATT
The DNA here is from genome assembly GCA_026261945.1 of Hirschfeldia incana. Lineage (NCBI taxonomy): Eukaryota > Viridiplantae > Streptophyta > Magnoliopsida > Brassicales > Brassicaceae > Hirschfeldia > Hirschfeldia incana. The sequence goes on along the minus strand of JABCMI010000015.1, from coordinate 5,512,754 downwards.
TTCTGAAGCTGCGGAGAGCTTATCCCTCGGTCATGTAGAAAATTCACCGCTTTTTCACATATTTGCTTGAAATGCCCTTCGTCTCCATTTCCCTGTATTCAGCTCTGATAAATTTCATGCTTCAAACCTACATCGCTGCTACAACTGTTGATGCTACAATCCAAATAAAATAGTGTTATACTTTTCTACTATTTGTTTTATAAAAATAATATAATAATAATCGTGTAAAGCAATTTTTGGATTGTAAAGCTTACCAAATGTGTTTATGCTTTATTATAAAATAAAATAAAATAAAATATCCATATATGAATACAACTTCTAATATAAATAATACTTAGTTCTAATTTACAAAGTTTTTGAATAATAATATCAGTAGAAATCAATCTGAAAATATTTTAAGTGCAATTTCAGTGATATTAAGCAAAAAAATATAAATCAACTGTGGTTAATCGTTTGTTTTCATGATAACCCAAATATGTAAAAAAAAAGTATTTGGATTTTTGACAAAAAAAAAAAATTTTGGATACCTAAGGTTTAACTAATTTTTATTCATTTGCTTACCTTTCCATATGAAGTTTTAGATGGTAAGTTTTAGATGGTAAAATAATAAATTGTGAGTTTTACTCATTTATAAATCAATCTGTGATGTATATTTTAAAATGCATAGATGTAATATATATGTATATTACATATATATTACATTGATTTGTCTAATCCCGGGCGTAGCCCGGGAAAAGTCTCTAGTTAAAACATAAAATTAAAAAATTGATTACAAGAAACTACAATTCAACCCTTGAAGATCGTATACGTATAACAAAGATAGTCCAAATTGTAAATATTAAAACTACATCTCTTATATATATATATATATATATATATATATATATATATATATATATATATATATATATATATATTAGTTGAGAAACATTATAGCTTTCGGATGTAGTTGTGTGTCATCACTATGATGATTTTCAGAATTTTTAGAAAAATAGATTGCTTCATCTAAATATATATTATACTTTTTATTAAAATTAACAATCAAATTGATGCATACAATTTTTTTTCATCTATTATATTAAAACAGAAGTCATGACTTCTAATTCATGTGTGATTTTTAATAAAATGGACTATAACTAGAATTAGTCACATGACATTTTCATTCATCATTAATCTTTATATTAAATAGAATATACACTACATACATTATTTCATCATTAATAATCTTAATATTATATAAAAATAATAACTTCTCAATATTTTAGGGATTTCATAAATAAGAATAACAATACATGAAATTCAACTTATATAAAAAATTTGAAAAACTGTTTATAAATATTTTAACACAACTTAATTTTCAAAAATTATATGTAAATATTTTAACTAATTTTGTTATTAGTTTTGAAATATTATTATACACTAATATATTCAACTGTTGTATACAAAATGAAAAAAAACATTATATCTTTTTATCAGTTATACAATCCAAATAAATTATATTAAAATAAAATTATTATGTCTATCTAAATATTTTAACAATATATTAATTTTTTTAAAAATATATATGTAAATATTTCACTAATTTTGTAATTAGCAATGAAATATTATTATGCAATATTTAAAGGACAGGTAAAAATTCAACATAAATTAAATATAAAATAATTATCAAATATGTTTTTTCATGCACATATTAATTTGTTTAAAAACTAAAGACAGATACAAAAATATAAATATATAATAATAAGAATCAAATACATGTGATGGTTTTAGACATTTTACAACATGTAAACTATAATTATTTTATTTGAAATATTGAAAGAAGCATTAAAATATATGACTAAAATTAAATCTAAAATAAATATATATATATATATATATATATATATAACTAAATCTTTAATTAAAATTATTTATAATATAATATATGAAGTTATAAATTTAAATATTTTAACTATCTTATTTAGTGAAAAATTACATTATCTTTACAGATGATAATATTTTAACATTCTACCAAATTCTATTTCTATTTATTATTTATTTATTCAGTAATGAAATACTAATATAACAAATAAAAATAAATAAATAAACGAATACATGTGAAAGTTTGAAACAATCTATTTGATGAAAAAAGTATACTCTAATATCATTATGTGTGATTTTTTTTAAATAGACCCAATGAACCATCCCTAAAAATCAGTTAACATCATTTATTAATAATAATAATATAACTTATATATAACATGAATAATATAATTTGTTTACTAATAAACCGGAAACATAACCACAATATCTTTTGATATATTTTCATTTCAAAAAAAATTCGAAAATTTTGTTTAAAAGGATTTTAAAAAGATCTTAATTTTCAAAACTTATATGTAAATATTTACACTAATTTCGTAGTTAGTTTTGAAATATAATTTAACATTAATATATTCAGTTATCATTTATAAAATGAAATATAAGTATTCTATTATATTTTTATCTATTATATAATCACAATCAATCATATTAAAATTTATTATCGAATTAAATATTTTAACAATATCATAATTTTCCCAAATTTCGTAATTAGAATTGAACTATATATTATTATGTATTAATAAGTATATTTTTATTGTTTACAATCCGTCGCATATTTATTTGTTTAATAAATAAAATTAAATACAATAAGATAAATATATAATAAAGAACAAAAAAATATATGTAACAGTTTTAAACAATTGATTATTTAGAACATGTAAACTACAAGTTATTATATTTAAAATAGTTATAAAACATTAAAATTAAAAATGTATATCATTATCAATATAATTAAAATAACACCCGCACGGTTGTGCGGGTCGAGATCTAGTTATTACTTAAATAAAGCCTACGGAAGTACTTAATTTGATTACATATATATGACAATGAATGATTTTGAATAATAAATATTTGATAATATTTTTTGTAACCTCGGTCCTTTTTTAATTTATATTATTAAAATTCTTAAAAAATCAAATTTATCATATATTTAAAAATAGTTTTTTTTCTTATATGTTGTATTTTTAATTTTTTAAACCGACTAGAAATTACTAAAATTATTAAAAGTTAACAATGAAAACTTTGTGAACATTGTTTTACTTTTTTTTTTATAAAAAAGATACAAATTGATGATCATAAAATCATATGAATATGAAGTTTCATTTAATAGATATTCAGATTATATATATATTAATATCATTTAAAATTAAACTATATGCCATATAAAAATATATGAATACATTAATTTCAAAGTTTACATTGAAAATGTATCGAGACCTGAATATTTTAATTTTGAACATTTGCTTATATAAGATATTCTAAGTATATTATTTGAAAACCGATCGGTGAAACCTTATTGAATAATGATCTAGATAATTATCCAATTCGGTTTTCTTTTCGGTCCGGTCTTAAAAATATGGTCTATAGTGTGTGTGATTGAATTTTGTTGGTTGGCTCCTCCAAATGCAACACTAACTCTGCATTCTCAATGCCAGTAGTATAATCGTGAAAACTGTGGTTCAAATATAAACACCCTAGGGATGAATCTTTCATTTATTTGTATTCCCTCTAATTACCCTAGTTTCAACTATATACTAGTGTTAGTGACTGTGTAATGCAGGCTTGTGAGTTGTGATATTAAAGAATAAAGTCTTGGGTTTATGCAAAAAAAATGTGGGCCGATTACTAACCAGTGGTGACCACAATTGAAGTAAAATTAACCAATAGCTTCTATTGATGTACATAGAAAGAAAATATAGTTCAATGGGTTTGATTTTAATATAGAAGCCCATATAACTTAAGTAGTGGAATATTAAATTAGTAAGAAGCTCAAATAAGTTATTGCGTGGACATGCTATTATGACTTAATTAATTTTAAAACAAGGCTTAATTCCTCCTCTATTACTCCTAGAATTAACATATCAGCTTAATATTGTCGCTCTGACATATTGCTACTAAGTCTTACATCTTTTGATCTTTAATTTTGTTTCCGGAAATGAAAATGAAGCTAGCTAACATTCAAAGAGCTTCTTGTTTTCTCCTCCACCTAATCAGTTTAGAATTTAGACCTACGCAATTACACTAAACCATAGCCATTAATGTCCACTATTGTTTTTTTTTCAGTTTGGTAACCTATTCATTATCATCTTTACTTCTCTAAACTCCGTATAATCAGGTTTGTAAGATTTTGTTTTCTTTTGTAACTCTTGCCATCAAATCAAAGTTTGTAGTTTTGTTCTCTAGTCGACTGAAAACCGCAAGCAACAAAAACAAACAGTTGGCTATATATCAATTTGAACTTGAACATTTGTGATTCAAAATTATAGTTATTTTATTGTAGATTTTTTATTATAGAATTTTATGTGTGAAAGAGAAAATCTCAAAGACATAATGGAGACGATGGAAAAAAAGGCCGGCTACTGATCACATCAAGGATGTTGCTATCAGCCACAGATCGTACCATAAGGACATAGAATTGATTTGGAATCCTTAAGGCCACGAGGGGGCAACGTGAATTTGAGGCTAACAGTCACCTTTTTCCTCTTTTGTTCTCTTTATCATTCATTATAATACCTATCCATTCCATACACACATGCTTGGTAACTACATGCATGATCAAATATAAATACAATTACTATACCGAAACAATTTATATTTATTTGACATCATTTTTCGGAAATAATTGAATAATCTGAAATATATCTTAGGGAAAAACTCAAAACAATGCAATTGTTTAGGTCTGGGCATTTTAACCTGGACCCGAAGACCCGACCCGGTACCGGTCCAAAATAACTCAACTTGAATCCAGACCAAAAGTTTATAAGTATTTTTTAGGTCTAAATTTGTTTATCCGAATAGATTCGGACCTAAAAAAAACATACCCGAATAGATTCAAAACTATAATTTTTTGTGTTCTATTTTATATATATTTTTTTAATTTAGTTGAAATATCTTTCGTTAACAATATTTATTATTATTTTGTAACATTTTTAAGTAATATGAATTTTTAAATATAAAATTTAGACTTTAAAATGTTTTATGTTAATTGTTAATAGTTTAATTTAAGTTATTTTGTAAATAATTAAATATATATTACAAATATTGATTAAATTTAAGTGAGTTTTAGATCTTAAATATATGGACTCGACCCGGACCCGATATAGACTCGAAAATCTCTATAATATTATTTGAGAAGTCAGTTTCCTATGTGTCGCGCTCACGTTAACTCTCACAGTGGTTGATTACATTGATACCCTTAATAAATTAAAAATATAATATTTATACTATTATTTATTTTTTATTTAAATTCCATTTGTAAAATATCCAAATATTATATATAATAAAAAGGAAATATATATTAAGGTTAAAAACGAAATTATATGTATAAATAATATTATTTCATTAAAAAGGAAAAGTTTCACATAATAGTAATATTCCATTAAAAACGAAACTTTCACATAAATTATACTAATACAATAGCTTCTTTATATTTTTCAAAGTAACATAAATCTTTTTTTTTATATATCTATCTGTTTTTAAATGATTGCATAAAATAAATAACTGATATATATTTAAGTGACTAAAATTGTTTACAATCAGTCTATTGAAATGTTATTTGTATTTCTTCTATTTAGTTGACTATAATATCTTCAATTACAGGAAAAACATATCCATTAATTATATTTTACTTATATAATATGATTTCTCAGATACAGTAACATTTTTTACTGCTTATTTTTAAGAGATATTAAATTTTATGATTTTTTGTTTGTGGAACTTAATATAACCATAATCAAAAATTATTAAAATATTTTGAATTTTAAAAAAAAAATTTAGTTATTGTAAATATTGATATATGTTGACGAGCTTCCCAAAAAGTATCAGTTACTTATGTATGTAACTTCCAATTGATCATTTTTTTCCAAATCTATTTTTAAAAAATCAAAATTTAGTTTGATATATATTATGAAAATACATTTACATTTAAACGGTAAATAAGATTAATCTGACTTGGCTTAATTATAATAAAAATAATTATACTTCAGCTTGAATTTGAAAAATAAAATATACATGCACATTTAAACGAGAAATAAAATTAACCAGACTCGACAAATCCAGCTTATATCTAAAATCATATATTTAACTATAATAATAAATTATAAATTTTATAATAATAGTCATTTATTTTTAAATATAAATTATTGGATGACTCAAAGCACACTAACAAATGAAAATAAAATATTGATCAACTGTAACAGTTTAGTTATTTTGTAAAATTTATATATATGCATGAGATTTCAAAATAGTATCGTAATATTTATTTACATAATTTTGATTCACACTTTAGTTTATTTTTATGCTTCAATCTAAGCATAATATATCTTAAGTTATACATAATCTTCCTATAATTTATTTACATATCTAAGACAACAACCAACCTCCATGCATATAAGAAAACTAATCAAATTTTAATTATATTTAGAATAAAAAATATTATAGTTGAATTTAGAGAAATAAATGTAATCAAATATATCCAAATGATAACTAAATTAACTGTAAAAACAACAAAACGACTAGATATAACATATTTAAAATCATATGTCTAATTAAAGTAATATAATATTATTAATAGAAATTATGCATACAATTATAAACTAATTTAAAATTAAAAATAAATAGAAATCAGTTATTATAATATATATTTACTGTATAAATATTTATATCCGTGCATGAGCACGGGAAAATCACCTAGTTATAGATATTTTACAGGTATTGAAATTATAGACCTAGACTGACCATGACCCGATAAGATCCGACACGGAACCGACCCGAAAATCATAGGTACCGATATGAGTCTAAATTTTTAAGACCGAAGAACTCGTATCTGATAGGATCCGACCCGAACTCGATCCGGGGATCCGGATGCCCAGGCTTGAATTGTTAGCATTCAGTTTCAATAGTTCAATCAAGTAATCAACATATCACCTAACTATTTGGAAGAGAAAAACTTAGGAAGATCTCGAATTTGAATACCAGAACGGAAAGAGAACTAAAATATGATTGTCTAGTGAATGGGTTGAGGAACAGAGGAAGATTACGAGTCTAGCTAGGCTCAGGATTTCGTTGTTAAAAAAAACAAAATACTATTATTTCATTATTCTTGCAACTGATTAACAATCACCCACATGCTACAACTCATGTTATCCAACTACGTATGATCATGAACAAGCATACATTTCTGTGATTGATTCAGCATAATTATATTTAAATCATTTTAATATCTCTGGTATGTTACAGTCAATGTAAACCCTTACAACAAAATTTAATAATCATATAGTACTAAACCTGTCGCTACTATTAAATGATTTATGTGATTAACCATCTCCAGCCACGCAATATGTCACCTAACTACATATGATCACGAACAAATTACATAATTAAATTTGAGAATTTTCTTACATCTTTAATAAGTTGCATTAAAATGTAAACCCCACATGAGTGTCTAAGTGGGGTTGCGAAAAGCACACCACATGGCAGTCCATTGGTGTGCATGAAGAGGTTGTCTTAATATATGCGGTTGTTCAGTTTGAATATATTCGAGTTCATATCAATAAAAGAAAGTGATAGCATTGTAAAGACAATGTAACTAAGTTTACTTGACAAATAAACCCTCGAATGTGTTTTTGGACTCGTAAAACCAGACTTTAAGACTTAATATGCGTTTTGAAACAACCAGTTCGAGTGAGAACTAACAATCGAAAATATAGGAATCCTATATATGTTAACAATTGTGACTTAACAGAACTAGCAGACGACATCCATAATGTAAAGCTATCAACCCTATATTGTTATGTATCTATCCAACTCCATGAACATGACTTGTCATATCCGTCTAGATTTTCCATATATGATATAAACCGAAGGTTAATATAGATGTGAGCCTAAAAGAAAAAGAGGTAATGGAACTAATTGACTCATCATTCAGATAATTATTTTCCGCATTTGACAGAACCATTATTGATATGGATGAGGGCTAAGAGATGATATATTCGTATCCTTTCTAAGACTAACTGTATACACATATCTATTCATATTCTATATTTGAAACTGAAGCAAAGGGGAAGATGATGGAGAAGGATACAACGGCCAAGATAAGCACTTCGACATGGAAAAAAAAAAGAGAAAAAAAGAAGAAATTTGTAATGGGGACCTTCACACATGGGTGTTAGAAAGAGAAGTATATAGTGGAGCCAACAGCAAAGCTCATCTTAAGAATCTTTTCTAGCAATATGTTGGTTGCAACCATCTTCTCTACCTTTTATTCTTCTTATATTTCAACATCGATAATCTTTTGTTTTAATCAATTTTCCTTTGGAAAAAGGATATATACTTTTCGGTTACTATTGTAATGCATCAGCCGTTTGCTGGTTGTTCCATGGATCGAATACAGTAGTAAGGTGTGCCTCAGGATTAAGTTTGGTTAGCAGTTTTTAACCGACAAAAAGTTTGGGTAGTTGCAAAACATTGTGATGCATGAGTAATGCATGTTACTTTGGTTGAATTTGGACCATATCATTTGGTGCATCCATCAAATCCATGTTTATTTATATGTAGCCCTACACACAGAAATAAGAACCAAAAGTGTTATTAATCCCCTTTTCTTCGTAAGAGATAACAATTAGCCGACTTATATTATCAAAACAAAATATGAATGTTCTAATGTTTCTCCAATACTGTATTATACTATAAGGAAACTTTATATAATTTATCTTAATGGAATCAAGCAGATTGTGTCGGTCGTTTTAGTTTAAAAATAATACCGACTCTTCCTAACCAGAAAGAGTGTGCTTATGATCTTATCATTAACTTATATAATATTTAATATATTCTTTATAATCGTTATCACTCGAAAATCCACTACAATTTCATTGTTGCCAGCTTGTTATACAGCAAATCTGTATAAATAAATAATCAAATTTAATTGATAAGCTAATAATTGTAGTTGAAGCCCAGATATTCGTTATGGCCCATTATTGTCTATGCAACGCAGCCACCACACGGATGGCTAAAGCCACCATATTGTTGGTTTCCTTTAATAGAACGTATCTTATCATTATTATTTTTGGTAATTTTTTTTGAACATCTAGTCAATTATGTTATCATAAACGATAAAAAATATCACCATATAAGGTTTTATACTCGTCGATTTTAGTACCTTAATTTTTTTTTAATAATGATGTTCTGCAACCCGTAAGTTCATAGACACTGTCGATTTTTCGTAATCCGTAGGCCCGAAATCATCGTAGTTTTCCGCAACACGTAGGCTCGAAGTCATAGTAGCTTTCCATAACTCTTAAGTCTGTAGTCAATTCTGACCCGAAACCAGCCTGCACTATACTTTTAATTGGCGTAAAACACTTCTGATCGCACAGAGTTTCGAAACTTTGTGAAAATTTATGTTTTAAACTGTTTTATAAAATTTATGTTTTACAGTACACTTTGCATTAAGAAGAATATTTTTGTATAATATATTTTTTCTATAGTCTCAATAATTTGCATTTTCTTTTTAATACGAAATCTTCTAATATATAAATATAAATGAATTCTTAGTCAGATTATCAGATTAAAAGAAACTTTCACTTTTTCAGTAATTTTATATATTAAATTCTGATACAGAGATTATATATTATATTCGTAAAACAATACTATGTGCCACGCTGTAGATTAATGCTTAGCCATTCCACGAGACTTGGACTTTTAGTTTACAAAGAAATATTGTGCCAATTTAGTCTTCAACTTTGCCTTTTGTTTCCTTCGAAAAGGTTCTTATTATTTATTAATTATTACTAATCTTTGTTTACCCACGTAACGTATTCCTCCTAATTTGAGTTTTTGACCGTAGGACAGAAGAGTCAAAGATTTGAGATTTCTATCTTTTATTTAATGATTAGTTCGGTAAAAAACCTATCATGAGAATTAAAAAAAGACAAAGATTCCCTCAGAATACCAAAGTAGATTTCCCGAATCTAGTTATTAAGCGAAATCGTCTTGCATCAAATACTATAAATTTAAGACTCTATATAAAGAAAACAACTTAATAATTATTATCAAATACTGCATCTTAATTTTATACAGTTTTGATTTAGTGTGCTCTTCCCCGTTTATATATCCTAATATTATATCAACTTGTTTCATACTAATCAAGTAAGTCGTATATGTTTTATGCTGAATGCTAATCCCACTCGTTTAATACCACATGTTTTGATTTTACCATTTGGCTATTTCAGTTTGATGTGCTATTTATCCTGATTAAAATTATCTCGAGCGTTGTAATTTTTCAGTCCAAGATTGACTTTATACACCACACATGTAAGGCAATTGTTTTAAATAATTTCACATGACGAATATGTCACAACAACACCCGCAACAACATGCTGTTTCACACTTGCCGAGTTAAAGAATATGCTAATTAATTTCCAACAAAATAATAAAATATATTCTGAATACAAATTAAAAAAGATAATTTATAAGGTTTGTAGCAACTAATGCAAACGTGAAAATAAAAGGCTATCAAAATGAAAATAAGCTGTCATTTTATTTGAAATGGGGGTTTTTTTGTATAGTTTTCTTCAAATACGGTATCCTTTTTTTTAAGTTTCAAAAAAAAGATACGTATCCTTTTAGAAAAATTAACTGATACTATATATATATATATATATATATATATATATATATATATATGTCTATGAGCATTCACAAAAGCTCTTTATCTTCTTATTTTAAAGAGAATTTGCATTTTTTATTTTAAAAAATTGAAGATAACTAACGGGGCAATACACAATTAACCCTCGTTTTAAGGATGATTTCCTTTCAAAATGAATCAAGATGTTTGTTAGGAATGCTCTAACTAAAAAAAACACAAGAAATTGGCCAAATTAATTGAACATTATAATAAAGTTATTACTAGTAGGTTTTGATGAGACGAGATAGTATTTGTATTGACAAATTCTAAACACAATCTCAGTTGAGATTCACATGGGATAACGTGAAATCTAGGCTTAGTTAAAATAGGCAATGGCCTATACTCACTACTAGTGACAGTGTGGTAGTACACCGAAGAATGGAAAAAAGGGTAAACAGAATCGAGCAGCAAATATGAATTGAGTAGCTTCTCTTTTTGACTTTTTGACATTTAGCTCAAAAATGGCCAAACATTGCATTTACTGAACCTCGCATTTACGTTTGGCGTTATAATTCAGATCAATTTGACGTTTTTTTTTTTTTTTTTTTGCTAAAATACTCTCTATTATAGCAATTCAGATCAATTTGACGTTACAATTCAGTTTAGCTACGATTCAGATTAAATACTTCCCTGAGTATTTACATAATATTTCATCAGTTTCATATCAAATGTCTTTGTAGACCGTACAGAGAACTAAAAAATTATTTAATTTTATATACTTTCAAAATGAAAATATTATTACCTGTACATTTATTCATATTTAAAACTGTACATCTTTTTGCAACGAAATTTTTTTCCTACGACAATATTTAATTTGAAATTGAAGGACTATATATTTGTTCCCATATAAATATAATGAGGCAAACACAGTATCTGAACAACGTTATTCAAAAAGGAATTAAAAAAATATGTAAATCTTTAATATCAAATCTTGTATTCAGTATTGTATATTGTAAAATCAGATAATGGTATATATCTAATTAAAAATATTACTAAAAACCCGTTATAATAAAAATAGACAAATAATTGTATTTGGGTTAAAACAATAAGTGCAAAAAACAGGTCAACATCTTTCTAAAATTTGCAGTCTCTTGAGACTCGCAATTTCGACTTCCAATCCAACCTACAAAACAATAGACTGCAGCTCTTTTTTTCTTTTCAATGATATTGTTTTTTTTATCAACTGGAAACTGCGAGAAATAAAGAAATGGATTTTAAAAGCTCATTTCTTATATTCATACAAGAATGACCTTAGTTAAAGCGTCGGCCGGTCCATTAAAATTACGGAAAACAAAAAAAAAACAAAAGAAAAAAGAAAGAAAACGGAGAAACGATCGGAGGATATGATCGAATTGACATCCGAGAAAACACCGAAAAGTTCTATCGATCAGAGATTCGTTTGATGGTTTTGATAAACCCTTGGAAATCTGAACGTAGCCAGATCAATTTGAAGCCGGATGAGGATATTGCTTTGTCTTCAGAAACCTCATAGTAGAAATGTTGTTCGACATTTTTAGTGCCACGAAGCCCGGCTAAGGTAAAACCACCCGTCCAATATGGCTTTCTGAAAATGTAAAAAGTTTCACCAAATGATGTCAGACTGCTCTTTTTTTGAACAACAATGTCAGGCTACTTATTTCTAAAGCATAAAAGTTCATAAATCTAATGAGATACGAGAGATAGGGGTGGACACGAAGTGGATATCCAGAGTTTTAAGGATATCCGTGATCCGATCCGTTTTCTACGAATATTTGATTTTTCGATTCGATCTGTAACTTTTCGAATATCTGGTATTTCGAATATCCGCAAATATCTGATTTTTTGCCGGATATCTGATTCGATTCGTAAAGAATAATAAAAAAAATCCGATATAAATTAATAATATTTCATTACATTTTTTTCTAAAAGATTATATGCTTTCAAATTTTTAATGAATTAATTTAGTGAATAAAAACATTATAAACCTTATATAGAGATATACAAGTATATATATTATATAATTTTATAAACATGTATACATATATATGTATATAACAGATCGGATCGGATATCCATTTTTAAAAATATTAGTATTTGTGATTTGCTTTGTTTTTTACGGATATTGAATTTTAATATTTGCTTTGATTCATTAAGTTACGGATATTATGATTTTTCAGATCGAATCGAAACGAATAACGAATCAAATCAAAATTTACAGATATTTTTCCCATCTATAACGAGAGATCTGTCAAACTGTGTTTTAGTGTTCAAGATTTTGTAAATTCGAATATCGTTTTTTTAATGGTTACAACTCCTTCGTGAAAAAGCATTCATCGTTATTTCTAGCATGGAAAGGCATCGACACTATCTCAAATCAGTGTGTACAAACTACAAACTAATACTGGCTGGATGTCGTGATAATAAACATCGGCTAGTGATCATTAGAGTTTAGAAATAAGGTTTTATGACATGATTTGTTTGGTATTACGGCCTAACTAGCTACTTAAAAACATGTTGACAAAAAACAACTTAAAACATTAACACGCATATAACTCTTTTTTGTCAGGCAGAAGATCGATTATGTTAAGAGTAGTATGAATAATTTTTTCAAGCGAAATCTTGAACTCTGAACACAACTATATGGATTATGGACGTAAAATTTACGATAACTAATTTTTATTTTAACCTAACTAAATTTTGCCAAAAAACAAGTTCATCGATGTACTTCTCTCACGAATGACAGATATAATGTCCTGTAAATGTTAATTTTACATCATACGAGCATCCTAAAAATGAACTTGTAACTTCGGCGAAATGAAAGGTAAGCTTATATTGCAATATCCTCCAATTTTATTATAAATCTAAAATTAAAAAGTAAATGCTCTTTGCCCAAAAAAAGAGAGTAAATGCTCATTTGGTTAAAATTGAACAGAGTAATGAAATGGCAGGAGAAGTGGACCTACAATAAGTAAGTGTTTTGAAAACCGACTCAGATCCGCAGTTGAACCGGTAAACTCGACGATCCAAAATAAATCCGGTTTAGGTTTTATGAAAAACTAAAAATTTAAAAACCCGTAAAAACCCAGGAAAATCCGCAAAAATCCGCAACCCGATACTGGTTAAACCACTGGTTGAACCAAATAAATAATTTTTTACTTTTTTTTGGGTTTTTAATTGTATTTTTAAATTTTTTTTCATACATAATACCAATTATACTATATTATTTGTGAATTTTAGACTTTGATGAAGATTTCACTATGCCACGTAAAGAAAATAAAATGAACTATAGTAGAGAAAACCAAAACTAGTTTATGTGATTTGATGTTAGTTTATTTCCGTTATTAACAATGATATTTTATTTTTGGTTTATTTAGATTTGAAGTTAATTTATTATTTATATTAAATATTTAAATATTCATAAATTGTATGTCTTCATTTTTTTAAATGTCATTTTTTTCATATTTGGTATATTTATACATTTTATGTTTTAAAAACATGTAAAAAATATTTAACTTTAGTTTTTATATTTTATTTTCATAACTAATATATTATTATATAATAAAACTAATTTATTTATTAATCTGCAATTAATTCACGGTCGACCTAGTGATCCAGTAATCCGATAAGTCGCACGGTTCGGTGTTCGGGTTGGGTTTCAAAACACTGAGTAAATTAAAAAATGTTATTTAGTTTGTCCGTCAGTACTCGTCTCCTTCCGGTGCGAAGAAATATTTAAAAATAAAAAAGAAGAAATTTAAAAATAATAAAAAAGGAAGAAATATTTTAATTGTATTTAAATATATGCATGTGGAAAAGCATATTATAAGTGTGTGTATGCATGTATAAGTGTTATGATTGAGCGCACGTGTGCTACTGGTGTCCACGTACCTATGTCTTTATTCTCAGAAGTAGACCTCTTTGTCTCCTCGCTCTCTTTCTTATCCTTCACGGACTTTCTTCTCTCTTTCGAGTCTCTCCACTTGGGAGCTGGTTACTTTGTTAATGAATAAGCCTGGGCTAAGTTTTTCTTTTACTGTTTAGGAAAATTGGACTTTATCCAATGAGTTTTTTTCATTTAACTCGATTCAATTTAATTAACTCGATTCAATTTAACTCGACTCATAACTGCAAAATATTGTAGCTAGAATATTGTTTTTCTTTCTCAGAAAACAAATCGGATAAAATTTATGCTTAACAGAAAATTCGAATATTTAAGTTAAAATAATCAATCATTTTTTGGTGAAAAATAATAAATAACTAGGATAAGATCCGCGCTTTGCGCGGAATGAAATTATTATTTTTATTATGTTTTAGAGAATGAAACAATAGTTTGGTTTCATATAGGTTAGGAGTGTTCAATCCGAATATCGGGTTGGTTTCGGTTCGGTTCGGTTTTTTTCGGTATTTCAGTTTATAAAATATAATTAATATTCTAAATCTATCTTTATTTCGGTTCATTTTGGTTTATATACCGTCGGTTTTTAGTTTATTCTGTTTTATACCAAAACCTCATTTATTAAAAGAATATTATATATTTAAATAAAATAATTAAAAAGCTTATATCATCTAATAAAATAATCAAATCTAGAATTAATATCAAAGCTCTAAATTTTTTTAAAAAAAAACAAAAAGAAGCAGAAAGAAAAGTTTTTCCATTCTTTCATATTTAGTGTTCATCAAATTAATGTTTTCGATTGAACACAATTTTGTTTGTTTAATGATTAAAAAAAATTGTAAAGAATTTAAATTAATTGTTATCCATCAAATTGTCAATCTTTACTTCAATTTAGTTACTGTTAAAATAAAAAAATAAATAAAAAAAAAGAATGACTTAAAAAATAAAAAGCCTCTGTTGCAGTAAATTGTTAGTTAATTATAGTTCAAGTGACTCAAGGAATTTAATATTTATGTAATCTCATATTGTATATATTTTAATCTATATATATATATATATATATTTGTTTTATTATTTCTTATAACATATATTTTATTATTAAATGCTATTTTTTACTCATATGATTTTAAAATCATGTATTTTTTTATAATAAAAATGTTAAACTATTGATCATTATATTAAACATAATAATTTAACAGTTTTAGTCATTTATTGTAGTTTTTTAAAATTCAAAATAGAACATATACAAAAAAATATAAATTTTAAATTTGTAGCTAATTTGGTTGTTTAATTTATTTTAATAATATAAAATTTAAAAAAATGATGGAGGAGATATAATTTTTTATCAAATCTATTATTAAAATCATTAATTGTCATATATATTAGTCATTTATGGTAATTCCGTAGGTTTTATTTAAGGAAAGTAAAGATATCAATTAAATTGGATGATTCAATTTCTCAATTAGTATGCTAATTGAGTGACATGTGTCCAATGAGACTTTTTTTAATTACATCAAAATTAAAATAATTATTGTCAAAATGCTTCTCTTTTAATATATAGGGGATTATTTAACTAGAGTGTTAAATTGATTAATATGCTCATTTCAGGAGACTGCACAAAACATACAATTTTATATATTGGCAGATTGACGTAAAGCAACTTCAGGCTCATCATTTAGTGTGCATTACTGTGTAATTTTATAAAAGAATAAATTTTGTTTTAGTTATTTACATCTACAATTCTATATAAAAATAGTGGGAAAAATAGTATTTTGGTGAAATTACTGTTAGAACTGAGAATTTGGTGTTGTTCGATTTGACCAGTTGCGGGGTAAATACAAATCAAAGAGTTTCAAAGTACATAAGAGCATGCTTAACGCTGTAACTCTATTTGGGGTTTCAATTTTTTTTTTTTTGATTTTTGTTTTCCTGTTTTTATTTTAAAAAAATTAAAAAGAAACTAATCGCGGACCGCCACGCGTTGGTAGGGCCCGCAAACAGTAAAAAACTCCAAAAATAATCGATCTTTAGTTGCTAACTTTTGTGATCGGTTTTATTAAAACTTAAGGACCTCACCACCAACTTTATCACTAAAATCCCCCTATAACCCCCCGTTAAACATCGGGTACATATGGAAAGCCTGAAATGATAAACTGTTTAGAAGGATAGATAGAGATTCACTAGAGCTGATTAGATATGCAGAGAGTGAATGCCAAGCATGGTTTAATGCAAATGAGATGATACCACCAGTGGTACAGGAGAACATTAATGTGAATCCCCAAGTCCTACGCTTGGGAAACATATGTTTGGTGAATGGATCTTGGACGCCTAGTGCACAGTTTAGTGGATGTGGGTGGGTTTGGAAGGATAATGATGGACAAGCACAACTAAGGGAGACACGAAATCTAGTCAGACGCGAATCAACTTTGCACTGGGAAGTATAAGCGCTGCGATGGGCGATGGAGAACGTGCTTCAACACTCACCATGCCAAAACTTCAGAACAGACTGCAAAGAGCTGATTGCAATGATCAAAGAACCACAAGCCTGGCCGAGCTTCGCAACAGAATTGGAGAGGATAGAGACACTGAAGATTTGCTTTCCGAATTTCAACATCATCCATGTTCCACGAGCTCACAATCAGTTTTCAGATTTTCTTGCTAAGACTGCTAGTTCTTTTCGTAGAGAGCTTTATTTTTATTGGTTGTTCTATTCCGATCTGGTTATCCAGACCACCTCAAGTTTAAGTAATAAAATGGTCTTTTGATGTCAAAAAAAAGACCCCCGTTAAACTTGGTCTAAGCGGGTTTGTATCTATAATGTAGATATAGATCAACAAATTTTATATCGAAACTATCCGTTAACCCACAATTTTTCTTATAAAGTACAGATTTGCAGGTTTTACATATTGCTCATAGTATTCATTTGAAGAGCCTGCACAAAACTTACAATTTACATATAGGCATATTTGACATATAGGTTGATTGTTTATAATTTCTAAAAAGGTTTTGACTTTTATTTTTGAAAAACCATTTTAATTGCCAATCAAGATTTTGTTCCTACAAATCAAATAACTACCTAGTTTTATACAAAAACCAATGTCTCTATTTTCTTAGCTTTTCTATCGATCATTTTACAGCTTTATTTTATTTATTTTCAATGATCTTTCTTTTCATTTTTATCCCATGTTGATGGCATCTTCCCACCATCATACATTCACCTAACCATCATCAAACAAAATCTTTTTTTTTTGGCAATTATCAAATAAAATCCTTGCACTTTATTAATTTGACAAATATGTTTACACTTTATTAATATTAAATAAGTGATTATGCATACAATTATACAAGTTGTCTTTCGTCCCAACACTCAAAAACATTTGATCATATGTTATTTTATATTTAAGATTAAAATTTTGGTATTTATATATTATAAAAATAGAAATTTGATTTAAAAATATCATTTTAGTTAAGTTTCTGTTAATACTCGTTAAAATGATAACCATAGACATGTATGCAAAAATTGATTTAGAAACAATTCATCTAATGCATGATTTTAATTTTTTTATTTGTAGATATATTTTATGATTTTTATTGAATTTATTATTTATTAATTTACATTTTAAAGAAAAAAATAAAAAAAAAACTAAAATCTAAAATCACTATACAAGTTTTTCCAAAAACTAAAATCTGCAGCAAATTCTCAAGGCTCTTAAGGTGCATTACTGTAAATATATAAGAAACTAAATCTTATTTTAGTTATTTACAACTATAATTTGATATAAAAATAGTGGGAGAGATAGTATATTGGTGGAATTACTGGTAAGTATATTAACCAAAAGTTACCAACCAAAAGTAATTTATCTAGTCGAATAAGATATAGTATTTTCGTGAATTTATAAACTTGTAAGTCTGACCTATTTTTTTTGTCAACACTAATCTATAATTTAAAACAGAGACTGGTAAACTATTTTACATGCACACAGCAGATGCATGAACAATACGAACACAAACAAAAGAACCAACCAATCAACAACAGACTTTGGATGCACTATACGTAAGGGGAATATACATACAAATATTATATGAAGTTGGCTTTTTTTATGAAATCTTATAATGTACTTATAATAATATACACGAACATATATACTTTGAGAAATAATTTGAGAGAGAGAAAGGGACAGAGCATAAGGGGACAAAAAAGAGGCCCTCGTGCAACTGGAGGATGGAGATTTTCGATGTACTATATTCATCGAACTTTTAATTTAGTGGAGAAAAAGTTTAGACTTTTTGAAAATAAGAATATTTATAATGTTTTGAACAAAAAAAAAAAAAAAAAGAATATTTATAATGCATTAATTCTCCTACTTCGATTGTAAGTGATGTGCACATAAGTGTAGATGTGCATATGCTATTCCACCGTTTGTTATAAGTGTAGTTGATTTAACATTTTTTACGGAAATTAAGAAAATTGTATAATAGACTAATATTTATATTTAATGTAAATTTAAATAAAAAATATTGATTATTTAAAAGGATAAAAAATGTAGAAATTACATTAAAATTATAGAATGAT
This sequence comes from Hirschfeldia incana, assembly GCA_026261945.1. Lineage (NCBI taxonomy): Eukaryota > Viridiplantae > Streptophyta > Magnoliopsida > Brassicales > Brassicaceae > Hirschfeldia > Hirschfeldia incana. The sequence continues at coordinate 5,493,545 of JABCMI010000015.1, read as the reverse complement.
ATTTATTTTGAAACAAAACAAAAACAATTCTAAAAAAACAAAAAAAAATTAAAATGATATTCTCTCTGTTTCCTAAAAATCCAATTTTTAGGATTTTCACACTTATTAAAAAAATATCAAATTTTAATTATCAATATATTATTTTCCGTAATTAACTATTTTCCACAAATTTTTATTAATAGAGTTTTAATTAATACAATTATGCTTTTTGAAATTTACAATTTACATTTAGTTAAAATATTAAAAACACATTTTTTTGAAACAGTTTTTTTCTTAAACATAATTTTTTAAAAAAGCGGAGAGAATATATATTACAAAAAGAAAGAGGGGGGAGTTTTTAAGGTGTGCGTGTGGGTGTACATTCCTCCTCTTTTCTGAGTGGTCTCCATCAATGCACACGTTCATACAGCTATTTATTACTTGTATGCTATATATTGTTCACAGGTATACATCGGTTTTATCATGCTGACAGTCATTTGCATTCAATTATATCCTCTCTCACTGGCTTGGATAGTCACCCTTTACTTTCTTGTTTTTATCCTTTTTTGTTTGTTTTGGAAGTATGTGCTTAGGACTATATTTTCTTTAATTATAAAATTGTCTATGTTTTTTTGGTCAATAAAATTGTCAATGCTAATTCGCAAGGGAAAGTTCAACAATGTTAATTCTAGCGAAAGTGCGTTCCACATATGACTTTTTAATCCAAAATATAATTTTATATTCATGTTGCACACCGATTCATTGTCGTGGAGTTGTCTCGAATCCAAATCGTTTTAAACTCTCCAGAGTCCGTCTACTGCTAAACTACCCATGTGGTTAAAAGACTGTTGTTTCATTGTTTTTTTTCCATTTTTATGATATTAATATTTGTAGAAAATTTTAATATGTATATGTGCATTTCGCTCCTTGAAAATATATAAAGAACTCAAAGAAAATAGTGTGTATGTGCATTAAGCTATTTGAAAATATATAAAGAGCTCAAAGAAAACTGTGGGGTTGGTTTATCAATTTCAGATTAATTTTAGTTTTTCAACAAGATTTAGATCTTCCTTCGTACATTAATCGTGGTAAAGACTTCCTTCGTACACTAATCGTAGCAAAGATTGAAATTTGATATAGGGGGTGTAAACAAATAGTGAATTTACAAATAGTTTTGATGAGTTTTGAAATTAAACAGTCCTAAATTTAAATAGATTTTTGCTGATTTTAGATTTTTATTTTTAAGTACTGCAATATTGTGTTGTAATATTTGTTGTTATCCAAAATCTTTATGCCATCGACAATTTTTTAATATGAAATTTTTAAACTATATTTCGTATGTTTATGTTAATTTTTTTTTTTGAAAATAAATGTTTATGTTAATTTGATCATTACTGGTTCTCAAATTGTTCTATCATCGAACTTGTGAATTTCTGAGATGAATTATGAAATATCTGGTCTCATTCAATGTTTTTGGCTTTGTCCCAGATTATACTTCATTGTGAGGAGATTTTGTTTGTCCTAAGAACTTTTCAATACATCTTGTGGTGATATTTATAAATCGGTTTCTCTCGAAATGGTGGTTTCACTAATTAGGTCATATATTTGTACCACTTTTTTTTTTTTTTGTAACAATATCTGTACCACTTTACGATGGGGGTGAGAGAGGGTGGGGAAGTAGTGTTTTACAATTATACGACGGCTAGTAATTTTGTTTTTAGAAAAGACTAGAAATTTTGATCAACTTGCAATACTTTAATAAACAAATTTTATGTCATACACTTTAAAATATGACATAATTAACTTTCGTTTCTTATGAATAAAACAAAACTTTTACTGGCTGTGTAAAATAACGAATTCAATAATTTTAGATTTTTGTAAACTTTTAAGCATTTATCACAAATTTATAAACCAACAATACCAAACTTTAGCGTACTTTTGAAAGATTGTAAATGAATAACACTAGAATCATCAGAACTTATAAATCTATATAACTCTTTGTAAATTCACAGTTCAATAACACCTCCATAGTTCTTTATACAGAAATCATGAGAAAAAACTTATTTGAATATAATATCTGCTGATATAATGATTCATTTCGATGGATGGCCAAGCAAAAAAGACGGAAATGTGCTCAAGTTGCCACATCTCTTTAAAATGGAACGTACGTGTTTTGAACTCTCTTACATTTGTTGGCTCTTGTGGAATAATTTCATTTCCTCACGTCAAATATATTTTGATAGCTACCAAATCAACCGACACAATATCAAACACTATTACGGACTATTCTAATTTATACACTAATAACAGCAACCAGTTAATAACACAAACAATTAAACAATAGAAACACAAAACGGTCTTATAATATCTTAAGAGCACTTTCAAAAGCCATTCTATAACTTCAAATATAAAATTTTTTGCTCTTCAAAAAAAAAAACTTCAAAATTTGAAATTTGAAGTTTTGAGTTGTTAACTTCAAATATAAAATATCACTACCCAAAACTTCAAATTTGGAATTTCATATTTTCATTGCATTCCAGTCCTTACATTTATATATTACATTTATGATTCTTAAATATTTTATTATTTTATTTTTTAATTCTTAAAAAAATTTATAACTCAGAAATATTTCAAATTTGATTTTGTAGTTCTAATTTCTACAAATAAATTTAGATAAAAATTTTAAAAGAAGATTTTAAAAAAAAAAGATTTAGATAACAACAATATTAGAAAATAAACTTAACAAATGCACTAATTGATAATATATAGAAGTATTAATGTGGTATTTTACTTGTAATTTAATATTTGATTATGTATTTCTATGTAAAATTTAATATTTTACTGTATCATTTTGTTAATTAATATATCTATAATATTTTTATATATATGCTATTTGTTTATAAAGTTTTATGAATTTTAATTAAGTATCATAAATAGAATGACCATAATATAAAATATAAATATTTTTAAAATTACGTTTGAAGTTTTGCGTTTTGGAAAAGACTAGTTTTAAACTTCAAATATGACATTTTGCAAACTCTAAAATAGAGTGTTTTTTTGGAGATGCTCTAATGGGAAGGATGACATACAATAGAAACTCTATAAATTAATACTCAATAAATTAATAGATAATACAAATTAATAAATTTCTCTAATATTAAATTGAATTGATTCAAAATATGATAAAATTTGATAAAATAATAAAATGTTATTTTTTTTTGAAAATTTGAGGTAAATAAAAACTCCCATTAAAAATATATGTTAATAATTTATATATGGAAAATTTTGTATAAGTAGGAATCAATCATTATATTATTTTTTTATATTCACATTAAAATTATCCTTATATTTTCTTAACATTTGATATATTTAGATGAAATTTAGTAAAATTATATTCAAAACCATATAAAAATTGTATGAAATATATTTTATATACACCAATAATAAAACCAATATAAATTTTAAACTTAAAAAATAATTTTATATAAACTAAAATAAAATAATTTTTATTTTAGATAAAAATATATCTTAAAAAAAATCTTTAAAAATTTTTTTTTGGAACTAAAAGAATGACTAGCTTTTGCATGTTATTTGGATTTTGGAAGATATTAAGATTATGAATGAAAGTTTCCATACCTCCAAGCTTATTCATATACCAAAAACAGTGAATTTAAGTGCAAATAGTCTCGCACGTAGTGCAAGAAAACATATGTCTTTCGTTATTTATATGGATGTTGAGCCATCACAATAGTTTTCAGAGTCTATATGAGTCGGTTTAATTTGATTACAAAATAAAATTTTAAAATTAATACTGTAGATTAATAAAATAACATAATTTTATATTGTTAGTTTATAAAGTTTTATTTGTATATGATTTAACCTTCACTCTTTTGGTTAGGAGCTGAAACCTAGATTTATAGTGGTATATATTTCTCAGTGAAATTACTTATTTTGTTCATTGCAAAATCTGGACGAATGATAAAAATTACACTCGGCTATTTAAATAACCAGCAAATGAAAATCAACATGTTGCAAAGAAAACTAATTTCGAAAAAGCAAAGAAACATAAAAGAAAAACATGATTAAGATAAAAATATTCAATTATAATTTATAGATTATTATATAAATTAATACTTATAGTTTCTTAGGTTTATATTTATAATAGTCTTAAAATTTAATATTTTATTTAAAGAGAATATAGTTATTTTACTAAATATATATTTTTCATTTTAAAAAACATTGCTTGAGAACTTTTGGCATTTACACTCAAATGATGTGATATTTTATTAGTGTACAGAAATTTAAATTTTTTTTCATAATTAACATTATATATAAAATAGAAATTAATCTTATACAAATATAAACAAACATATAAGTTAACATTACCAAGTTAATTATGTATTTAAAATTATACGTACATGCAAATAAGTAAAAGTATGTGAGTGTCTAGAATATGATTAATTGGAAGTTCTTATGATGAAGTTTTTCGCGAAATATAAAAAAATATTTTTAATTTTTTTTCTAAAAATTATTTTTATCTAAAAATTATTTTTGAATTTTTATCTAAAAATATTTATCTAATAAATATTTAAAAATTTATATTTAAATTTATAAATTTTTGTCTAAAAACTATTTTAAAATATATAAAAATAGTTAAATTTAAATTTAAATATTTATTAGATAAATATATTTTTTATATTTATCTAATAAATATAAAAAATATTTTTAAATTTTTATGTATAAAAGTTAAAAACCAATTTTTAAATAAGACAACATTTTATATTCTGCCACATATTACACTCTAAAAATCATTCATTGATCATGCTCTTATGTTTTTTTTTCGTATATTTTATATATATATATTGCTCTTATGTCGTATTCTAAGGATCTAACTTGGATACACGCTTGGTAAAAGATCCGAGTCAATAAGGACTTTAATATAGAATACAGATACGGTGATTAGACGTATCATTTATCATAACAGACTTGATGTTCACTGATAATGTACGGACCCGCTCATGAGGCCTATTTGGCTACTTCGATGTATTTTTTTTTTTAATAAATTATATTAATAATAGAAATTCAATTCATAAAACACCAGAACAAGGCTTGGCTAACCGGCGAAGAATCAACAATCCTCAGTAATAGATTAGGCTTATCACTCAAGTACATGGAAAAGTATGCTAAAAACAGTGGATGGGAAAAAATCTAGGTTCAAGGGTCCGTTTCCGGTCCCTCATCATCACCGTAGATCCGCGGTTAACGATGTCGACATAACAAAAAGGCAAGCCGACCACTGCCTCTTCACTTCCTTCTCAAAAAAGGTGCCGACATACATATTTGAGGACCACCCGACACTCCTATCTTCACACCAATGACCATATCTCAGAAGATCGAGGATGGGAAATTACCGTTGAGGGGAACCGCCATCCCCAACTCAACCGTCTCTCTCCCCTAAGATCTTAGTCGTGGGGAATCTCGAAAGTCGGCTTTGAACCCGTTAGCTAGAAGTCTGTTCTTTTACGATGAAGCTCGGAGCCGATAATTACAAAACGAACTAACTTGAGAACAAGCAAGAAGACGGGTCCGAGACCACAACTGCTACTAACTCTAGATGGCTCTTTGGACCTGAGCACGATAAACAAACCGGCACTGTCGAAGAAATTCAAACGAAGAACCTCAGCACTGGGAAATCCCGGTTCGACAAGTTATACCACCGAGGAAACCTGCAAAACGGAGACAACCCGAGCTGACACTATCCTCACTACTTGCTGCTTCTGAGAACCGGAAGGCAGTTAGCTTCATAATGCATGTAGTCGCTCCCGTAGCAAAGAGACGACTATTTTACCATGAAGAACAAGAGCGAACACCGATGAAAACTAGCCGGCAGCAACACCGGTAAACTGGAGCAGAAACATGATAGAAACAATGGAGATGAGAAGGAGATCGCCCGAGCTGTGACAAATGGGCCATAGACGACCACATCGTGCTTCGGTTCATCAGATCTCCACACACCTAACGGTTGTGGCACTAGCACGCACCAATAGCCACCACCTAAGAGCGCACCTTCGAGTAGTGAAATCTCTAAAGCTCTCATGACAACGAGAGGAGAGGCTGAGATCCACCAAGACGCCGAGGAGAAGTCCCGAACCAAACACCGTTACCTCACCTCGCACCGGATCACTTGGAGCAGATCTGAAAGAACGTACACCAGATCTGCAGGAGAAGCTCCAAAATCGCCATCACGCGCCGCCGTCTCGTACAACGTGAGCCAAAGAAAAGGGAAAAGCTTGGAACCCACAAGAAACCGTAAAAATCCGACCACTTAACCACATTCGTTTCATCAACCTCATGACATCTCCAGAAAGCTAGAACAAACACCGGATCTAACCCCGGAAGCCTTCGTCGGCAGCGTCTTTTCACCAGAGGGGGTCAACATATCAGAGGGATAGACGAAGGTAGAAAAAGAGGCAAAACAAAACAAAACGGAAGGGAAGAGAAACCCTCCGACGGTGGCGGTAGGGCACACGCGCCGGAGGTTACAAAAGCTACTTTCGAGAGAGAAAGTTTAGAGAAAAGGATGTTTTTTTTTTCAAAAGCTCATTCTATGTATTTTCTTAAATACTAATTAATTTATTTTAAGGACTGGACGTGTACAAACTAAGATACAGACAAGAATCTACTTAATTTAATTTGATTTGTAATTTCTTTAATTGCAGGAGTCTGGCAAAAAAAACTTAAATAATATTCAAGAGTTTAAAAAATATAAAAATTCTAGAGGTTGAAACCCGACAAGCAACTTACTCTAATTTTTTTTTTTCAGATGGAATATAAACAAAATCTTATTTTACCTGGTTAAATAAATGATAACATGCTTTAAAAAATAATAATAACCTAGTTCCTGGCATGATTTGAACTCAAGACCGGTTTTACTTCAAGTTTCCTCCCATCATTAAAGTACTACCATTTGATTCGTAACGAAAAATAAAAAAGTCCAAAAAAAATTGATTAAAAAATATAAAATAGAATCGGAGTTTTAAGTTCATATATATACTTCTAACTAAAATTATGTGACCAATACCTGAAAATTGCGATTTTAATATAAATTTTAACTTTATTCTATTTAATCTTGAATTTTATTAAGTATAATACTTTGTGAAGACTCTAATATCTAGTTATCTTTGGTGACCAAATTATTCTTAATTAAGTAATCCAGTTTAGTAAGTTATCATTTAGGCAATTTTCCTAATTTTTATTTTCGAAATAACACTGGAAAATGAAACGACCAAAATAGGTTTTATCAACGAGATATTATATCTTCATCTACAACTATATAAAAAAAATATTAAAAATGAAATATTTTTTTATAGATCAAACAAAAAATCATTTTCTGTTCTTTCTTTCGAAATTTTAATAAAATAAATTTAATTTTAAAATATTTAAGTAAAAAAACCTTCATAGATATGTATAATATCTTCATGAACATGTGCGATATCTTCCTGAATTTACAATATTTTTTTTTTCAAATTTAGAAATGATTTAATAAATATTTAAATACATTTATTAAATGTAAATTATATGTATATTTAAGAAGATATTTATAAATGTGTATATATTTTTCTAAATTTGTTTTATATTCATTTAGAAAATATTACGCAATATATAACACCTCTTGAAAATTTACAAAAATAAGTTTAAATATGGAAAAAATATTTATAAAATTGAGATATTAAATGCATGTATTTCATCCAATTTTGTAAAAATAATGTTATATATATATATAAATATATATTAAAACTCTTCTTAAATACACATTTAAGAATGTATTTTAAACACATATTTATGAAAAAGTCTAAATTTTATGAAAATATTACACATATCGGTCAGTATCTTTCTAAATTTATTATACTAATCATAAAAAAGTTTTGAAACTTAAATTCAGGAAGATCTTATATATATTTAGGATGATCTTCTGAAAGTTAAATTATACATATTCGGAAAGTATTCATATACTCAAATTAATGAAAGTACCATATATATTAGAAAGTTCTTCCTAAACTCAAATTCATGAAGATATTGTATATATATATATATATATTTAAGAAGGGTTTTCTAAAGATAATTTTATTTTTTGTTAAAAAAATTAACCAACAAGAAAAAAAGATTCAGCAAAATGTTTTTTAAATTGAATTAAGGGAGATTTCAAAAAAAAAACCAAAAGATCCAGTTTTTTTTCAATTATTTTATTAAAATATTTATTTATTTTAATTTTATCTATATAGTAAGATTATAGTTGTCATTTATCTCTTTTTAAAAACTTACTTTAGTCATTTTTATTTTTATGTTCTATTTTGTGGTAAAAAAAAATTATGGCTATCCTATGGTATTTTTAAAAACTATAGTATGGTATTTTCTAAAGGCTATAATATATAAATATAATTATTTATCAAGAAAACTCGCTCAAATGTAGAATTAATTGTTATTGTATTTGATTAGTTGAAAGAATAATACTTTGAAATTTTATTTTAAAAATTCTTGTGAATATATATTTGTAAATATCTTCTATATAACTTAAATATTAGTTAAATGTTAAAAACTCGGATCATTTTATTGCTATAGAGGAGGAAAAGATGATTTTTTAAGAAAAATTATACAGAAATATTCTGATCCTATAAAAATGATCTAACTAGTTACATGCTGTCATGTTTCAGTTTTCTTTTATGATGATGCCGAAATGTAAATTTTTCAGTAGTCAAAACTTAAACTCTAGTGACTTTACCGAATTGAACTTTTACCCTGAAATTAATCACCACCAGACCATAAAATTTGGTTGAGGTTATTATTATCCTTTTTTTTTGTGAAACGGCTATTATTATCCTTAATCTAGACTATCTAGTTATTGCTTTCTAGCGATATTTCCAGTGCCGAAGTCTACTGCTGCTGATCGCTATCCGTTATGCACACACGTCGATGTACCTCCACATCAGCTCTTTATTTCTTTTAATAAAATCATGCATCGGCCCGAGAATTCGAATTTATTGAACCGGTCCTCTCAATCAGATTCATTTTCAACACATGCACATGCTCGTCTAAAGTTGGAGTATTTTGAACGAGTTGAACTCTCAAGGCCTTTGCTTACATTCCATTTCTCCGATCCTTGTTCAGGCTGTTCTCGTCAACAGTTTTTGGTGGTTTTTCTAAACGGCGGCAAAAAATTTAAATACACTGCATGCATGTGACGACGGCGACAAAAGCTTAATCACTCTTCTAAGTTCTAATCGGTCTGTGCTAATGTGTCCGAACTCCTACAAAAATTTTTTTTTTTGTAAACTAACTCCTACAAATATTCCTTCATTGTGAAAATAAAGATTCCCATATTTATCAAACGTCATAGATGGACGATGACGTCTGCAGACACATGCGGACATGCCTCTATATAAAATACTTCATTTAAATATCTGTATATTTTTACATCTTCATGATTTCAAGGCGGACCAAAATTCAAACCTGCAGTTAGAACAGTAGCAGGAACGTTGTAAAACCAATGCTCTCCCTCTTTGCTATTTCACACACATATATGTATACATATTATTTGTATGAACTCACGTAACCCGTGTATATAATATACTATGCACGTACCTCGTGTCAAGAAAAAACATCTACAGAAAAATGGCATGAAATTTATGAATATATTTTAAGTTCAAATTTTTTTTATCAATATATTTAATCCACGTTCTTAATACCCACTCAAATGATTTTCTTCCACGAAACTTTTATCAACCAAAATCATATGTACAGTACAACATTTAAAAATTCGTTAAATTATTAACTTCATAATTTAATACTGTTTCATTTAAAGTAAGATTTTGATTTAGACTATTTCATTTAAAGTACATTTCTGATTTAGTTAATTTCGATAAATCAAGAAATATCATAATAATGTTATTTACAGTTTACAAAAAAAGAAATATCATAATAATGTTCAAAACAAAGAAATATCATAATTTTGATATTATTATAAATATTTTTTAACCGTTAGTCTATTTCGTAATGATAACCATAATTTTGATGTTATTAATTATTAGTTTATATTTCTGTGTCATGGAAATCAATTTTAACCAGTAAGAGTAACCATTAGCAAAAGGAGAAATTAGTTTTCAAACAACATCAACGTTTTTATTTAAAATTTTAAAACAATAGTATACGTTAAATTGTTATTTTCTTACTAATAGTTTATGACGCTTATGCCTTTTTGCGTAGTGTAAATATTCTACCAAAAACGAGCCATATTTATATTGGTATGCATTTAACTTGAAAATAGTCATTTGATTACTCTCTATGTCTCATATCATGTGTTGTTTTAGCTTTTTAAATTTTGTTTCATTATAAAAATCGTTATACATTTTCAAAGCATATACTAACCAAGTTTTCTAATTTTTGCTCTTATCGTTAATTCATTTATTAATATATTTTCTCTGTTTCATTTTAATATATTTATTAACAATCCAAAAAATATATTTTCTCTGTTTCATTTTAATCGTCGTTACAAATTTAAAAACACATATTGATAAAACAGATTTTTTATATTTCCAAATGAAAAATAATTATTTATACTCTTAGACATATTTCAACCAATAGAAAAATAAACAGAATAATTTCATTAGTAATTTTGAATTAAAATTCTAAAACAATATTTATTTTGAAACAAAAAATTTTATTTTTACAATGACCATGACCATTAAATTAAAACATATAGATTATTAAATAGGAAGGAAAAAAAAAGTTTAATAATTTTTTAACATATATGCAAAAACTTTAAAAGACACTTATTATGAAACATACGAGTATTTAACTAGTTGAGAAAATGTCGCTTGAATCTTTGATCTTTCTGTTTTCTCATACCGATACTTTATTTTGTTTGTCGATAAAAATTCTTGTATCAGTACTTCATTTAGGGATGTCAATTGGACACTTTGTCCATGGACGGTTCGTGTCCAAATTGATATGGACAAATATGGTCACGTCCAAATCCGTCCGAAATATTTTCTGTCCAAATGGACTATGTCCAGATACGCCCAAAGTCCAATGGACATAACCAGATGGACATGGACCGTCCATATGTTAAAAATATTTAGGGTTAGTATTAGAGAGAAAAGAAATCTAAAATCAGTTTTACTTTTTTCGTCTCTCGAATCTCTTTTGCGACTCGCGATTCGCTTCTCCGCCTGGTCTTTCCCGTCAAATTTGCAAAATTGCATTTTTCCGTCAAAATCAAAATATTGAGTTTTCCCGACAAAACCGTGAAATCGCATCTTCTCACCAAAACCATAAAATCGCATTTTCCGGCTAAAATTGTGTTCACCAAACCCGCGAAATCATATTTTCTCACCAAACCCGCGAAATCGCATTTTCCCACCAAAACCGTGAAATCGTATTTTTCCGTCAAAACTGTGAAATCGTGTTTTCTCGCTAAAGCCGTGAAATTAAGTTTTACCTCCAAAATCGTAAAAACATAAGTTCCGCCAAAACCGTGAAATTATGTTTTTTTTCGGCCAAAACCGCTAAATTGTATTTTCCCGCCATATCTTTTGTTATATATGAAATTATGAATATGTATATCTTTAAAATTGAAAATTAAACATTTTACATCAAGTAAACATCTGGATTCTATGGACAGTTGAACTGGTCATGGTCCTATTTGAACATGGATTATTTGGACATGAAGCTATTTGGACACTAAAACCAAAAACGTCCAGAAAAAAAAATTCATCTTGACACGCCCACTTCCGTCCGGACGGCCCAGTTGACATCCCTAACTTCATTCTACATTACGCTTCATTCCACATTCTGTACGGCGAGATGACTCAGTATGCTTGTGTAGTTGTGTTTATATCGGTACGATCAATTCATTACAAGCGATTGGTTATCCATCATCCATCACATTTCCATGTATAGGTGCTCTCAAAACTTTTTGATTTATTTTGTATACTCTTTTATTCACATGGAGGAATGGCAGTTGAAATGTGTCTCAGAGCGAGTTAATGTAAACTTCCATACGAAAACATAAGAACATACACGTGAACTTCTTGTAAGTTCTTTTAAGGAATAAATGGAATAAAATTGTTTTTAGGTATTATTTATTGTAGTGCTTTTGGTGTAAATGTACTTTAATTTTGGGTGGTGCCCATGTGCCCATCCTCATCTCCCCCAAGTACCCTTCAATCCTCCATTCAGTTCTTCCTTTCTTTTATTTATTATATTATATCAACGGATAATAGTTTTAATAATTTTGTCTCTCAAAATTTATTAATAACTATTACTTTTGTTATACCATCATTTTACTCAACCCTACAAGTACAACAATGTCGTATAATAAACATACCTATTAATTTAATCCAGAATGTGATACCAAATTCTTTAAAGTGTGGAGATAGAAAATATTTAAGTAAATTATTAGTTCAAGTTATTTGACCCTCATTAGTTCAAGTGTCGACTTAAATTATACACATTAAGGTTATTATTTAAACTTACGATGGTATGTGAACCGAAGGTACATAATACCTATACGGCTATACCTTTTCATCCAAATTATATCGAAATCATTAGCGTTTTATTTATAATAAACCCCATAAAGATGCAACAATAAAGTAATAAACGATATTTAGTTCAAAAAAAAGAAGAAATAAACTATAATTTACCTGAGACGGAGAATCTTCCCTCACCCACTACCAAACAAGCATTCATGTCTGAGATCTTGAAGAATGAGTTGGTGGTTTAAGTTCTACTCTGTCTACATCCCTTTTTCCTGATCTAGACAATTTTTTAATGATCACCTTTTGATATTCAGCTAATAGGCTCTTAATCCTTACTTTAGCTACTTAAATGGTCTCCTTTAAATCTAATGTCGTATTAGAAAAGGAAAAAATACATTTTACTTTCGAAGTATTTGAAATTGGTATTTCTAATATTTTAATATTACTCACGAAAAATTATTCATCAAACTAATAGTTGATTGTGCGAAATTAAGAATGAAATAGTCGTCCGTTAATTCATCAGTGGAAAATAACGTTTTCTGTCAACTTCTTAACGGTTGAATATTCTAATCATAATTCTGTGCAATCAAATTATTTGAAGAACAGATATGCAAAAATAATATTAAATATTTAATTTGCCAATTGAAAATATTTAAGGAATTAAAAATTCATTTTCATTATATTCTGATATTTGGACTGAAAGTCGTGAACATCAATCTTAAAAAAAAACATAAATAAAAAAATTTCAAGTTAAATAAATCATTGTACTAGATCTTTACCATTAGAAAGAATTTTTTGAGTTTTTATAATAACATATAAAACAATACAAAATAACTACAGTTACATTGTATTGTTGATATTATAAAATAATTTTAGATAATTTTTGAAATAATTCCTAATAAAAAAAATTATCAGTTTGAACCAATATAAAAGATAATTAATCCTAGAAAATGATTTTTTTTTTGTTTTTAAGAATATATAAAATAATATAAGATAATTACATTTGCATTATATTACCGATGTACAATATATGATTATCTAAAGTAAGGATTACTACATATAGTTATCCAAAGTAGAGATTCAATGTATAACATATAATTGTCTAAGTAATATGAAATCATCCATAAGTGATTTTATAAACATGAAGTATATCAACAAAACTACGGAACTATAATTATTTGTATTGTTTTGTGCGTCACTGTAGAAACTCAAAAATCCTTCAAAATGTGGATAATCTCATATAGTTTCATCAAAAAATTTTATATATTGGTTATATCTAACTTTGGTTATATCTAACTTGAAAATATTTAAAATTGTAATGAAAAAAAAGAGAGATTTTTTTTTAGTTCCTCAAATTTGCAATCAGTAAATTAAATATTCAAGTATTATATACGGATATTTATTCTTCAACTCATCATTGATTGTGCACAACTATGATTAAATAGTCTTTTCAAAAAAAATATCATGATTAAATAGTCAACCTTTATATTGTTGACGAAAACCATTATTTATGTCAATTAGCTAACAGTTCACTGTTTCATTCTCAATTTCACGCAAGAGACTAATAGTTAAACAATATTTTTATTTTTTGTAACTTAGTTAAACAATAATTTGTGCGGGCAATATTTGAGTATTAAATTACTGATTTCAAATATTATTTGAATAAATTGTTTTTTTTGTCAGCAACATAAACAGATTCATATAGATTCTATAAACTAAATTGGTAATTCTACTTCTATATGAACAACAAACGACGATTTTGTTGCACTGCATGTTAGATTGTATGCCTTTGAATTATGCGTTTGTGGTATGAACTATTGGAACTTCTCTTCAAAAATGTATTTTTCCTTTGGAAAACATGTTTAAAACTAGAACTCATGCAGAGTAATATCATTTTAATTTTTGTTTTAAAATAAGTATCATTAATTTTAGAATTTCAACTATATATTAATTAACTTTATATGTTATATGATTCTTAATTTTATCTAGTATATATATTTTTATATTGGTTGAAATATAGTTAGATATATAAGTAATGATATTTTTGCTTATAAAATATATAAAACTAATTTTTTTTATTAATATATGTGTGTAATCTAAAATAACAATTTTTAAAATAAAACCAAAACGATAATTAAAATAAAACCAGGGGAATACAAAATTTAGAGTGAGAAATTCTATGTTATTTTTCTTTATACTTGAGCTTTGTTTGGTTCTAATTTTCTGAGGAGTGTATATATTTTTTCCAAGAGAGCCTGTTGGATTTTATTGTTTGTGAAAAATTTACGAGAACTTAGATTTGTAGAATTAAAATTTGGATGTAATTGTCAATATAAGCTTAAACAAAAAAGGTTACAAGGAAAAAATAAGATAAACTAACAAAGAGTAACCATTTTTAACTACTAATAAAAGAAGAAAAATAATTATCTAGTCTTCTGGTTAAGTATTATCATCATTGTTATTATTGCTACGCTACTTTTTATCATCCACAAATTTGTAGTTATTCACAGAAATGAGATAATCTTGCTTAAATATTATTCAATTTATCTTTTGTTAATATCAAAGTTATAGTTTTATAAAAAAAAGTTCTTTGGTGAAAGAGATATTTCAGTCACAAAAAATAAATATCTGAATATATACACATATAGATTTAATAGTTCTTTTTTCTGGTGACAATTATATCTGCATAATTTGTCTTTTCCGAAAACTGAAACTCAAACCTTTTGATATAAAAATTGCGTTCCATGAAATTTAAATCTCATATCTAGATGTAGAAACTTTTAAACTTTAACCACTAAGTCACAATGATTTCACAAAAATCTAATAGACTAAAAAAAACTTAAACAATCAAGAAAAAAAAGCTAAACTAAATAACTAAGAGTAACCAGATTTAACTCTCTCTAATAAAAAAAAAAGAATAATACTTGGATTCATCCCTGTGGTGAATTCTCAAATTCACCTCAACTTTAAACACCAATCAAATTGTCATGTAAAATTAGTAAAGAAAAAACAAAATTAAAAAAAATGAAAAAAAACTACGCTATCTATAACTTCTTCTTCTTCTTCTTCATAATACACAAAGAATATTGAAATCTATGCTTCTCAAATTGGAATCTACCATCATCTCTCTATATATCCTAAATCTAAATTCTATACCCTAAATCTAAAATCAAACCCAAACTCAAATCCTACACTTTAAATCCAAACCTGAGACTTTAAATTCTAAAGGAATGAAGTCGACATTAACACTAAACCCTAAATCACAAACCTAAACCTTAAACCCAAACTTAGATCTTGAACCCAAACTTGAAGTTCTAGAGAAACAATATCAACATTAACCCTAAACATTAAATTCTAAATCATAAATCTTAAATTCTATATTTTAATTTTAAAAACTAACTAGAATTGAAAGCATATGATTGTAGAGTCCAATTTGACAAGCAAAACTCTCAATATTCTCTGTGATGATGAAGAAAAAAAATCATAAACAAAGTTAACAAAACACAAAACAAGTTGCAGTCGTCCTTTTTATTTTCACTTTTTTTTTTCTTTTTAATTTTTTTTTTACTTACCTGATAATTTGATTTGTGCTTAGAGTTAAGATGAATTCTCAAATTCACCATATAACCCAAGTTTTGTTCAAAAATAAACTATTTAACTAAAGAGTCTTGTAGTTGTAGTGGTGAAGATATTTAAGTCATTAATATAGAGATTTGCTATATCTGATAGTTTATGATTTGCTTAAATTCCCCAATTTAGGCTTATTTTATCATTTTTATTCCCAAAACAATAATGATAGCCTCGTTGAACCAACATCTTAAACTAAAAAAAATTACAGAGTTGGTTAAAAATCTAACTCCATCATCCTCTCTCTGTTTGAGTCTTTCTATTTAGTAACTCCACCATCCTCTCTCTCTCTCTCCTTCCCTTTAGGTGCCTATATAAACAATGCCACGCACAGTCATTTAGTCCCAAACCATTAACCATCTCTCTCTTTCTCTCTAGCTATTACTGCTTCTGTTCGAAAACAGAGCACACTAGAAGAAGAAAAAAAAAAGAAAAGAGGAAACAAAAGGGAGAGAAGATGGGTATAATGATGATGATGTTTGGTCTTTTTCTGATCATTGTCTGCATCTGCTCCGCTCTTCTCCGATGGAACCAGATGCGATATTCCAAGAAAGGTCTTCCTCCTGGTACCATGGGATGGCCAATTTTTGGTGAAACCACTGAGTTTCTCAAACAAGGACCAAATTTCTTGAAGAACCAGAGACTCAGGTACAACAAGTTTAGTTAAACTCTGTTCGTGGGTCACTTGGTCATTTAGGTTTGTGAGAAACTAAAAAACTCTTCTCTTATCAGATACGGGAGTTTCTTCAAATCCCACATTCTTGGTTGCCCAACAATAGTCTCAATGGACGCAGAACTCAACAGATACATTTTAATGAACGAGTCGAAAGGACTAGTCGCTGGCTACCCACAATCTATGCTTGATATCCTCGGGACAAGCAACATTGCTGCGGTTCACGGACCGAGTCACCGGCTGATGAGAGGCTCATTGCTCTCTCTTACGAACCCGGCCATGATGGAAGAGCATCTATTGCCTAAGATTGATGCATTCATGAGAAGTTATCTTTCTGGTTGGGATGAGTTCGAAACCGTTGATATCCAAGAAAAGACCAAACATGTACGTTCTTGCCTTTCTTTCTCTTTCTTATTTTTTTTTTTTAGACATTGAAATCTGAATCTCTGGTCTCAACCTTTATTATGGATTTAATGTTTTAATATGTGAGAAATTTATTTACTTAAAAAAATTATCATGAAATTTATTGTTATAATTTAGTTTTATCAAAAGATACGTTAACATTATATTTATTATTAGTAAATTTTTCAATACAAGATGAAGACATTAACTAATAATTCTTTGGTTCGATTTTGTTTCACACGTATTAAGAATTTTTTTTAATAAATTCGTATGTTTCCGTTTTATGCAGATGACCTTTTTATCATCGCTGTTACAAATAGCAGAGACTTTGAAAAAACCAGAGGTTGAAGAATATAGAACTGAGTTCTTCAAGCTTGTTGAGGGAACTCTTTCGGTCCCAATCGATCTCCCTGGGACGCAATACCGTGGTGGAATCCAAGTAAAATACTCAAAATCTTGATATCAAAAAGATTAAAAAGAAAATAGTGAAAGTTACTGACCTGTTTGGTTACTTCTCAGGCAAGAAATAATATCGATAGGTTATTGACAAAGCTGATGCAAGAACGGAGAGAGTCAGGAGAAACTTATACAGATATGTTGGGTTACTTGATGAAGAAGGAAGATAACCGATACTTGTTAACCGATAAGGAGATAAGAGATCAAGTATTAACGATCTTGTATTCGGGATATGAGACAGTCTCTGTAACTTCCATGATGGCTCTTAAGTATCTCCATGATCACCCTAAAGCTCTTAAAGAACTCAGAGTATGTTCCTAAGAAACACAACTGATTTTTTCGAGTTTCTGACGGTTTAATCCGGTTTGGTTATTGATGATTGGTTCTTGATTACAGAGAGAACATTTGGCTATAAGAGACAGAAAACGACCTGACGAACCGCTTAATCTTGACGATATTAAATCCATGAAATTCACACGAGCTGTGAGTATTTTTCGTACACAAATTAAACTACTAATATTTTTTTGTTCTTGGTTTCAGTTTTTCACCTTGTCATTTATTTATTCCTTTTGGACAATTTTCTTAATAGGTGATCTTTGAGACATCAAGATTAGCAACGGTTGTTAATGGCGTCCTGAGAAAAACTACTCACGACTTGGAACTCAACGGTAAGAAACTAGTATTATAATTTGATTGAAACTGAAGATTTTTTTTTTATCTTTATGTGTGTTTGAGAGAGAGAGAAATGTGGGCATGTGGACCTTACATTACATCAATTATTTACAAATATAAACCAACCAGTCCAGCAAAGCAATCATCTCCCCGTGACCCCATGGTTTTAGTTCAATTATTTTTACAGAGGAGAGGATCAACCTTTAATTTTGCAATCTTGATGAAAACATTGTTATTTGTATAAATACTAAATAGGTCTCATTTAAATACATTTACAGGGTATTTAATCCCAAAAGGTTGGAGAATTTACGTCTACACAAGGGAGATTAATTATGATACATCTCTGTATGAAGATCCAATGATCTTTAACCCATGGAGGTGGATGGTTAGTATTTGCAATACTCTGTTTCTTTTTGGTACTCTTGTGTTTTGTTATGTAGAAACTTGAGGCTCACATAGATGGTTTCTTTGGGTATTTAAATATGCAGGAAAAGAAAATGGAATCAATGAGCTACTTCTTACTCTTTGGAGGTGGATCAAGACATTGCCCTGGAAAGGAACTAGGAATTTCGGAAGTCTCGAGCTTCATTCACTACTTTGTTACAAGATACAAGTATGTTCTTAATCCATGTTTCTTTAATGTGCAAAGCACTGATTTTTTTTGTTGTTGTTTTGACGGATGATTTGAGATTTTAATGTTTTGATTTTCCTTGTGCAGATGGGAGGAGAAAGGAGGAGATAAACTAGTGGTATTTCCCAGGGTTTCTGCACCAAAAGGATACCATCTTAGGGTTTCACCTTACTGACTTTCGTTTGACCTAATATTCATGTTATGTATATATAATTAGTTAAGGGTCTTTTTGTTAGGGTTAATTAACCTATTTTTACCTCTCGAGATCTTAGAAGAGATAGGACTATGTACAGGGAGAAAAGTGGAACATAGAAATTAATAGAAATAATATATTTTTAAAATGTTGAGCTCAGTCTCTAATCTTGTACGTTTTTACATTTCATAATTATTGTCTGAACAACTGCGTCATGATGACCAGTTTTATTCTAATAACAGTGTTTTTTTACGAACAAATCTAATAACAATATTTGCTTTACGTTTTCTGATGTTCAACTAGTGTTTTCATTATTCAAAATCTTAACGTCACTTGTTCTTGGAAGTTGGAACAAGATGGTGATGGAATATAAGTATGATTCATAAACTGTAAAAATAACAAACAGAGATACATTGTTGACGAAAAAGTATCAGGGATACATCATTAGTACCTCGAAAGGTTTTGACAATGACAACTAGATATAAATTGCTTAATCAGTTATTGAAAATATGAAACTAGTAATCATATATTTATAAGAATATGATGATCTCAGGAAAATGTTTAGGGGATTAACATTTGTGATTATGCAAATCGGACTGGATAGTCATTTTATGCACTTGTTTGAACCCATCTAGCCCACGATAGCTATTGACGAAATTTCAACATGAGGATTTATATCTAATGAAAAGCCCACAACTCAGGTTAGTCAACCAATTTAAGTTTCACACGAACCTTCTTGGATTAATTCTACTTCCAAGATATGGTAAGTCAGAGCTGAATTCATCAGGTTCAATCCCTCCTTTCTCAGAGGCTCCAATTTTCACTGTGAAATAACGTGAATCTCGTATATCCATGTAAAGAGAGTCAAGTGATCAGCTCACAGTTCTATTTATTTATAAAACCTACAGAGCATTGATCGATGTCTGACGCCATATGCCTAGAACCAAATATACTTGAAAATAACTTTTCTTAAATCTTTATGCAATTCTTCACGTTCGTTATCAGATGCATAGATAACTTGCGTTTTGCTACCAGATGTTGGGTATCGATTGATTTCAATCTCACATCTTTAGTAGTCGAAAGAAAGAAAACCAACGACTGAGGTACATCTCAGTGAATCTCAGTTGGTTCACGATGCTTTTACTAATAACAAAGCCGCTTAACAACAAAAGCTTGCAAGATTTAAAATTTAAATGCATGCATCTTGAATGAGAAACTTTTTATAGTTTGTAATCGTACTTAGCTCTGTAACTAGATGATTCTTGTGTGAGCTCGTTAGCTCGATGTCTCGTGTACTTCATGATTCACCAAATGACAGGCCGGGAGCATCCACTAACGAACCAAGCAAATCCCAAAAGCCCAAAATGTTTCCCCAAATGTCTACATATACGCTGAATCGTTGACTTTGGCGCTTTACTCTTTTTTTTAAACACATTACTAACTAAAGATTTATTTGTTTGATGGCATTGGAAAACTACTAAACAGCTACATGCCCACTAAATTTTCACAGGGCGCCAGATTTCTTACTAGCCATGGACATTCGATTATCGGTTCTAAAAAGTTAGAATTCATTCGGGTATTTATAAATTTGGTTTGGTTCGAGTAACAAGGATTCGACTAATATACAAGGTAATTTTGCATTCATTTAGTCACTACAAAAAAACATTGATATTCTGAGGGAAATTCCGAGGGAAAATGAATTCCTCGAAAAATTCTGACGGAATTCCGAGGAAATTCCGAGGAACACCAGAAATGGGGGGTTCCTCGGAATTTCCTCGGAATTTTCCGAGGAAATGACATTTCCTCGGAAAATTCCGAGGAACTTCCGAGGAATGTGTGTCCGTCGGAATAAACCGACGGATTTTTCTAAAATTCCGAGGAAATTTTGTAGCCGTTAGATAGCCGTTGGGGTAGCCGTTGGGCGATTTCAAAAATTCCGAGGAAATTCCGAGGAAGGGATGCTTTTCCTCGGAATTTCCTCGGAATGTCCTCAGTATGTCGGCATGATTACTTCTATAAATACAGCCACCCCTCTTCCTCTTCATTCACTCCATTTCTTCTTCTTTCCTCCCAAACACGAATTTGCTTTCAAAAAAACATGTCTTCTTCAAATTATTATCGTTCTTGGATGGATCAACCTCATTTGGATCCGAACACGAGATTGCTTACGAAAGAATACGAACGAGGTCTACAGGAATTCATGAGGTTAGTTCAACGACAACCGGAAGCGGAAACAGGTAAGTTAAGATGTCCTTGCTCTAATTGTAAAAAAAGAAAGGTTATTAAAGAGTTGGATGTTTGGACACATATTTATTTAAATGGGTTTACACGAAGTTACAAAATTTGGTATCATCACGGGGAAACTGATTATGAACTTGGTAGTACTAGCGAACCTCAGCCGGTGGTTAGATTAGAAGAACCAATTAGAACGGATGTAGATTATGGTGTAGGTACTGAGCAGATGGTAAATGATCATTTTAGAGAGGAAGATTTACCGAATGCAGAAGCTAGGAGATTTTATGATATGTTGGATGCTGGAAAGCAACCTTTGTATGAAGGTTGCAGAGATGGTCATTCAGCTTTATCATCTGCTACAAGACTGATGGGCATTAAAACAGATTATAACTTGGCTGAAGATTGTGTGGATGCGATAGCTGATTTTGTAAAAGGTGTTCTACCTGAGGATAATGTAGCTCCAGGTTCATACTACGAGGTTCAGAAACTCGTATCTGGTGTTAGTTTACCGTATGAGGTAATAGATGTATGCAGCGATAACTGCATGATTTATTGGAGGGCGGATGAGCAGCGAATTACATGCAAATTTTGTGGGAAGCCTCGTTACAAAGATACGAGTGGAAGAGTTCCAGTGCCACATAAGAGGATGTGGTATTTGCCTTTGAAGGAAAGGTTGCAGAGGTTGTATCTTTCGGAACGCACAGCGCAACGAATGAGATGGCATGCGGAGCACTCAACAGATGGTGAGATTAGACATCCTTCAGATGCAAAAGCGTGGAAGCATTTCCAATCTTTGTATCCCGACTTTGCATATGAGAGAAGAAATGTCTACCTTGGATTATGAACTGATGGTTTCAGCCCGTATGGGAAGAGTGGAAAACAATATTCTCTATGGCCAGTCATTGTTACACCATATAACTTACCCCCAAGCTTGTGCTTGCGACGAGAGTTTTTGTTTCTCTCCATACTCGTTTCCGGACCAGAGCATCCTAGGAGATCACTTGATGTGTTTCTTCAGCCACTAATATATGAGTTGCAACAACTATGGGCTCAAGGTGCTGAAACATACGATATTTCGTGTAAAGAAAACTTTCAAATGCGGGCAGTACTAATGTGGACAATAAGTGATTTTCCAGCATATGGTATGTTATCTGGATGGACAACGCATGGGAGGCTATCATGTCCATATTGTCAAGATGACACAGATGCTTTCCAACTAAAGAACAGAAGAAAAACGTGTTGGTTTGACTGTCACAGACGATTCCTACCAGCTGATCATCCATACCGTCGGAGTAAGAATTTGTTTAGGAAGAACAAACAGGTGTTTTATGGTCCACCTGAGGAAGTTAGTGGGGAAGGTTTGAAGACACAACTAAGAGATTATGGTGCAGAAAGGACGCCAGACGTTGGTGGACATGAGCATTTTCCGGTAGATGCTGTTGGAGATCTACATAACTGGCACAAAAAAGTATTTTCTTTGATTTGCCATACTGGGAGCATCATCTGCTAAGGCATAATTTAGATGTCATGCATATTGAGAAGAACTTTTTTGACAATCTCATGAACACGATCCTTAACGTTAAAGGTAAAACAAAGGATAATTTGAAGTCAAGACTGGATTTAGTCGATATATGTGCTCGTCCAGAACTTCATGTTGATGAGAATGGTAGGGCTCCTTTTCCCATATACCGACTTGATGCAGAAGGGAAAAATGCATTCTTTGATTGGATTTCAAACGATGTGGAGTTTCCAGATGGTTACGCATCTAATTTGCGTAACTGTATCGACAGAAAGGAAGGAAAGTTTATTGGCTTGAAAAGTCACGATTGCCATGTGATGATGCAGCGCCTCATTCCGTTCGCCTTCAAAGAACTATTACCACGAAAAGTTCATGAAGCAGTTGCAGGGATAAGTGCTTTCTTCCGCGATTTATGCAGCAGATCAGTGACTCTTGAAGGTATTTCAAATTTGAAGACTAACATAGCTGTGATTCAGTGCAACCTTGAGAAGATTTTTCCTCCCTCATTTTTTGATGTTATGGAGCATCTTGCTATTCACCTGGCAAGAGAATTGGAACTTGGTGGTCCTGTGCAGTATAGATGGATGTATCTGTATGAACGGTATATGTTCTATTTGAAGAAGATGGTGAAAAATTTTAGTAGGGTTGAAGGTTCTATAGTTGCACAGATGATCAACCATGAAATTTCGAACTTTGCGGAGCACTACTTTCCAGCAGAAGTTCAGACCAAAAACAGAAGATCTGCTAGGCATGATGATAGAGGCGAACGGGCAACATATCATGTTCAGGTTCCAGACATTTTCACCGAAGTTGGACGACTTAGTGGAAAACCAAAGGACCGTCGACTTACTGAGCACGAGCGAAGTCATTTGCAGACATATTTGCTCACCAACTGCGAAGATGTTCTTCCATATGAGAGGTAAGTTTATTATCTTACAAAATTTTATTTTAACAAATTGACATTTAAATCTTAAATAATTTTATTATTGTCATCATATGTACAGGATTTTCATGGCACAAAAGCGGTTAGAAGATAGATACGCCACAGAGGCGGAACTAGAAGAAATGAAGCAGAGAGAATTTGCTGGATGGATGTTTACTTATGTGAGTGCCTTAAACAAATTAAAATAACATTTATCATATATTTATACTAATTCATATTTATTGATATAATCTACTTATGTGCTATTAATAGGTGTATGATGGTTTGGCCAGAGGTGAAACATTTGACGATTGGATACGCGAGATGGTGGTTGGCCCCAACTGTGTTGTGAAGTCATATCCGAGATTTTGTATTCGAGGATATGCATTCGCAACTGAAAAGAGGAGACGTTCGCGAACCACCTATGATGCTGGCGTTTGTTCTGCATCAGGAGATGATGTATACTACGGACACATACATGAGATTTTGGAAATCAAGTATTTGGGTTTGCTTGGATTGCGCTGTACTGTTTTCTATTGTGATTGGCACGACAACACTCCAGATCGAGGTGTGACAACAGATGCATTTGGTGTTACATCAGTACATTCGAGACGAAAGCTGCAATATTATGATCCTTTCATTCTTGCTTCTCAGGCCGATCAGGTAAGTTATTCTTGTTATAATTCAGAATGCATGATTGATCATAATTTATACTTTTACTAATATATTTTAAAATGTAATAGGTTTGTTATATCAAGTACCCACGGAGGGGGAACAGAGATGATCCATGGGTTACTGTTACAAGAGTAAACCCGAGAGGTCGAGTTCAGGGAACTTCAGAGCTGGAAGAACCACTGCAACCAATCACAACCGCCAACTTAAGTGCAGCAGAAGATGTAGCGGAAGGTGGCCTTGTAGTCGATTTGACCGATTTTGCAGAGGAAGCCGTCGTTCACGCAGAAGATGAACCAATTATTGGAGAGTTTCACCAAGATCCAGATTCCGATTCATCTGGTGATGATGAGTCGGAACCAGAGTAGTTTTTTTTTTTTTTTTTTTGGAAATACCGAGGAAATTCCGAGGGAAATTAGGGTTTCCTCGGAAAGATTCAGGGATTTGAAAAAAAAGTGACAAAAAACATGTTTCCTCGGAATGTCCTCGGAAATTTCCGAGGACATTCCGAGGAAATAGGGGTTTTCCGGAAAAAACCACCAGTTCCTCGGAATGTCCTCGGAAATTTCCGAGGACATTCCGAGGAACTGGTGGTTTTTTAACCAAAATACCCAACTTCCTCGGAATGTCCTCGGAAATTTCCGAGGACATTCCGAGGATATAGGGTTTTTGAACCGAAAACAACGATTTGCGGATTGAATAACAAGTATGTAACCTTCATTATGTATCTTCACCATGTTAAGAAGTCAAACTTTGGTGTTTTACACAATAACAAACACTTTTACGATTGCTTGAACGAAAATCACACAACATAAGATAAACACTTATACACTTTAACAAACGTTAAAGGAAATACTTACAACTGTTTTCGAAATTTTGTTATTTCATGGTTTATGATCAGCTATACAAAGTATTATCAATGGTATGCATTACATTTGTATTAGAAATGAAATATGGCAAAAAAAATAGAAATTTGAAACCCCAAACCCTTGTTCCTCGGAATGTCCTCGGAATATTCCGAGGACATTCCGAGGAACAAGGGTTTTTTTTTTAAATCCAGTGTTCCTCGTAATGTCCTCGGAATATTCCGAGGACATTCCGAGGAAAACTTTCCCTCGGAACATTTTCATTTCCCCGGGAACCCTAGCCGCCAAACATTTCGGGACCGAGGAAATTCCGAGGACCCCTTAATATTTCTGAGAAAATTCCGACGGAAAATGTCCGTCGGAATCCTCATAAATTAGGTTTATGCGGGATCCTCTCTTCCCCATTTCCTCTCTTCCTCATTTCCTCCTTGCGCCTCCTCCTTGCTCTCTCCTCCGCCTCATCTCCTCCAAGCCTCTCTCCTCCACGCCTCCTCCTCTCTTCCTCTCTCTCTCCGTGCCTCTCTCTCTCCGCGGTCATCCTCCGTGCCTCTCTCTCTCCGTGCCTCTCTCTCTCTGTCCCTCTCTCTCTCCAACTCCATCATGTAAGATATCATCTTCCTCTCTCAATTTTTTAGATTTTCATAAGTTAGAAATCGAATTTTAGGTTGTTAGGTTGGAAATTTTAGGATTGAATGGATTATAGGATTTGATTGTTGTTTGTGTAACATGTTTAATAATTTTGGAATTTTTTTTTTCAGTTTTGGTTCAAAACCAATACGTTTTTGAAGTTAAAAAACGTTTTTTGAATTTTAAAAACGTTTTTTGAATTTTAAAAATGGGTATATGATTTTTAAAAACGCTTTTAACTATTTTTGAAATTATTAAACTATTTTTGTAATTTTAAAAATATTTTGGTAATTATTATAATATTTTTGTAATTATTAAAACTATTTTGTAATTATTAAACTATTTTTTTAATTATTAAAACTATTTTGTAAATTTTAAACTAATTTGTAAATTTTAAACTAATTTGTAAATTTTAAACTATTTTTGTAATTTTAAAACTATTTTATTAATTTTAAAACTATTTTTGTAAATTTTAAACAATTTTGTAAATTTTAAACTATTTTCTAATTATTAAACTATTTTTGTAATTTTAAAACTATTTTTGTAATTTTAAAACTATTTTTGTAATTATTAAAACTATTTTTGTAATTTTAAAAAAAATATTTGTAATTTTATAAATATTTTTGTAATTATAAAAAATATTTTTCTAATTATTAAACTATTTTGGTAATTATTAAACTAATTTTCATAATTATTAAAAAAACTATTTTTATATCATCAATTACAGGTCTTATGATGATGATCAGAGTCGGCCTCTCCGACAGCGTCGTGCTCGTGGCTCGGGGAGCCACTCCGTTCAGGAATTCCCATCCCCCCGCAGCTCCTACCATACATCTCCCTCTCCATTTCCCGACGCTCTTTCTGGTTCCGGTGCTGCACCCACTATTCCGCCTCATTATCAGGGTCCTCCGGAATTGATGAGGGTTGCAGAGTTTGTTCGACAACCGGGTCGTGACTGTCTCCCGTTTCTCACTCCGTATCCATCTGGAGAGGGTCAAACCTGGTTCGACCGTTCCTCGAGCAAGATCAGCACCTTTATCAACCGTATGATGTATGTATCTTTGGATGTGGGACATCCGACTCTCGCAGACTTCCCTACCGCCAAAAAAATCATGTGGTTTCAGCAGTTTGCGGTAAATATTCTAAATTTTTTTTTTAATTTAATTTGTAATATTAATTTTTTACTAATTATGTTTTTTTTCAGCAAGAATTCAACTGGAATCCCGACAACACCTTGTTTATCTATTACCACTTTGTGCATAAAGTGATGACCAATTATTCGTATCAAATCCACGAGTGGAAGAAGAAGTGGCTGTTGGGCCAGGTTTTTTTTTATTTTAAATAATTTTAAATTTTTTTAAATTTTTTTTTTTTACATCTAATATTTTTTCTTAAAGGTCCCAAAGTCGATAAACCCCACGGTCTTCGAGGAGTTGATTGTCCATTGGTGTAAGGACGAGACGAAAGCGACTTCTTCAACCAACTCCACCAACCGCAATAGCACTCGTAAAGGCAAGGGCGTCTTCAAGCACAACTTAGGTGCTCAGTCCCAAGCCACTCTGAGGGATCGCATGGTAATTCACTTTTTATTCTATTTTTAAAGTTTTGAAATTTTTTTTTCATCTTTTCTTCTAATTACTAATATTTATCTTCATATCAAGGTGAAAGAAAATGATGGTGAGCCGGTTGATGATTTCGCCCTACTAAAGAGGGCGTATACCAACAAGAAGACCGGCGAGATTGATGATGGTGTTGTGAAGAATGTCGTCGACCTCATCAACACTCAGGTGGAAGAAGAAGCGTCTCAGATGCAAACCGAGGACGAAGAGTCGACGGGTACACAATTGCCTCGGGCTCGGATCAACGAAATCGTTGAATCGGTAAGTTCTTTTATAAAATTTCAGTTCATCTTAATAGCTATTATTTACATTTTTTTATTTTCTATTTCAGGCGGTTCCAAAGAGGAAGGGCCGATTGTTCGGTTTGGCTCGTCGGTCCCGGTCGGTTTCGTCTTCTGCTGCACCACCGCCCTTTGTTGATCCCGAAGCACTTATGGGTCAATTGCATGACAAGGATATCCGCATATCTGCGTTGGAGACCCAGATGGCGACTCAACAGGCGCGCTTCGAGCAACAGTATGCGACCTTCGAGGCACAGCAGGCGGGCTACGAGGAACAGAGGAGGCTGAACCAGCAGATGATGGACATGATGAGGACGTTGCACCCGAACGTCCAGTTCCTGACCCTGCAAAACCCGAACCCGAACCCGAACCCGAACCCGAACCCGAACCCGTAGTTTTTTTTTCAAAAATTTGTAATGTTTCAAAACTTTGTTATGTTTTTTAAATTTGTAAGATTCTGAATTTTAATTTTATATTTTTGAAATTAAATTTCTAAATTTAAATTTTTTATTTTCGAATTTATATTTTAATATTTTTTAAAATTTTTTTTTTTTTTTTTAAATTCCGAGGAACGTTCCCTCGGAATTTTCCGAGGCTTGTATTCCTCGGAAAATTCCGAGGGAACCTTCCTCGGTTTGTTCCAAGGACTATTCCGAGGGACTAGTTCCTCGGGAATTTCCGAGGAACCTATCCCTCGGAATAATCCGACGAACTGCTCCCTCGGAATACTCCGCTTCCGAGAAAGAACGTTCGTCGGAATAGTCGTCGGAATATACCGACGGACGGTTCCTCGGTATTTTCCGACGACCATTCCGACGACTACCCTTCCTCGGAATCTCCTCGGTATATCTGTTCCTCAGAATGTCCTCGGAAAATTCCGAGGAAATTCCGAGGAACTAACGAATTCCGAGGAGATTTTTCCGAGGGACTATTTCCTAGGAATCCCGTCGGAATACGGTTATTCCGACGGAATTCCTAGGCATTTGGCCCTCGGAAAACGCATGTTTTCTTGTAGTGAGTGTTTTGTATTGGTTCCAACTTTTTTGTTAATTCAGATTTAAAAACTTAAAAAAATTAGGGTTTCCAGAGTAAATGTCAGATTTTTCAGATTAATATTTGGATAATTAGGATAAATTAAAATATTTCTGATAAAAATTATTCTCCTAATTTTAAAGGTATTTTGATTTATAAATAATATTTTTTAATTGTCCATCAAGAACTCTTTCTCACTTTTTTTTCTGAATAACCCAGTATATCCTAACCTCCACCGGAAAGTCCAGATGTTAAATTGTATACCCAATGACCAGCGGGATTCGACCCCGTATTGGAGTCGATGCTCTCTCAAGACTACTGGTCCGTTACCGTTTGATTAAGAACTCTCTCTCTCTCTCTCTCTCTCTCTCTCTCTCTCTCTCTCTCTCTCTCTCTCTCTCTCTCTCTCTCTCTCTCTCTCTCTCTCTCTCTCTCTCTCTCTCTCTCTCTCTCTCTCTCTCTCTCTGTTCCTTCTTTTGAACTAATTTTCTTCTCATGTTCGGTGTTTCGAACCTAGTTACTGCTCGTTTTCTTTTATAATTTCTGGTGTTTGAAGTTGTGATTGGTTAGTCATGTCTGATGTTAGGTTGATAGAACATAATGAAAGTTAGGATGTTAGATGCATTTTACATGTTGTATAAGAACACTCATATTTTATAAAAAGACATGAGGGACTGCCTTGTGTTGATGTGAGAGAAAAAATGTTGTTTGTTGGTTGATTACTATGAATGCTTGATATGATTGTACTGTACGAGATAGGTTACTAGAAAGAATTGAACAATAAGTTAATAGATGAATGTATCAAACTTAAATATGAATGATATATTGTGAAAGTTGAATTGCTTGTGACACCAAAAATCGGTGGCATCTAGAATAAAGACAGTCGGTAGGATTAGAATTAAAAAAGAATGAAGGCTGATAAGATTGAAAGTCGATAAGGTGTCCAGACAATAAAACGCTTTTGGAAAGTTGAATTGGGTTAGAACGCGTTGATGAGTTGAATTTCAATTAGATCGTGTCGATGAGTAACTGTATGCAGAACATGTAGATGAGTAACTGCCTGTAGAATGCGTCAATGTGTGTGTGCTAGTGCGTTAGAATGCATCAATGAAGTGGCTGGTAACAATGAGGAGAATCTGTGGTTTACTATATGAGTTTATCAGCGTTGTTGGGAGCGATTAGAATCACTCGTGGTAGAGATAGATCCTACTATAAATAGATCCTAGATTTTTTCTATCACTTTCACTTAACAAATATATGTGCGGTGATGACTGCATTCATTACATTATTTGATAATATCTTTGATTGCTTGATCAGTTCAATTTTGCATTGAGTAGTATATAAACTCATGCGGAGAATTGGTTTGCAATCGCTTCATTTGAGTAAGCCGTACTCATGTTACCCTTTCCATTCTTCTATGTACGGGACTTAAGTAAAACTGGTGAATATAATTGGATTAGTGTGTTATACAAAATGAACACATCTGGGGATAACAAGATATGATAAACTGTCTGGTCGTGTAAACACATGTCTCTAATCCCATGTTCGTGAACCCCGATTCTGTTATTGGAGATGGATCTTACATTTGCGGCCAAAATACTATAAATGGAAATGAAAAATAATTATGTTAAATAAGTTTTTTTTTTTAATTGAAATAAGTAACTAAAATATATATATATATATATATATATATATATATATATATTAAAAAAAACTAGATATAGCTAAATATTAATATGAAATACAACCAAATGATCTACAAAACATTAATAACAAAAATGCAGAGTCGAAGACATGTCATCCTACAAAGATTTGATTAAAAAGAATTCCCGTGAGTCTTCATGCCTAAATTATTCACAACTTCACACTAATATTACTGTATATGTGTACATTCTCTTGTTTCAACTTTGTTTAATCGTTCTTATACTTTAATAATTGAGCATTAGACCCAATAATTAATAAATATTTCTCTTAGACGTCGCACGTTAGCAACAAAATTTCAAACTTCTTTCAATGGGTCGCGCACCTCATTCATCATAGTTTCTATTAGTTTATTTTAGTAAAATATATACTTTTCGTTTGTTTTATAAATTACTGCATTTAGTTATGTTGTGGTCCTTATCCTTCATGTGGGGGGAAATGATCGAAACATCTTCTTATTTAAATGTATGAGGTGTCGACCAGCTCTCCAATCTTATGATGTCACAAAAATAGTTTGAGAGGCTTATTAATCTATAACATTCATAACTTGATGGTGTACGTTTTTCTTGATTATACCAAGACCGGTATAGCTCTAAGTATTTATGCTCGATGATTTAGCATTTAAACATAAATCAAACATTTACTTGTTAATGTAAACATAAGTTTACTTGTTGATATAAACTTAAGGAATACAGATTATTTTTTCCATAAAAGGTTTACGTCTTAATCTTAAATTTTTTTTTTTGGTCAACATCTTAAAAGGTTTTATTTCGTTTACACAATTCCTAGTTAATATATTGTACATTACAATGGTAAAAGTTTTTTTTGTAACTGTACAATGGTAAAAGTTAATATTGAATATAGTAGAACTAAGGCCGAAACAAACATCTTTAGTGTTGAAACAAGAAAACTAGATTTTGTTTGATAGACAAAAACATGCAAAGAATCAACGCCAACTTTGCTGCGTTTAACTTAATGTTAATTAAAATGAGATAAATATATAATCCAAAACACAGACGTTTATATTAAGCTTAATACAAATTTAGCATTCTATAACATGTCAGCTGTAGTAGATTATTTTTTATTTTAATTACTAATTTTTAATAAACAAAATATTATGCAAATCAAAAAGATTACAGGACATATAAACTGAAAATAAATTTGATTTAAACACCACTGATAAGTTTTAATGAAATATCTCTCTGTTTAACATAAGTAACATTATATCATCGATGCATAGCACAAAATAATCATATATGTTAAATTCCAAGATCAAAAACTAGCTAGACTAGTCAGATTCAGGTTTAATAAAGGTTTAGTAATTTTAGAATCGGTCGCAAGATCTTAAAGTATGTGTACGATTTAGTTTAAATTTTAACAAAAACTTTTTTTAATATAAATTTGAATGTTTATACTTTATAATTTCCTTTTCAAAAATTATTAAGATCATAAACGAATACTTATTTGGTAGTGATAATTAGCTATCGATAGCTTAACATATACAACGGTAGCGACTGAAGTTGAAGCGCTATTATTTTTTAACCAAATTTTTATCATTTATCATCTAAATACACATTTATATATATATATATATATATATATAAACGAACAAGTTTTTTTTTTTTTTTTTTTTTTTTTTTTTTTTATATATATATATATATATATATATATATATAAACGAACAAGTTGCTAATGGTAGCCGAAGAAAATTATTTTCTCTTTGAACGCTGATAGTGTTATATAGTAGTAAGCAATGTAAGTTAAGATATACATGATGGGTCAATAACTTGTGTACCATGATATATCTTTCTAGAAGCTTTTCTAATCTTAAAATGAACTTTAATTATTTTCTTTTAGCTATGTATATATATATAGAAGTATTTGTTTTCAAGAGATATAGTTCAAAAACGTTTTCGATCGAGTTGGATCATGTCGTAGACATCTTTGCTTTTTGACACTTGATACGCTAGATCTTAGATTTACACAGATTGATCCATTTATTTCATTCGAAACATATATATGCACGTAAATTAGAGTGCTTATTTTTCCTTGAATCTCTAATTTACGTGCATATATATTGTTGTACATACTTCTTGAAATTTGTTGTTGTCCATACGTGTACAGTCCTTGTCAGAATAGCTTTATAAATATTGTTTTATAGCAAAAATGATCCTAGTTTCTTACGTCATTAAAGATTTTGTCTTTGATGCTTATCTAACACCATCCGCCCAAATTCTACTTCGAAATTTAAAGCGAAAGCTGCATGAAAAGCATTCTATACATAATTGATCAAATGAAAATTAAAACAACAACTAAGATCATAAAATAATTAAAATCTAGAATTCTGATAATTTATTGTAATGAAACCAGCTCCAAGAAAATAAAAATAAAATAAGTGTTTTTCTAGTTCAAATCTTAAGAAAACAAAGGTTGAATCGGTTTAGCCAATTCAAGAAGACCCTAGCATTGCCATAAATGTTGATATGTATTGCCGAAAGGCCACATGGATACAAGGTGAGTCATCGATACTTTATTGTATGAAGGGAATTTTCTGATTTTCCTATTGCCCGAATTAGTATACACTTCATTATGCCCATTATATCGAGCATATTTTCCAATTTATCAATAAACTAATCAAGAATTACTCTTAAAGCATGTCTTTCATTATTTTATTTGGCAGGTGTTGAGGTTTTACTGGATCAGAAGTTATTTTCCAGAAATAAAGACAACCCACTAGTATTTTTTAATATATATTTCCCCCAAGAACTGAATCCAGAACAAAGTTATGCTTCTATGATGATGTCTTTTAAGTGTCCAAAGACAAAACATTGTTGTTCACGAATAATTATTTAGTGATGACAAATAAATATATATGGTACGGATCTATGTATGGATTTAGTAGTAGGGTACTTGTAAAATCTTAATTGGGTAAGAAAATTAATGAGCTGGTTCTCATTATGTGTCAACACTTGTTCAAAGAATAGAGGTTTACCAAGATTGTTTCCGTGATTGAGGAACTCAAGTTTAAATTTATATACTCCCTCCGTTTCGATATGTAAGTAGTTTTGGTTAAAAGCGCGGTTATTAAGAAATTGAAATAACTTTTAAAAACTAATATTTAATTAATTAGTTGAACCAATTATAAAAGATTTGATATTATTTCATTGGCTACATCATATCTAATAAATGCAAAAGCTGTCTAGATATGTGGAAACTACTTACATTTTGAAACAAAAAAAATTTCCTTAAACTACTTACAATAAGAAACAGAGGGAGTAATTAAGAAGGCTAACGATAGACCATACATTCACATATGCTACATGATTAACTATAGGGTCTTAAACTAAAGTAAATGAAATAAAATATATAGAATAAACTCCCATAAAAAGTAAGAAGTGACTGTTCTGAAGCATATATAGATACACATAATATATATATATATATACACACACACACACACACATGTTCAACTAGACAACTACAACCATAAACATAGTGGAGGAAATTAAGCACCGTCTTACGTGCACAAATATACGCATAAGTTGCAGTATTGGTTTGTGTGTGAAAGAGTGTCTGAGAGCTGAAGAGATATGCTTGACTGGGGAGTTGATCAAGTCCAACACCGAAACCATGATCTTTATGAACAACAGCAACATCAAGGATGCAGAAAGGGACCATGGACACCTGAAGAAGACAAGCTTCTTGCTGAGTATGTTACCTCGAACGGGGAAGGAAGATGGAGTTCTGTTGC
Source organism: Hirschfeldia incana (assembly GCA_026261945.1). Taxonomy (NCBI): domain Eukaryota; kingdom Viridiplantae; phylum Streptophyta; class Magnoliopsida; order Brassicales; family Brassicaceae; genus Hirschfeldia; species Hirschfeldia incana. The sequence goes on along the minus strand of JABCMI010000015.1, from coordinate 5,459,154 downwards.
TAAGTGTGCAGGTAAACTATTATGATTTTACCATGGCTAGCTACATATATATTTTCTTTATATGTACATGTTACTCATCTAATCTTCATCGTTGCTAAATCATAAGCTCGTATGGACAAATTAGTAAGCGAAACTATATTGATTTTTTTTTCTGAGCAAAAGCGAAACTATATTGATTATTCCATTAATATTTTTTGACTAATAATTATATAGTTAGTATATATGCGTTGACGACGATAAATAATGACAAGTGGGGAGATCATATACATGGGGTATAGTTGACTTAATGAAGCTCTTGATGATACATGGTTCTTTTGTCGTTTTAATGTACAAGCACTCCGTACTGTTCATGATTAGCAATAAGACAATGTCATGGTGGAATAAGCTTTTAGGGTTTATTTTGTTGAAAATCAAAAGATGATCATATGATTCCCTTGTTTTATGGAGTTGACTTCAATTACTTTGGGAACATTTTAGATATATTACCTTTTTTATTCGAGCATGTTGGTCGAGATACTGTTAAATTATAAACCATTCATATACTATATCGTATAATATAGATAAAGATCATCAAGTTGCATTAAATTGGACATATGTTTGTCAAACCCATTCTTAGTGCTCTTTTTGATATTTTTTGCTTGTCTTGGACTTATAAATTAGGGTTGAATAGAAGTGGCAAAAGCTGCAGACTAAGGTGGGTGAACTACTTAAGGCCAGGGCTTAAGAGAGGACAAATCACTCCTCAAGAAGAAGGAATCATCCTAGAACTTCATTCCCTTTGGGGAAACAAGTAAGCTCATTTCTTCTTTGAAAATACTAATTAAATTCGAGACGCTAAATGCGAACTTATATAGCTACTGGTACGTACGTACTAGTTATCTGGCAATATGAGTTACAATACCAGATTTGTTTAACTGATACTATGCATGATTTATTGTTGCGTTCTTTGATCCCCTTTTATTATCGTACATTTTTAGCTGTATACCTACGTTCACTTTCTGTACGAATTCAAACACTTCATGAGCATGCATTAATTAATATAGTTTTCGGTAAATATATATAGGTGGTCAACAATCGCAAGATATTTACCAGGACGAACAGATAATGAAATCAAGAACTATTGGAGAACTCACTACAAGAAGAAAGAAAAATCTTTTTCGAAGCAAGAAAAAGTCAAAAGATCCCGGAAACAGCTAGATCTGAAACCACAACCACAACAGCAACCTCAACAGCAGAACCAATCGTCTCGGTTTATGTCTGAAGACCACATGAATCTCGACAACGAACAAAACACTTTCTCTTGCCAGACTGGTGTCTTCAGTGACCAATTTCATATGCCCCAAGTTGTTACAGCAACCTCAAGCGACCACTCCTTGATGGATGAAGGTAACTTGTGGGGAAGCTTGTGGAATCTAGACGACCATGATCCACATCATTTTGGTGGTGGCTCGGAACAGAGAACAGCTGCTAACATTGCTGAGAAGTTTAACGGCTGCGGAATTGATGCTCCGTTCTGTGGATCATGGGACTATAGTTATGATGGATTTAACACTGGAGGCTATAATTATTAATTAGTATGTACAGAGATATGACGAAAGCTGCGTCTTCGTAGGGTTCACTAGAAGAAAGAAAGATCTCGATGTATTTTTCTGACCTTCATAGTGCCTTACTTAATAGACTGGACTAGTGAGGCTAATAAAATGGTTTGGAATATATTACATGTGTCTAGACAAAACTATTTTTTTTTCCTTTTGTAAACGCTTTATGGAATCAAGTCTCCTATTTTTTCTTTCATACTATGTATGTTGACTCTAATTTCTCTTTTAGCTTCACTTTTAGTGAGTAAACTTCGGAGTCTAGCTTACTTAACGGGCGGTTGAGTGTAGAGAGCGGTGACATCTATGGAACTGAAATAACCTTAATTTTCCAATAAAATTTAGGTATTAATCAGTTTTTTTGGTTATCTATAAATGAGGGTTCAGTTTCTTTTAGATATAAAGACAATGAATCTATTCAACTATACTAATAAAGGTACGGTTCAGTTTTCATATAAATGTTTTCGGTAAGGTTAATGAATCAATGAAACAGATGGAATCAGTCCCTTATATTTTGAAGCCAAACGGGCTGGTTCGTGCTTATAATAACCCATCTCATGGTATAGTTTTTGTTTCTGAATCGCAATGAGCCGGTCTGTTAGGACTGCGGTCCATATATTTATATCCACTCCGTCCTCTTAAATCCAAAAGTTTCATGAGCCAGGCCGTGGGCTTACCAGTGAGATGAAATGTTAATGCCCCAACCCCAAAAAATATTATATGTATTTTTTTTGTCAACGATTATATGTATTTCTGGATCAATAAAATGTTCATGTTCTTTTTGGCCAAATTGTGTAAGTTCGGTACGGTAATTCTTTTTTTTTTTTGAAAAACAACGTTATTTTGACTTCCGTTAAAATCTAAACATCGGTTAAATAAAAATTAAAATTGACTAATTTATGTTTAATTTGGTGCAATCGACATAAATTTATATATTTTTATATTGATTAAGAGATTGTGTTTGTTAGTGAAAGTGTGCCAGTTTGGTATCTATTTGACCATTTTCTCATTTTATTAGTTTTAAATATAGAATATGATTTGTTCTTTTGAAATTTTGTTTTTTCTTGTTTTTGAAGATAATTGGGAAGATTGAAAATATTTAACTATTTGGGTTTCTGTAGGTGTTGTTCAATTTATTAAAAAAACATCAAATCAACTTATAAGCAATTAAAAACATATTCCCTCTGTTTTATAATAAGTGTCATTATAGCTGTTTTTTTTATTCAACAAAAAGCGTCACTTTACAATTCCAATACAAAATATATTTACTTTTAGCTGAAAATTAATTACAAACTGCATTGATTTTATTAATAATTTTATTTATCTCAAATACTATTGGTCAAACAAATGTAATTAGTAACAATTTACATATATTTCAACAAATTTCTTAATATGTGTGAAAAATGTCGAAGTGACACTTGTTGGAAAACAGAGGAAGTAGTTACAATATAAAAGATTCTTTTACAATAATTTTTATTATTATATTTTTATGCATTAATTCCCAACCCAATGCCAAGGGATGAAATAACCCGAACCAGATCCATCATAATAAGAAATAACAAATTCAAACCCATACTAAGGCCGAACATAAGAAAAGTTAACACAAATTATAATGCTACCATAAGCATCTAATATATACAAGGAAGGAGGGATTTAAGTTGATGGAAGGACCAAAAATTATCAATCTAGACAGACGAACAAACTTCATTCTAAAAGCATTATTGGCACTAATAAAAAACTTCTTAGAGCATTTCCAATGTAAAATTCATGTTTTTTCATCTAAAGTAAATTCATTTATTTATTTTTTAAATAGAATTGAATTCCACTTTAATTCTACTCTATTTTTTAAAAAAGAGTACTTCTACAATATAATTAAGTTCTACTCTAATCTTAATTCATTTCAATGTGTAAAATAAAGTAATAAACAAAAAATAAATAAATGTATTTTTTTATAAATTAAACTCATTGTACTCTATTATGAACTGATAAATAAAATAGAAATAAAGATTATTTTAGAGTAAAAAAACAGAATATGGTTGAAGATTATCTTACTGTATATCCTCGTATACCCACTAGTTACATGTTTAACCGAATTGGATGAAGTTGTGTTTGTAATTAAAACTGGAACTGAATTTGTGATTAGTCAGTAACTCTCTAGATTGTTGACGTGATATTAACCATCCTTTATTGTATGGAATGGAATTAAAAATTTATATCAAACAAAACATTAATATGAAAAATGTTTGTTTTGGTCACAACCACCAACTGAATTATGAGCAAGATAATGTACATAATACTTTGAGCTATTTTTCATTAGAATCAGTGATGGCGCTGCGCTCCCTTAAAATCATTCTTCATATTATTTGTATTATTGTAGTCTTATCCTTATATTTTTTATAATACAATCACTATTTTACAAATCAATCATCAATATATCTATATTTTTAGAAGAAGATGCCTCTTTTATATGGATAGTTACAATAATTTGTCTCTTATTAAATTAATACTTTTATCATAATGATCAAGAGATTCGTCCACTAAGGTCTTGATCGGTAAAGCATTAGCATTAACATTATATGCTCTACATTATCTAATCAACATTTGATACAAAAACATTAAAAAAAGCATTTACTAAATGCTAATGCTCTCCAAATACTCTCTGGCAAATACTCTCATATGAAGCTTTTGGAAGAGCATTTGCATTTATAATTTATAGATTTAAGAAAAATATATAATTTATTTACTTAATTTAATAATATCATAAAATTATTTTTATATCCAGAAAATAAAATTTTGATTTCGAAAATAATTTTACAATAATTTTTTTAAAGAATATTTCACATTTATAATATAATTTAATTATATTAAATTAAATTAAATTAATTATAAAAATTATACAAATTATTTAAATTAAATTATTTAAATTAATTGTATAAATTAATTATATAAATTATATTAGATATAAATTATATTTTAAATTAATTATAGAAATTAAATTATATTTTAAAATGTAATTTAATAAAATTAATAATAGAAATTAAATTATATTTTAAATGCGAAATATTATTTTTAAAAATAGATATTATAATTTTAAATTTTATTTTTAAAAATAAATTTTCGAGATAAACATAATTTTTGAAATTAGTAAATAAAATAAAATGAATTAAATATATATCTTTAATATAATAATATGTATATATATTAAGATATATATTTATTATGAATAAATATATTGTATATTAATTTTAATGATAATTTTAAAAAGTATGTTACCAATCAATTTAATAAATATTTTAGCAAAAACATACAATTTCTGTAGCATACTGTTTTTATAGCATAATGTTGTTGCTTTCTAATCTGTTTTGCCAATCAGGACCTAAGAGACCAAACTTCTCTATGATCCATTTTGTTACAATTATTTCAAAACATATTTTTCAGAAAAATTAATAAATAATATTGTTTATTAAAAATTACCTATATTTTCTATGGAAATTAATATTTATATTTATATCATAAATAAGCAAGGACATTAAGCAATATCAAAAACATGATCGATCATTTTATTTTTAATCAAACATACATATAACTTAAAATGATATTAATCTGATATAAGAAAATTAAAATGAATAATTAGAAAATCAAATCATCTCAATCATGAGAAATAATCTCTCATAAAAAGCAATAAAATTATACGATATATAAAAGTATGTGCCAATCTATTTATTGACAATAAACCTTTAAATAGAAATATATTAGGTTTATTTTTTTCATAAAATATGAAAGTATTAGAGGGTTTTCCATTAAAAAGTGTTATATGAACATACTAAAAGCATCTCCATCGTATGGATGAATGTGGATGTCTCCATCACTACTATATTATAACACAACTAAAAATAAGTGAGATAAAACAAAAGTATTTCAAAAGAACTTTTCAGAAGAACCTTGGCTGCTTACTTCGATTTACTATTGGCTTTGTCTCTTTAAAAAAAAAATTAATGACTTAACTAAATTACAATAAAATAATAATAACTTATGAGTCAGATACTCAAATTCAGATGCTGAGCGATGGCCGTGCTCTAACTCTCAGTGTTACGAAAAGATGAGCATACTAACTCTCAAGTAGTTAATTCTTACAATTCCCGTAGTATGTAATTTGATATGTTGATGTTGATGCATTTGTAAGTTTTCCAATCGTTTCAATAGTTTTATTTTAATTTGTGGTCTACCCACTTGGATGTTGATGCATTTGTGCTTATTTTCCAAAAGACGGGTTCGATTAATAATTATTGTGATGGATGCTCAAAAGGAAAAGAAAGAAAGAAAAGAAAGGTTGATGGTGCAAACTGGAGCATGCAAGAATGGTGCCAATTATATGCACAGCATCTTCCCTAATCCTCAACTATCTTTCTTTAATATGTTTTAAGAATCTTCTTACGCTTTAATTAATTTTTAATGGACTCTTCTTGATTTCTAAAACAGTTGTATTATTAGAGTAGAGATGTTCTATTACTTTTATCTCTTTCCCTTGATTGTAAAATAACTCTTTAACACTAATAAAATTTAAGGAAAAGAGATATGACCACAATCATGGCTAGAAAAACTCGAAAGAGAAGAAGAGCAAACGATAAAATAGATAGAGTTTTGAGAGGATAGGTAAAAAATGAAGAACGAGATAAAATAAAACAAATCAATCTGATATACTGGATCAAATCTTATCAACAGTTAAGATTAAAAAATGGTGAATCATGATATATCATTGTTTTAATGGGTTTTGATTATGATATAAATTCTATTTTAAAATCTTTAGAATTTTATGTTTCAAATCATTTATAGAATATTTACAAATTTTTATATATATATATTTTGGAGTATTTTTAGAGATTTTAGAGAACTTTGAATCAGAGAAGTAATATAGAAAAGATCAAGTCAGAGAACATTTTAACATGTTCACCAAAAAAAAAAAGTCAGAGAACATATTTTCACTTTGTGTCGATTGACATCATGAAGGGTGTCGGTAAACTGACCAAATAAACTGATGTGCTTTAATGAAGTTTCAAATAATTACAAAAAGCCCAAAAATGTTCAGTATTGCAAAAGAGTCTCAAATGTGTTTAGACCTATGTTCTAGACTATATATGCTTTATTTTACGTTTAGAAAGTTTTGGAGAAACAAGTCAGGATTCCTTCAAAGTTTGATTTCGAACTCTAATATTTGAAACTCTTCTTTTAATGAAATTAATTCTAATTATTATTTGTGTTTCCTTGATCATGTCTGAGTAAACCACCATTTATATTTAGGGTTTTTAAAAGACTGGTGCATTGCTAGAATGAATTGTAATGATTATCTTTATTTTTATCCTGATTATTTTTATTCTAGACTTGGATTGACAACTTAAAATCTAGAATTTAGGATAATTTGTAGATGCATGCAAAAGCATATTGATTGTCTGGATTAATCATTGATGAGCTAAATACCTATATGCAAATAGATTTGATTTATGGAATTTAGTGAAATTATCTAACCTAATCTTGTTGCTTGTTTGAACTGAATATGCAAAGAGATTTGAGATTCTAGGAATCAGACATAGATAATCTCTGAAAAGTTGATCGATTTGATTTATGTGATTTGAGTTCTAAAATTGTTCTGAATAACTCTAATTAATTTACAGTTTTAATTTATTGTGAATTGCTCTGAACTTAGTGTCTTTCTCCATATCTTATAAACCATTTAGTTTACTCATGTTTATTGATTTCTATTTGCTTGTCTAGCTTAATTCGAATACTGAAATCTATTTTGTGAATTGAGTCTATGTGAATTCGATCCCTAAATGTTACATCACACTCTGAAATTACAGAGTAGCTCAAGAGTAAATTTGAGCACATCAAACCACACTCTTGTAAATGAATTAAGAAGAAACAAACTCTACTTTTGAAACAAATATGTATAAATGATTTTAAATGTTTAATAATAAGGTTAATATTTTTAAAAATATTATAACGTTTTATAAATAGTGGATATTAGTTTTTAACTTAAGATTTTTATTTGAAAATAATTGAATGTATAATGTTTATGATTTTTTGGAGTATATAATGTTTGGGGTTTATATTTAATATTAATAATTAGCTTTCATAATTTAGGATTATAATTATGGTTTTGTAGTTTATGATTTAATTTTAATAATTTGAAGTTTAAAATATAAAGGTTAAGGTTTATGATTTTTTTATTGAAAATTAGGTTTGGGTTTGGATATATGGTTTAATTTTATTTATGATATAGGATTCAAAGTATGTGGTCTAAGGTTTATGTTTAAGATTAAGTATTTTGTTTCAGATTAAATTTAAACGATTAAGTTTAGAATCTTATGTTTAAGATTGGAGAAAGTATAAAAATATTATAGTTGGAGTTTGTATTTAGGATATATGGTTTGAGATATGTAGCTTAGCGTTAAATTTAGGATGTAGAATGACGTTTATAGGAATAATATTTTGATTAAATGTTTGATAATATTATAGTTGAGACTGTATTTAGTATTTAGGATATATGATTTAAGTTTGAAATTTAAGGTTGAGGATATATAAGAAACTATATAGCCAAAAAATTATGTGGCAAAAGTATGATTGTCAAATTGTAGCAAATTAGTGTGACAATTTGTGGCTAGTGCAGCCACGTTTTATGTCCTAGCTAGATCATGACTATCTTCGCCACATTTCAACCACGGATTTTCTGAAATCGTGTTTTTAATTGTGGATGATTGGATAAAAACATGCTCTTATGTAGCTATGAGTTTTTTGTGGCAATGCCGTAGTTATGTCGATTTTACTGGTGTAAATCTCCATGTACTAGAAAAAATAACTTTTGTTTAGCAAATCAAAATTAAAATAAATAAATATGAATTTTAAAAATATAATTTATTTATTCAGATACTTTCCAAATAGCCTTAAATACATTTATTTCTTTCAATTGAATTTTACTTTCTATTTTTTTCAAGTTCAGTTTCTTATTTTCTCAACATGTTTAATTTGACGAGTCTGAGAACATATTTTGAATCTTGGTAAGTTTCTTATTTATTTTCTTACATACATGGCTGGGTTTTTATCCAACTATTATTTTATATAATAAGATTAAAAAATCAGAGCAATATCAAAATTTGTTGTTATTAGTCAACGTTGTGGGGACTACGGTTCAGATTGCACAATACAATTCGTTCTTGGATCTTTATAGATAATTTAAACTCTCATTTTACGAATATATGTAGATTAGTGAGAGTAGAGTAGAAATTTGTCTATTTGTGGTAGGGACGGTTCTGCATTTTGAAGGTGTTAGGAATTCCATAACAAAAATAAAATTTAGGGCACATTAACTGATTTCTTTCATGTGTCAATTTATTTAAGTTGTAGATTAATAGTATAACTTATCATGAAAAGAACTTATACGTAAAAACTAAAGAACATTGGGAATAAAAAAAGCTATGTCCCTAAATCTCATCAAAGGGTCAATTGCAATATACAAACTACTTGTCTTCGAAATTGCAACATCGTGTAAGAGTTCCCCTTTGGCCTACATTTGTGGTACCACATCTACATGATTCTTATATGTATATTATATATACACTAGTTGTTCCCAAGGAGCATGTCATCCATCATCCTAGTAACCATGTCTTATAGTCCCACTAATGAAAACACATCTATTTCGTATTTTATGATAGAACGTTTTCTCCTTTGCTTTGTCGGACAAAATAATAAGTTATCTTTAAAATTGTTTACTACTCGGACCGCGAAATCGGATGGTCCCCAACCGTAGATAGCTCAGCGTGAGATTTGAATATTAGGGTTTAGTACAATTTGGAAGCCTAATTCATGCATCATGGTCCCCATAATCTGATATATAAGTTGGTAATAGTACACCATCTTTCGGCAATTGGTAATGGTACACATTTATCGCTTAATATATGAATTTTCAAAAGAAAAAAAGTGAGTAAATATTATTATATTTTAGTGCAATGGACCACAATTGAATGTGACCCATGAAAGGTCTATCGCGCTCAAGTTTTTATTACTAATCTAGTACTAAATCGCATTAACCAAACTAACAAAATTATTAATTTGGAATGGATCTAACGTTCAGAATATATATATACATAGACATAGGCAATCGCATTTATTTATATATGTAACCACAGCATTTGTACTCGTAAGGGGTTTGTGTACATGTACATGTATATATAGTCCATGCATTCATATACATCTATATAAAAGTACGTGCCTTAATAACTAATATACATTTTGGTATGTCAATTACCATAGTTTGGCCTTCTATGCGACAGTCAATCATTTTCCTTTCAAAATTATTTTCGACGATTGTAACCAGAGATGAATCTAGGAACTGCAAAAAAAAAAAACTGCAATAAACTGATAATATTTGATAAATTAACTTAAATTTCTAAGGAAAACATAAAAATCAGTACGGGACATGTGACCCTGTACCGCCATTGCATTCGCCCGTGATTAATATAACATAAGCCCAATTTGGTATGCTATCATCAGTAATAAAACATTGTATATACTTCAAATTTGTATTAAATAAGAATTTTTTTTTATTTTGAAGATAATAAAATTCTAAAACATCTTATTATATTATGAAACACAGGAAATATTTGTAAAGGTATATATTAAACAAGATTAACTAGATAGTCTTGCTGTCTTGGTCTTATTTACTTCGCATAATTCTTTTAGGTTTTACCATTTTAGGCTTCTACATGCATTTGAAGATCCGTCAAATGTGAAATATGTGTACCTGCAACTTTCCTATATACTTATGCTGGCATATTTATTTGTATGGTTAAGACATATTGTATCGTTATAGAAAATTTTATCTTGTTTTTGAATGACTAGAAAATTATTGATCCAAAAATCTGTACATCTCTATAAGACGAAACCCAAACCATATTAAATAAACTCTCATTAGAAGAATAGACATGTCCCAAAAGAATCAAACCTACGATTATTTATATTATATATAAATGATCTGCCAAATTGGTTTTTGTTTTGTTTTTAATGTTAGATTTAATTTGGATATGTTTCTTGCATTTAATTTCACTAAAAATTGAGGCTATCCTATTTTAAGGAAATGTAGTTGTGAAATTAAAAGGCAATGTTCTTAGAACACTTATACTGTACATCTTTATATTTTTTCTAAAATAAAAAATTATTACAGTGATTTTTCTCCAAGATATGTTTTTATTATAGATTTCCTTTATTTATTAAGGAAAATACAGAGTAATGATATTTTTTACTTCTATTTCTAAGAATGAAGATATAATTTGTGGATATTTCTCTCTTAAATAAAAAAAAACTTCTATTCTAGATGCATACATTAGAAAAAAATAACTTTTTATAGTAATTTTTATTATTTTTAAATAATATTAAAATGAACATAGAGGTAGATTGGAGATTGTCTTTGTCATTCACAAACTTTTATATTATATTATGAAATATAAATGTGTGAACACAACGTGAACCGTTTGATCAATATATTTGTAAATTGTTAGTTGATCTTCTCATATATGTATTAATCTTCTCTTTTCATTCCATTTAAGGGATTCTAAATTGTGTCGTTAACGCAAATGATCTGTTGTCATGTTGAGGTTAACATTGTGATAGGTCAAGTTATTTATTAATATTTTAATTTGTATCTTCTTATCCATTCATATATTTTATACCATATGGTCAAAAGAACCAATGGATTCACAGCATTTGTTGAAACAACTTTGATCTTGATTATTACAGGTTTTATATTAAATTAGAACTGGCAAACTCCGTACAATAAAAACCAACAATTTTTGTTAAAGAATTACTCCATTAACTAATAATAATAGTGAAGATTATTTCGGACGGACACAGCATATAGACAATTTTTGTGCCTCCACTTTCCCTAATTGTATCTTCATTTTTTCTCCTTCAGATGCCTTTGATACATCATTTTTATGTAAAGTAAGTTCACACAAATATAAACTTACATACACTCCTTGCGTACTTTTTTTTATCTTACTCTACTTTTCTTCTTTATAAGAGAGAATCTAGGGTTTTTGGCCTTCTTATTTCTTTTGCTGGTCAAGGTTACAAGGTCTTCTTTTAACCTTATTGGTTTCTTGAGGGAAATTTTGAAGAAATGGGAAGGGGAAGGGTTCAGTTACGGCGGATCGAGAATAAGATAAGGAGACAAGTGACATTTTCAAAGCGAAGAACAGGTTTGGTTAAGAAAGTTCAAGAGATCTCAGTGTTATGTGATGCTGATGTTGCTTTGATTGTCTTCTCCCCAAAAGGCAAGCTCTTTGAGTACTCTGCTGGTTCCAGGTTCGAATTCCTTCCTAGACTAATTAATTTACTTTGAAACTCATTTTACCACCTGGTTACTTTTAAGACCGCATATATATTCTTATTTATCTACATATATATCAGCTTATATTTCATGTTTTGACAGACTGAGGCAAGTGGTAGGTTCTAGCTAGTGGAGATTGATTTAAACTTTAATTTGGCTGAGATAATTTGATTACACAGATGAGTTTATAGCTAAGTATGTGTGTGAGAGACTTTAATATAAATATTTGCTTTTCTGCTTAATTAGTTTTTGCATCCCTAAGTTAGGGAAGAACATAAAAAGTGAAATATTATATATCCTATATAAATCAATTAACAGAAGTGGTTAGATAGCTTTTCTTCTGTGATTAAACCATAAGTTTGAGAACATGCAGTTCCTTTGATTCTATGAATGTCCAGAAATATTATATGGTGGAGAACGTGCTAACTGTAAACAGAAATAACTTTACTTCTATTAATTCACGTGTGAATTTCTGTTCTTCAGCCTTACGGAAAATTAGATTTCATAAGAAAAAAAAAAGGCTGGAGAGCAAATTTGATTTAAAATCTACAAACAGCTTTTTATTCATACATGTAGGGCTTGGACCAATGAGAAGATCTAATGTTTAAAGGTAGATTACTTTGTCTATTAGGGTCATATTAGGTTGAAGTTTTTACTGGGTTTCTGCGTTATATTGAAGTTTTTGGTTTTCTGCGTTAGATTGAAGATTTTTTTTTTTCAATAATCGAACACAAAAGGGTTTGAACTTTTAACTTAACATTTGGCCCTAATTAACAACATAAGAAAAAAAAATGAACAGAATTGTTAAATTGCAAGTCGTTTTCTGATTCAATCTGGCGATCTGACATAATCTAGCTAAGCTCAAATTAGAATGGTAGTCCAAGCAGAGCATTAAAAATAAAATGAAATAAAATACAAAGAGACACCTTTCAAATTATCCCAATGTCCTAGGTTCACGTAAATTATAATAGATCCCATCTTTTGATAAACGCTATCATTCATTAGTGTAAACGAACTGCCAGAAAAAGAAGTAATCCTACTAAATATAGGAAGAGCATGTTATATAAAATTTGGTGCAATAGGGATAATTTCATACTGAAAGTATCTAAATGTACACAGAATTACTAAATAGAGAAACCAAATGTACTATAAATAGCGTGTAGTTTCAGTCATGATTGTACTAGTAGTAACATGAAAGTAGCTAGATTTCATTATGTGGTATACTATGTTATACATGATAAAACTTTAAGATAAACAGTGAAATATTATTGTTGGAAGCATGACAAGCCTTTGTCATGGAGCTTTGTGCCTTGCTTTGTCTCTTTCTTAGTTCAACCTAGGACTAACCTCGATCTTCACATGAAAATATATACACCCGGGTGATGTTATTTTTCTAGCTTCTGAGCATTAAGTAGTATGTCAAAAAACAAGTATTCTTGCAAAAATAATGTTGTCAGAATTTTTTTTGAAGTTTAACTTAACTATTGTTTTAGTCTAAGGAATACTGTAAAATAGTGATAAAATCCCGTGATTGATACAGATGTATATTGGGTATAAGGAAGGACATACTAAACTCGTTTGATTTCACTTTGATTAAACTCTGCGTGTCGGCTACTTTGTCACTTATGCCTAGGTTTTGAGTCTTCACCCACAGTAGGTTTGTGAGAAACCCTTGAGTATAGGGCGTTTCGACAAATATAAATATCCTGTGCAGCTGTGCTAAATCCATAAATATATAGTATGTAAAATATATGGAAATGTAGATATGCGTGATCCATATGATCTAGAAATGTCTATTTATACACACTAAAGCAAAAAAAGTAACTATTCATTATGTTCAGTATGCTGTATGATGATAGTATGTATATCAAGTATTCATTCAAGTTTAATCAAACGATGTTAGCATGGAAAGCATTCTTGATCGATATGAGAGATGTTCATTCGCCGGTCAAAATATTCCTACACCAAGTTTGGATTCACAGGTTTAAGCACATCAACACATACTACATTTTTTTGTTAGATAAGTATTGCATATAGGAATGATGAACAACTGTCTATTCCAAATTTGGCTAAATATTGTTTGTCTAATTTATGTTGTTGTTTGTAGGGTGAGTGCTCAACAGAATGTTCGAAGCTCTTAAGAATGATTGATGCTATGCAAAGAAGCTTAAGGTTAAATTTTCTTTTTTAAAAAAATATCTAAGGTTCATCCATAGATAAATTACACAGGTTTCTAATATTATACAAAAAATAATAAATCGTATCTTTATTTATTATTTTGTTTACTTCACATAACAAGGCACTTAAAAGGAGAAGAGGTAGAGGCTCTAAGTATCAGAGAGCTCCAGGGTCTGGAAGTGCAACTTGATACTTCCCTCAAGAGAACTCGCTCAAGAAAGGTTATTTTCCTATATCCATAAAAGCATTTATCTTTCATTTTGTATGCATGGATCATTTTACAAAAGTGCGTCTAATAAGGTTCACATAAATCTAGATATACTATTTCTAATTATGTAGCTTTGTTTTACTTTGGGAGCACAGAACCAGCTCCTGGTAGAGTCCATAGCGCAGCTCCAGAAAAAGGTAATATACTGGTTTACGGACAATTAGTCAATTAGTCTGTTACCGGTTTGTAGCATGCAATCGTCTTTGAGTACCTGCGGTATTTTCTGGGCTATCTGGTCTGAACAAATCATAATACTTGGACTATATATAAGAAACACAAATCCACATTTAAGATCTAGAACACTTGAGCTCCAACGAATCTAATTCATATAACTCTGCGATATTTTGCTGACATAGGAGAAGGAACTCAAAGAACTGAAGAAACAGCTAACAAAGAAGGTGAAACGGATGTCATAATCTTTTACTATACATATATAAGTGGTTTCGATTCTATCTAATGTGAACTTTAAAGGCTCATGGTTAAACTAGATTTTAGTCTAAATCTCCGGATTACATATACTTAGTTTGTGTTGGAATGCTAATAAAATACAAAACGAAAAGTATTGACTATAATAACTAGCGTCGAACTTGGCAGGTTGATCAAAGAGAAGACATTGAGACTCAAAAGCTCAGCCAAGGGTTAGCCTCATTGGCAACGCCACCATGTGAGCCACCGCACCCGTTGCCCAGACCTATATCTCCCAACTCTACTTTACCTCTTGGGTACTATAACTTTTCAATTATATATATATATATATATATATATATATATATATATATATTGATTTCACTTGGATACACATATATGAATTACGATTGGAATGTGTTGATATTGATTACTGATATGAAATGAATTAATCTGTCACTTGCAGGAACATCTCGCAAAGGAATGAAGTTGGAGAAGTAGATGGTGATACCCTAATAATTCGACCGACGATTACAACATTGCCGCACTGGATGGCCCGGCTCACTGGAGAATAGAGGTCGAAAGGCCATCTTGGTTTTTTATTTCCAGTACTTAATAACTAATATCTTGCAAGGAAATAACTTCTCGGTTTAATTAGTAGAACCAAACCGAATATCAGGAAATATTTTCGGTTCTGGCATTCTAATAACCAGCATAAGTAAGATGTCTTAAAGTTTCAAACTTCGAAACGAATTTCCTTATAATTGTATCTCGAATGTGATTGTGTATGTTTTATTAATGATTGTAGCTTATATTTTGTGAATTTATTTTTGTTCTACCTGCAATTTTTGCCAGTCTGCATTCGTGACGCGACTAAATGATGACACACCAGGAAGAAAAAGGGAAAAAAAAAACATTATGCCACATGTATTTGTCAACATTTTGTAATTTTTTTGGGTGACTTCATAATAAGATCACGAAACAAAGAGATAAAATAGCGGCGGTGAGTTTTGACGATGCACACGTCTATTAGAATTTAGATTTTCGATCAAAAGTTTATAATTCGCCTAGATATATGCTTGAGCGCTTTCTCATGTCTTGGACGCATTTAGGATCGGCATCATATACAGCCATACAGGACCATGTCAATTAGAGGAGATCGATAGATATTAGAGAGAGAGAGCGAGAGTCAAAAAAAGAAGGATCAGTTACACACTTACACCACAAACCTAAATAATTACTAAATATTTACTAAATAAATATTATACTTCAGATAAGTTACAAGTTTGGGTAGCTAACTATGGTTAATCAGGGTTTAGCATCTCTAGCCCTATTATATATAGTTTATAATAGAGTAAAAATGACTTTCCTTCATAAATAGAATAATTCATTTTTTGTTCATCACTTTATTTTTCACTCTAAAATAATATATCAATAGAGTAAAACTCATTTTGTTATACAGTTCTTTATTTTGAAGAAAAAGTAAGACAATTCATAAGAGATTATTTTAAGTAGATATTTGTTATATGGAAGACAAACTTCTAGCACATAGATAGATATATACATAGGTGATGATTATTTGGATCGTTTTTAGATTTTAGTTTTGTTTTTTTTGGCTTTTAGTTTTTAGTTTTTTTTTGGATTTTAGTTTTTAATTTAGCAGTAGATTTTAGCTTTTGAAAAAAACACGAATGACAAATTTTGTTTTATATTTTTAATTTTAAAAGGTAATTATTTTGACTTCTTGGTTTTTTGATTTTACTGTAATTTTGTTTTTAGAAAAAAAATTAAATGATTATTTTAAAATTTAACTTTAAAATATTTTATTATTTCTTCAAGTTGAAATAAAACTTAATAACAAAAATATAATGTTATTAAAGCAAAGTGTAGATTTTTGAATTTTTTTTCTTTAGATTTTATTTTTTTTCTAAAACTTGAACTGATTTATTTTTGTTTTTCTGTTATTTTTATTTATTTATTTTTTAAAATAACTTATAACTTAATTTCGTTTTTCAACAAACTTAAAATTACTAAAAGATTATATCACGAATTTTTAATAATAATACCAATAGATTATTAACAAAACATGCAAATTTTGGTAAAAGTAAATTTAAATATCTATGTTTACGGTAATGACAAATTTAAAAGAATGTTATTATATAAGTTCTTTTGTATTTTATATGTTAAACAAATTCTTTTTTCTAAAACTTATTTTTTATAGTAGTTGGCATTTTTATTTTGTGTTTCCTAAGTTAGTGCATAATGTAACAAAAATTTTAACTAAAAAAAATATTTCAAAACCATCGTATGTTATAAAAACCAAAAAAAAACTTGGATTTTGGTTTTTGTTTAGAAAATTAAAGTTATTTCTAAAACCATTTTCCTTAAAATGTAAGGAAACTAAATTTTTAAAAACTTAATTGTCTAAAAATTGAATTTTCCAAAAACAAAAACTAAAAAACTACTTATTCATATTTTATGTCGAATATATCAAATGTACATGAAATCATATATATATATATATATATATATATATATATATATTAGATTTAGAAATTGAAAATAAAAATATACTAACGACACTGAAATTATAAAAATAAGTCGATTTATTTAAACAAATTGATATTGAATGGTCCTGCAACTGGTACAGTGGTTATTGGGGGATAGTACTTGTACTAGTTTCACATCTACAACACGTATTCACTTGTGGTTTGGATAAAAAATGGCATACTTTTGTGAGCCTTATGTTTGGTTGGTTTGGCGTTTTTTGGTTATCTTCTGGGCATGAAACACGTATGGTGTGTGATACTAGAACGTGTTTGGGCTCTTTAAACCTTACACTGGCTATGAGCTTATACAAGAATCACAGTAGGTGGAGGGGAAATGAACTAAGGCCTTGTAGATATGGCGTGAAGATTGTGTTGTGGGGTTCACGGACTCACGTCCGACTTTGGTTATGGAGGGCAATTTTAACACGGGAAAGATGTTTATATAAAACAGAATATTTAGAGGACATTATGCGGATTAATGAATTAATAAGGTCACAGCTGAATTGCTGCAGGGTCCAAAGTTTAATATTCTGGAAGTTAAAAAGTTTTATTTATTATCTTATAAGTGTAAAATTGAGCTTGGAAGACAAGGACCTCTACGGGTTAAACCAATTTAACTTTGTAGTCCTTGATTCTCAATCAGATCTTATAGTAGCAAAAATGGGCTCTACGGTGCACAGGAGTTTCTTTTCTTATAGGGTCTCTTCATACCCGTTTCTTAGCTCAAATGAGCATCCTCAGCATTTTTCTTTATGAAGATATTAAGTTGGAATTGTAGAGGTATGGAAAGCAAATGGACGATTAGTTATTTACGGGAAATATGGCATCAACATAAACCAGATTTTCTCTTTTTATCTGAAACAAAACAGGATTTTGCTTTTGTTCAAGGATTTCAATCTCATTTTGGATACGATAATGTAATAACGGTGGATCCGGATGGATCGAGTGGAGGATTGGCATTATACTATAATAATGAGTTCAACATCAACATACTTTACTCCAGTGCGAGGATGATTGACGTAGAGGCAGAGACATTGGGCAAGAAAATTTTTATGACCTTCGTATATGGGGATCCAATCCAGAATTTACGAGATCAAGTATGGAAAAGATTAACTCGATATGGTATATCAAGGGATGATCCTTGGTTCATTATTGGTGATCTCAATGAGATTACAGGGAACCATGAAAAGGAAGGGGGCCCTTTGCGAAGTGCAGATTCTTTTGTTTCTTTTAATAATATGATACGGAACAGTGGACTTTTGGAATTTCCGGCAAAGGGAAATAAATTGTCTTGGCAAGGAAGAAGAAAAGTTAATGGCAAATCAACGATGATTAGGTGTCGTCTAGATCGTGCTTTGGCAAATGAAGAATGGCATTAAATGTTTCCGAATTCCATACAGAATACTTGAAATTGGTGGGATCCGATCATAGGCCGATAGTAGCATATCTAGAAGACAAGGTTGTGAAACGCAAAGGGCAGTTTCGGCTTGATAAACGATGGCTTGGAAGGGATGGATTTCTGGAATCGATTACCAGAGGTTGGACAAAGGAAATGAGGAATTCATGGGGTACCAGGGGAGATGTCGTGTCACGGATTATCAATTGCCGGCACGAGATCTCTACCTGGAACAAAAATAACCCCCCATATGGAAAAGATAAAATTGCAGAGCTTCAAAAGGCTTTGGAAGAAGTCCAAACAGATGATAATAGATCACAAGAGGATATTTTAGAGGTGTCTAGGAAATTACAAGAGGCATATAAGGATGAAGAAGAGTACTGGCATCAGAAGAGTCGTAATACATGGAATACATCAGGTGATCTTAGTACAAATTTTTTTCATGCCTTAACGAAACAGCGGCGGATGCGTAATCGTATTGTGGGCTTATATGATACTAATGGAAATTGGGTAGTGGATGACAATGGCTTTGAGAGGATCACAGTGGGTTACTTTGATGAGCTCTTTCGTACTACGTCGCCTTTGGAATTTGATGAGTTTCTAGATGAAATTCAACCATCTATTTCTCAACAAATGAATCAGCGACTTGTACAGCCTGCTTCAGAAGAAGAGGTGCGACAAGCATTATTTATGATGCATCCGGAAAAGGCACCGGGGCCGGATGGAATGACGGCACTTTTTTTCCAACATTCCTGGCACATCATTAAAAATGATATTTTAGAATTGGTTAACCACTTTCTGTCCACAGGAAAGATGGATGAGCGTCTAAATATTACAAATATTTGTTTGATTCCCAAAACGGAGAGGCCGACAAGGATGACGGAACTTAGACCTATAAGTCTTTGTAACGTAGGATATAAAATTATTTCAAAGGTATTGTGCCAACGGCTAAAGGCTTGTCTCCCAACTCTGATCTCGGAAACACAGTCGGCTTTTGTAGCTGGGAGACTGATTTCAGATAATATTCTTATTGCACAAGAAATGTTTCATGGATTAAGGACTAATAAAGCTTGCCAAAACAAGTTTATGGCCATTAAAACGAATATGAGTAAAGCCTATGACCGAGTGGAATGAGGCTTCATTGAGGCTTTACTTCAGAAAATGAGGTTTGAGGATCGTTGGATTCAAATGATGATGGAGTGTATCTCCACAGTTCAATATAGAGTCCTTTTAAATGGCCAACCGCGGGGGCACATAACTCTGAAGAGAGGATTACGGCAGGGAGATCCATTATCCCCTTATTTATTCATTATGTACACGGAAGCTTTAATAGCTAATATTAAAAAGGCGGAAATTGGTAAACAGTTGACAGGAATTAAGGTAGCACGGGCGTGCCCGCCAATATCGCATATGCTCTTTGCAGACGATAGTCTTTTCTTTTGTAAAGCGCAAAAGGAGGAATGTCAGGTTATTTTGTCGATTCTTAAGGAGTATGAGAAGGTTTTGGGTCAACAAATTAATTTTCAAAAGTCATCGATTCAGTTTGGACATAAGATTGACGAGGATACCCGACAGAAACTTAGGGATATTTTGGGAATACAAAACATGGGAGGAATGGGAACTTATCTAGAAATTCCAGAGAGTTTATGTGGCTCAAAAGTCCAAGTTTTTGGATTTGTTCAGGAACGATTAAATAAAAGAGTAAATGGATGGACTTTTAAATTTTTTACGAAAGGAGGAAAGAAGGTCATTATTAAATCAGTGGTAACGGGTTTACCTAACCACATTATGTCTTGCTACCGAATTCCAAAAACAGTGATGAAGAAACTTACGAGCGCAGTCTCTCAATTTTGGTGGAGCCCCAGTGGCAACACAAGGGGATTACATTAGAAATCCTGGGATAAGGTTTGTTTACATAAGGATGATGGAGGATTGGGTTTTCGAGACTTGACGGATGTCAACACAACAATGCTTGGAAAGCAATTATGGAGATTTATAGAGAAACCAAACTCTCTATTTTCTCGTGTTTTTAAAGGTCGATATTTTAGGAATACTTCACCCCTAGAACCGGCCAGATCATACTCGTCCTCCTATGGCTGGCGCAGTATAATCTCTGCTAGATCTCTGGTTAGCAAAGGACTAATCAAACGGGTGGGATCAGGATATTCTATCTCAGTATGGAATGATCCTTGGCTCCCAACCAACCGCCCGAGACCAGCAAATAAAAAACAACATGTTCTCTTACATGTTCTCTTACCTGATCTTACGGTCGATGCACTCATTGATAACTCGACGCGTAGTTGGAATTCATTGGCGTTACATGAAATAATGGATCCTGCGGATGTAAAGATTGTTGAAAGTATTCCTTTAAGTAGGCTACAAATAGCAGATCGTGATGGTTGGCACTTTACAAGGAATGGAAAATACACGGTCAAATCAGGATATCAAATAGAAAGAGCATATCCAGACATAGGGGTAGGGATAATTGAATTTGGCCCAACAGTTACGGATCTTAAAGCACATTGCTGGAAAGTGCGTTGTCCCCCAAAGATGAAACACTTTCTGTGGCAGTTGTTGTCAGGATGCATAGCTGTTAAGAAAAATTTAAAGGCCCGAGACTTAAGGGAGATATTGGTTGTGATAGATGTGGAGCAGCGGAGGAATCTATCAATCATGTTTTTTTCGAATGTCCACCAGCAGTTCAGGTGTGGGCTCTATCGAGAATCCCTTCGCATCCGGATTATTTTCCAGGACAATCTCTGTTCACGAACATGGATTATTTATTCTGGAGAATAAAACCGGCATTGGAAGAGCATTATTTTGCGTGGATACTTTGGTACATTTGGAAAGGGAGAAATAATAAGGTTTTTAGCAATTTGGACATTGATCCGACGGTTACTCTAAACCTGGCTATGACCGAATCGACACTCTGGATAAATGCACAACAATCTATAATTCAGAAGACTCAAACCTTAGTGATATCTGAGATTGATTTACCGGTTAGACCGGGAAGATGGTGTTTTACGGATGGATCTTGGAAACTGGGGGATACCTTTTCCGGTCATGGATGGTATAGCATCCTAGAAGGATTCGAGGGTTTATTAGGAGCTCGAAATACAAGAGCAAGTCAATCACCATTACATACGGAGGTAGAGGCTCTGATATGGGCAATGAAATGTATGAGGAATTTACGGCAATATAATGTTACTTTTGCAATGAATTGTTCTCAATTGGTGAAAATGGTTTCGGAACCAGAAGAATGGCCGGCGTTTGCAACATACTTAGAAGACATCAGAAATCTTAAAAGAAGTTTCCACAGCTTAGAGATTATTCATATTCCGAGGACGGAAAACAAAAAGACGAACAGTTTAGCACGTGGTGTGAGACAACAGACGTCGTTTACCGTCCATATGGATACAGAGCACCTCCTTTGATTTACAGAGTCTACATGAGTATGTAATCTTGTCGACAAAAAAAAAAAAAAAAAATCGATTTATTTAGTTTCAGTTACACTGTCGATACCACACTTTATAAACTCGGTTCAATTTTTGGCTTAACTAAATTGGTTTGGTTCGGTTTTGTTTCCTTAACCACTACCCGGCATGACCCGCATGCTCTTTCAAGCGATCACCTACTAAACGAATCGACCCGGACGACCCGAACCCGTTTCAATTCAAATCTGAAGAACACAGACTGAGATAACAATACCTCTTCATCATCACTACATCTCTTCTCTTCGATTCCCATTTCTTAAAATATCTTTCTCCCTCTAATCGTTCTCCTACGTTCCCAGATCTGTTTCGTCCCTTCTCTCTCTCTCTCGCAATCTCTATATCAAATCAACCGCCCAACGATTTCAAAAACCCTAACATGCCAACACTCGTCGAAACCTAAAGCAGAGCGAGACATTTCTCTAATTCGAATACAAAAATGCAGAGCGCATCGAGCTCAGCTCCAACGCCGGAAGCGATCTTAGAATGGCTCCAGAAGGAAATGGGATACCGGAGCAAATCCCACGTGCCTTCCGTCGATGCAATTAGGAAGATATGTAGAGGGAACATGATCCCAATTTGGAGTTTCTTGATGAACCGAGCGAAATCTGAGAAGACCGTTGAGAGCATTAGGCGTAACATCACGGTCCACGGTGGTGTTGCTAATGCGGTGAAGGAGGAGGAGAGTAAAGGTAATAATAAAGGGAGGAGGAAAGAGAAGGGATTTGCTGGTGGGGAGAGTGAGAGCAGAGAGGCTGCTCTGTGTGAGAGAGAGGTGGCTGCGAAGGAGGTGGAGAGGTTGAGGAATGTTGTGAGGAGGCAGAGG
This sequence comes from Hirschfeldia incana, assembly GCA_026261945.1. Classification (NCBI taxonomy): domain Eukaryota; kingdom Viridiplantae; phylum Streptophyta; class Magnoliopsida; order Brassicales; family Brassicaceae; genus Hirschfeldia; species Hirschfeldia incana. The sequence continues at coordinate 5,436,068 of JABCMI010000015.1, read as the reverse complement.
AAGGATCTTAAAGCTAGGATGCTTGAGGTCTCTAGGGAAGAAGCTGAGAGGAAGAGGATGCTTGATGAGAGAGCTAATTACAGGTTTTGGCCTCAAGTATTTGAAACTGAAATTTAAATTGATTTAATTTTTAATGAGTTTTTAGATGATTATAGTTGAATCTAAGAATTTGATGTGTGTTTTTTTTGTTAAAACAGTTTTACAATATCATCTAAAATTATTTAGATTTGGTGTGTTTTGCGAAATGACAAGTTCCATAATATCGGATTTTAAATTTTTTTTTTTGTAATCCACGTTTGAATAACATACGAATCCCCTCAAACTCCTAGTTGAATACGCCCCCCCTTTCGTGTTTGGTTTTGAGTCATTTCATGAGATTTTTTCTTCTTCTCAGGCATAAGCAAGTAATGCTGGAAGCTTATGATCAGCAATGTGACGAAGCAGCGAGGATATTCGCAGAGTATCACAAGAGGCTGCAGGTTTACGTTAACCAAGCGAGGAATGCGCAGAGGTCGAGTTTGGATTCTTTGAGCGATTTGTCGAGCAAGCTCAGCACTAACAACAGCGAGAGGGAAGCTGTTTACTCCTCTGTGAGAGGGAGCAAGTCGGTGGATGATGTCATCCTCGTTGAGACGACGCGAGAACGGAGTATCAGGAGAGCTTGTGAGTCGCTTGCGTCGCACATGGTTGATAGGATATGTAGCTCTTTCCCTGCGTACGAAGGAAGCGGGATTCATTCGCATCCTGAGATGGAAACTGCCAAGCTTAGTTTTGAGTATGATGGAGAGATATCTGATGAGGTGAGAGGTGTTATAATGAACTGCCTGAGTAGTCCTCCTCTACTCCTTCAGGCTATTGCTGCCCACACCTTGCGCCTGAAGACCCTTATATCCAAGGAGATTGAGAGGGTGGATGTCAAAGCTGATGCCGAAACATTAAGGTGCAATTCTACTTTCCTTATAATGCCTCCTTTAAGTGTGCAATTCTGTTTTAGCGGGGTCTGATTCACTTGAAGGCACCTTGCTTACTGATATATGAAAGTGATAGTTACTTAGTCTTAGTTGTTGGCAGCTAACTTTCATTCAGATGTCTCTTATCTGGTTGATATAGGCTGTTCCTGGGGTTACTTTTACATTTGATCAGTGATAATTATACTTGACTCTCCTTTTCTTTACTGAATGAGAATATATGTACCCTCTGAAATCAATGTTCCAGTGTATTGATTAGCTGGTGAACGCTATTTGATATCAACCCTATTCTACAGGTATAAGTACGAAAACAACAGGGTAATGGAGATTTCTTCTTCTGATGTAAGCTCGCCATTAAGTTATCAGTTTAATGGTAATGGGAAGATACCCACAGATACTAACTCCAAAGGATCAAACAACCAGCTCCTTGAACGGCAGGTTGCTCTCCTTATCTGATTCTTTTTGTTTCTTTCTGCATATTTTCAGCATATAATGTTTAGAATGAACATAATTTGAGGCTTACTGTTTAGCAATGACTATTGGCTTGGTTCGTACTTGTGGATTTTTGGGACAGCTGATGCATTTAAATTTGGTTACACGGTAATGATCATACGTTTAGAATCCATTTATCTCATCTTGTATCCATGCTTGTATCCAGAAAGCACATGTGCAACAATTTTTGGGAACTGAAGATGCACTAAACAAGGCCGCAGAAGCTCGAGTTTTATGTCAGAAACTTAAAAACCGTTTGCATGGAAATGCTGACGCAGTTTCTTCACATTCACTTGGTGGAGGCACGTCACAGAATGTCAAAAATCTTAGGCAATTGGAGGTAAATGCCAGATACTAATTCGTTTCCAAATTTCCGTGATTTGAGTTGATCAATTTGTACATATTCGTTACCTCTGTCATTAATGGCTTATGCAATTGATCCTCTTATGTTTAGCAACACCAGAGTTAATTATATATTCTTGGCAGTTGGACGTATGGGGCAAGGAACGAGAAGCTGCTGGGTTGAGGGCAAGCTTAAATACATTGATATCTGAAATACAACGACTGAATAAATTATCCGCTGAAAGAAAAGAAGCTGAACATTCCTTAAAACAAAAGTGGAAGAAAATTGAAGAATTTGATGCTCGCAGGTCCGAACTTGAAACCATATATACTACTCTTCTCAAGGCCAACATGGTAATATTCCACTTAATATTGTTATTTGAACTATAAACATATTAATTGTGATTGGCTTAACTGCTTGCAATGATCCGATTTTTACTCAGGATGCTGCTGCATTCTGGAGTCAGCAGCCACTAGCTGCAAGGGAATACGCAATGGCCACTATTATTCCGGCTAGTGAAATTGTTGCCGACATTTCGAAAAACGCTAAAGATTTCATTGAGAAAGAAGTGTCTGCTTTCTTCCAGAGTCCGGATAACACCCTCTATATGCTTCCAGCTACTCCACAGGTCTGTATTTTCTCTCCCTATCTGTCTGATAACAGTCTGTTAGATATATATTACACAGGACTGGAGAGATATTATTTGGATAGGACTAAAATAGTGGTTTGTTTTCTTTCAACTGCGAGTTTAATATTCATGAAGCATAGGGGAATTTGTTTTAGCAATTCATGGTTTTGTTTGTATCATGGCTGTTGCAGAATGGTTATCACTAGGTTCTGTGCTGTTTTGTTCTACCAAACGTGAATGTTACTGCTACCATCAAGTTCATATCTATTTCTCTTTTTTTTTTGTCTTAATCAGGCCCTTCTGGAGTCTATGGGAGCTAATGGGTCAATAGGACCTGAAGCTGTTGCCTCAGCAGAGAAGAATGCTGCTTTGTTGACTGCAAGAGCTGGTGCAAGAGATCCATCCGCAATTCCTTCCATATGCCGCATCTCCGCTGCCCTGCAATATCCTGCGGGTGAGTCTCTTTTTCCCTCTATTGATCGAATCCCTCGCAAAAATGATTTTGCTGGCCGGTGAAAGTTATTATTATTAGTCACTACCTACTTGAATGGTTGGTTCATCGAAATATCAGGGCTTTGCTTGAATTGCTCTATCTTATCCCTTTACCTGCATGGTTCACAAGTTGTGGATTTATTAGATGTAGTGCAATAACGTAAAAAAAAGTGCAAGAAAACTGAGGCATCTGTAGGACATGTATGTTGCGGCTTTACTGTAGAGCTTTCTGTAACCAATTTTTCTTGCTATCTATAAAGGTTTGGAGGGTTCAGATGCAAGTTTGGCATCAGTATTAGAGTCTCTTGAGTTCTGCTTGAGGCTCCGTGGCTCTGAGGCATGTGTATTGGAAGATTTAGCAAAGGCAATAAACTTGGTGGATATACGTAAAGATTTAGTTGAAAGTGGTCGTGCTCTGTTAAGCCATGCTTATCACGCCCAGCAAGAATATGAAAGGTAAGTCGTTGGATGATGGCACCGTTATCATCTCAGTAATGCCATATTGTTTCTCCGCGTGATTCATTATTTATGCGAGAATACAACGTGCAGGACAACTAAGCATTGCTTAGATCTTTCCACGGAACAAGATAATACAATAACAGAGAAATGGTTGCCTGAGCTCAAGACTGCGGTCTTGAATGCTCAAGCTTCCTTGGAGCATTGCAAACACGTGTGGGGTTTGGTAGGCAACTCCTTGAACTATATTAAGCTCACGGTTATTTATTATGATTTCTCTTTACTCACATCGATTAAGCCATTCTTGCTATATGACATAAGGTGATGGGTTCCCTAAAGATTTGGACATGGTTACAACGGAATGAATAGTTTAAACACACTAATGAATGAATGGGGTAGTAAACAGCATTATGTTGGTATTTGAATGCAGCTGGACGAGTGGTACGAACAACCTGCTGCAACTGTTGTGGACTGGGTCACGGTAGACGGGCAAAACGTTGCGGCCTGGCATAACCATGTGAAATCATCCTATTGCCTTTTACGTTAAGGATGAAGAAAAATATCTATGAGAGTGGAATTTGAAGGTTGCTCCGTGGAAGACAAAAAAAGGAGAGGGTATTTAGCAGAAGTCTTACAACGATTCACCAAGGTACAATGTGTATATAAAACTGTGTACTCTTCTCCATAAAAAACGATCCACTGTGTGATTATAGGTCTTGCTTTCTGTTTCTAGCATTGGTTTGCAAAGAGCCTCGCTTTGTATTTTGCGGGCTTTGGTTATTGTTTTTACGCAATATTGATTTTGTACTTGTATCAGAAATGAGATCGTTGGATTCCGGATTAAAGCATTGAGTAGCTTGTGTTACGAGAATTGAGTTCTTAATGACAGATTCAGTTCTTTGTGTTACTCATGCACACACTTGCAGTATGCACAGTGATGACAATGGTATAGAGTTGAACCATCAAACTTTGCCTCTGAGATCATGTTACATAAAACTATGTTCTAAAAAACACTTAAACACACTGAAATGCAGTAAAACTGATCGTCAAAAAGATATGTCTCTTCTAATACACTAACCAGACTATAAACTAATTTTGAGAAAAATATGAAAATACTGCAACCCAAGCAGTGAGCTCTCCTAGTTAGATCTACTTGGTGGTACCTAGGACTTGCTCGTTGTCTACATAATACGCTATTGCATTTTCAATCAAAAAAGAACAATCAAGTTCTCGAGCTTATCTTTCACCACCCTCAAGCTCTTCTTGATCTTCAAGCTGCCCTTCCTCCTTGTTGTTAGCTTCAGAATTTACAGTCTCATTGTTATTACTATTACTGCTCCCTCCACTTTCTTTATGACCAAAGAAAAACCCTGAGGAAGACAAGTCCTCTTCATCAAGCTCCTCTTCTCTCTCTGCATTCTTACTATCCTTTGATCTCTGAACTGCAACGCCATCCATCCCTTGCGGACAACGGTGTGTCACCCCAAGATCCGCTTCAATCAGTGACACGTTTGAAACTCTATGTTCCCTCCTAATGCAAGAACACTCAGGTACAGGATGCGAAAGAAAACTAAAGGCCTTTGATCTTTTGGAAGATTCCACTAGACCCTCGAGTATACTTCTCTTGAGAAGCTTCCTCACAGATGTTATCCAAGTATGATTGGCCTCATACATATGGTCTCTTATCTCTTCCAAAAGCATTGCAGTTTGTTTCCTGCAATTACAATCAAACGTCAATTTTACTAAAACACAATCAATGAGTATGATAACATTCATTATACTACAGCACCTGTCTGGTCTAAAAGTCTTAGCGGAAGCAGACTGATAAAGCCTATGACCCATCACCAAACTAGCAAAACTCGGATGCCCTTTCCCATCACGATCAAAACCAGGGACGAACACATCAGCTTCAACGCTCACAACGTAATCAATCGCTTCCCACAACAGCTTGTGAGCGTTAGTTCTCAGCTCAATAACCGTGTTCTCAGGCTCGTTGTCACTCTCAGCCACCCAACCCCACCATCCTTCAATGTTGTAGTACTTTGGTCTAGCCGGTGGAGGTGGAAGAGGTTGAGGCCTTTGTCTTATGCTCTTCGACGAGTCATGTTTGGTTTCTTCCTCCACCGAAGGAGGTGTCTTTGGTCTGACGTCTTTGTGTTTCGCCTCACGACCATACATTTTAGCTAGCTCCCATCCAGTACTTAGAGAAGTCCTGTCAACTACATTTTCAAACATGCCGTGTAATGGAATTAATGTTCTCTGTCCTCCAAAGACCTCTCCTCCGGCTACATATATGATTGTGTCCCATGAGTATCCATAAGCTCGTAGGAGAATACCAACCTGAGAGTGAAAGAGATGTCCAAAAGCATTCAATACATATACTTTTGGATCTATAAATAACTTATACTCTTGCTTACTTCTTCTGGCATCAAAGGACATAAGCCTTGGAGGCGTTGCTCAGCTGAGTCTACAGAGAGTTTTCCTTTGACAATCCCACGTTTTATCATCCAAGCTCGTTTATGTTGAATCAACTCAGTGTGAACATCCTTCAAGTAGCTCCAAAATGCAATAAACACTCAAGTCCTAATCCAAAAAGTACAATATGGTAAAACTTCGAAGTACCTGGAAGAGTTCGGCACAGCCATGATAAGCCAAAGCTTCTCTTGTCATCCCTGGATCATAGGCGATGAAAGGTCTTCCCAAAGGTCTCAGTCTTTGCAATACTTTGGTGGACAGTTCTTGAACCTCTTTCCTAAACTGCAAGGCGTGGAAAGCAACTCTACACCGTAACCTCTGATACTCTTCAAGATCACCTGGTAGTATAGCCTAAATGAAAACAAAAATCAATTAATTAATACTTTAGAGAAGTGATTGTTAAGAAGATTGGGAATTAGATTCATTACTTGTAAGCATCCACCGTTAGGGACAACAAGTTCAACGACGGAGTGTTTAATGAGAACAGGCAGAACATGGTGTAAGTAGTAATAAGGAGAAGATCCGTAAGAGACTTTAAAGGAAGGGATCTGTTTCTTTCTCCTAGCCCATTTGAGATTCTTGGGGAGAGTTTTAACAACTCTAACGTCTTTCGCAAGTGAAGCCATGAAGTGCTCTTCGTTGTAGAGATATGCAAAGCTCTTAAACTGTGAGCTGCTCGTGAACAACAACAACATGTTAGAGCAAAGAACCAAATCAACATCACCACCAATCATAGTGATTCAGTATATAAGACCGAACCTAATCCCTTTGCTGCTGGTTGTTGACTGGATCTCAGGAATAACTAGAGTGGCATTAAGAAGCCTTGAAACAGCTACAACGTCAGGAATCTACAGAAAAATGACCAAAAGTAAAAAGCCATGAGAAGTGTCACACTTGATTGAAATGTCAAGAATCAAGATGATATGAATCTTCTTGTTCTTACCGAGTTTCTAATCTCATGGAAACCACCTTGTATTCTAACGAAAACAAAACCGTTTGTCCTTGCTGGAGGATCTGTTTCCACCAAATTAAACACAAACTCAAAGATCAACTACCATTCCAAGTTAACACTTAACTCCAAAAGAACACAATCTCAAAGATTCAGTTCCAGATCCAACAATGTAGTAGGAAGAAACATAGATTTAGCTAAAAAGAAGCAAAAACCTGAATGGTAGCCTCTTGGAATAGCATAAGGAAGTAATGACTCCACATGCCTTGTTGGACCCCAGAGTCTTCTGTACAATGGAGTCTGCAACATACATGAAAAAAGGATGTTCCAAGATCAAAAAAAAAAAAGATCAAAAAGCTAAACATACAAGAGTATTACATAAATAAATACTCAAAAACTAAGAAAGGCAAGAGAGTCATTACTATTGCTAGAACACACAAAGGTTACAACTTTTTTAAGGAAAGCAAAACATAAAAACGATTTCTATATTATCTATGGAAAGAAGATGTGAGTGTTCCGGTGAAAAAAATGAAGATACTCACAACAAAAGATGAATGGACCCACTTTGAGAAAACTAAATAAAAATGTTCTCTTTGATTCTATATTAATAATCTCTTTTTCTCATCAACAATGGAGATCCACTTCAAAACACTTGAGAAACAGTCAGATCAAAAAGAAAACAAAAGCGTTACGTGTCGGTTGAATCTAGGATTGTCGAAGACGGGTCTCCAGGAGAAGAGAGTGACGGGGATTGAGTAATCTGAGATGGAGTCGTCGGTGAATCCAGCGAGGAGAAAGTGGACGAGGAGAGAGAGAGCAGACAAGACGAGACCGACGAGACCAATCCATTTCATGCGAGACTTGAGGAAGAACACTTTACCTTCACCCTTCATGTCTCGCTCGATTAAAACCTAAGTATGTTCTAGTGATGATGGGTGAAGAGCACAACGGAGACTAGTAGAGTCGAAGTAAGAGTCTGAATCGGAGTTGAAAAAGACACGTGTGAGAACATGTCTGGTGAAGTAGATCGGTGTTGATCGGACAATGGGTTGTTTGGTCTCTCTGAAAAGTCTTCTTACATTGAATTCTTTACTTTTTTATTTTATTTTGTTTCTGTTTTCCCCAACGCGCTTGTTTCGCGCGTGCATCTCGCTTTGTTTTTTTTTTCTGTGAAATCTTAAACCGAGAAGTGTCGTCCGGTTCTGTGTTCTTCTCCTTTCTAGATTTTTTTTTTGCTTTTATGAGGTTACATGAATCTTCGGCCTAAATATTCTTCCAGGTCCGAAACTAGCTAGTGGTAATACCATTTTTGGTACAAAGTATATCTCCCAATGCAAATCAAATCTAGATGATGATAAATTGATAATTGCAGTCGTAATGTTTTTACCACCAGAATTAATTCGTTTTGGTGGTTTAGTTTCTCCCAGTCGAAAACGAGAACCTTTGATGAAAAAAGATGTTTCTAGTACCCGACTAAAAAGAGAATGTAGTGTCCGTAGAAATAAACCAGAAAAAATTAGGCAAGCAGGCTTCGTTCCTTGCAAGCTACCAAACTAGTCTACTCTATTTTCGTATTTTCAAGATTCTTGTTCGGTTTTCTTTTCATTTATATGAGATTTTTTAATGATTTGAATTTAGTGCAGACTGTAACTTTTTGTGATGATTTTCATTTGTTATGATAAAAATGAGTTATAAATTTAGACGGTATATATGACCATATATTGGTAAACAGAAAGCAGAATGAATTCAACTTGTGCAAATTTTATTATCATTACAATAATATTATTTTAAGAATCCTGAAAACATTACAAAAATGGGTGGACTTATTTTTGGCTAGAAAGAGGAGTTAAATATCATTATTTTTGGTGGACTCGGTTTACATAAAGCATGGACTAAAACGACAAACGACAAACATTATGGCTTGTAAATTGAGGGTGAATGTAGATCCGTAATTAAGTCGAGTTATTCACTAGTAGCGTATTTATTAACAAATTATATGATATGATGCCAATTAGCGTGTTATCAAACAGTTACATTTTTGACATAAACAGTACCATATTATTGTTTGGACTTTTTTGTTGAGAGATTAATTAAAATTAGGAATTTGGTTGAAATTTATGATATCGCTTAGGCTCTGATTGGCAAAGCAGATGAAAAAGCAATAACATTATGCTGCATAAATTGTATACTTTTGGTAAACTGTTTAATAGATTGATTGGTAAAGCAGTTCATCATATTATTTAAAATCTATTATATTAAAACAGAAGTCATAACTTCTAATTCATGTGTGATTTTTAATAAAATGGACTATAACTAGAATTAGTCACATGATATTGTCAATCATCATTAATCTTTATATTAAATAAAATATACTACATTATTCCATCATTAATAATCTTAATATTATATAAAAACAATAACTTTCCAATATTTTAGGGATTTCATAAATAAGAATAACAATATATGAAATTCAACTTATATTTAAATCATATATATATATATATATATATATATATATATCATGAATAATATAATTTGTTTCCTAATAAACCGGAAACATAACCACAATATCTTTTGATATATTTTCCTTTCAAAAAAAATTCAAAAAATCTGTTTAAAAAGATTTTAAAAAGATCTTAATTTCTAAACTTATATGTAAATATTTACACTAATTTTGTAGTTAGTTTTGAAATATAACTTAACATTAATATATTCAGTATCATTCATTAAATGAAAATATAAATATTTTATTATATTTTTATCTATTATATAATCACAATCGATCATATTAAAAATTTATTATCTGATTTAAATATTTTAACAATATCATAATTTTCACAAATTTCGTAATTAGAATTGAACTATATATTATTATGCATTAATAAGTATATTTTTATTGTTTACAATCCGTCACATGTTAATTTGTTTAATAAATAAAAACAATAAGATAAATATATAATAAGAGACAAAAAAATACATGTGACAGTTTTAAGCAATTGATTATTTACAACATGTAAACTATAATTTATTATATTTGAAATAGTTATACTATTATCAATTTAAAATAAATAAATATATATATAATTAAAAATAACACCCGCACGGTTGTGCGGGTCGAAATCTAGTTATTATTAAAACTAATATATAATATTTAATATATTTATATATAATGAATGAATATATATATATATATATATATATATATATATATATATATGTATATATATATATATATATTTTAAACATTAATATGTCATTTAACATATTATTAAAACTAGTATATAATATTTAAAATATATAATTAATTAATATATATATATTTTTTATTAATATTTTATTAAATATATATGTATTTTAATATTTAAAATTTAGCTAATTTATTATTTTAATATATATATATATAAATTATATTTTAAATAATTTATAATTAATAATATAAATTATATAAATAATTTAAAATAATTTTAGTTATATAATTAATTTAAAATAAAATTTATATTTTTTAACAAAAATATTGATATTGTAAATTTATTTTAGAAATAAAAATTTTATTTTCTAGATATAAAAATAATTTTATGTTATTATTAAATCAAGTAAATAAACTAATTATATATTTTTTCTTAAATTTATAAATTATAAATACAAATGCTCTTCCAAAAAATTCATCTGAGAGTATTTGTCAGAGAGCATTTAGAGAGCATTAGTTAGTAAATGCTCTTTTAAATGGTATATCAACAAATGTTGATTGAATAATGTATAGCATAATGCTAATGCTAATGTTCTACCAATCAAAGCTTTAGATTATGCCCACACACATCCCCCTATTAGTTTAAAATTTTCCCACCACTTGAAAATAAAATATTAGCCAATTCCATTTCAACTCGTCTTACTGTCCAAGGCAGCTTGTCGAGGTGGTCAAGATATGAAGTAAGAAGACCTAACTGGTTTATTCGATTTTAGTGCCGCGAGCACAGTTTTTCTCTTTTATAAAGAAATGCAGTAGATCAGAACTGATTTGTGAAATGATAGTTAGCGAATATATACTATATCACGATCTAAATTGAGAAGAAAAAATGAAAAGAATTTGGAAACATTTGAAGGATGAGAAATGGATTTTTTTCCGTGTCCACAAACCATTCTGAGAATGCCAAAAAGTGCATATACTTTATCTCTGGTTGGTCCTTAATTGTATTTTTGTTGAATGTAGCAAGGGTTTGCTATGAATATGTCACGTTTACCACGTTAAATAATTCAGATTTTCTTGCAACAAACTATTAGATGTCAGTAAAAGCAAAGGAGCCGAATTGAAATAAACAAATGAGATATACTTAGCGAAGCATCACATTTTGAGACAGGATTTGACTCATTGTTCTTATCTCCATTAACATTTTGAAAACTCTTGTCAAATCTTTATTTGTATATATATATATATATATAGTATTTCATAATTACAAAGTATATATGCTTTATTGTCTGATCAGATCTCTTCATTTTATTGAGAATCTTGGAACAACTTCCTTTTATGCCAAATAGGCCACTGGCCAAACTTCAACCAAACTTAAAACGTGGAGAACTGTGATAAGAAATTATATCGACTTCATTTAAAATCGTATAGTTTACTATTTTTTTTAAACAATAGTATAGTTTTGACATTCTTAAAAAAGTATTGATTTTACCAATGAATAATGGTAGTTAGATTAATTGTATTCATATTTGTAGCTTTATCATTTTTGTTATAAATGCGTGCATACTTAAATGAAACATTTCCAAAACATTCAAATGAGAATATAATAGAGAGACTAAATTTAATTAACATTGTAGTTTGTTGTTTGTTTTACTGTTGCTGTTGTGTTTTACTAATCGAATCAATATATGTTGAAGTATGCTATTAACAAAATAAAATCAGAAAAATGGAAATATCATATTTATTCCATAAACCTGGAAAAAAACGTATTCCAAACTATGGTATTCAGCTATGACCTCTGCACAAACTAAAATTAAAATCAATAAAATGTGAACGTACGTGTTACTTACTAATCACATCTCTGTTTTTTTTCTATATGATTCTTGTAAAAGCTATTCTGTTTCTTTACATGGAAAACTCGCCACTTTAAAAACAATAAAGAAGTATGTCTTTCACTTTGCTGAACGTAATATCAATTTATGGTATTGATTTCTGCAATTCAGTAGTACTATTATATGTACTATTAAAATATATTCTCTCGCCTAAAACCGATTTAAGCAATAAGAAATTGCAGAATATTACAAGAGATTAGCAAGGGATTTTCTCTCGCCCAGGTTTTTCTAACGGTTTTGCTGATTGATAATGATAACATTAACAACAATAATTATATACCCCAATATCATAAGATGACAAAAATTTACGTAGCAGAAGCTGCAAAATCAATATTATAATTTTATAATCTTTATGCTCTTAACCTCGGCTGAAACACCCGCCATCCAGCTTCGAATCCCGGCCATTGCGCAAATTTAATATGCGGGGCGCAGCGTCCAGGACCGCCTTCGGGTGGATAGTCGGTCGTCCAATTAGCGAACCGGAGACCTGGGTCATAAAAAAAAAAAAAAAAATCTTTATGCTCTTAACCAGATCGTTTTGGCCATTCTCGAGTCTGGTGAAACTTTTGATTTGGTTCGCATATTATTTTTTTTTTTGGTTCGCATATTATAAAGATTAATATACTTTATTTTTGTGGCCTTTAAAGTATAAATGTTTTTTTATTAAAATATTTATGACCTCGTAATTTTTAGTTCAGCCATTCTGTATGTATACTGAATATTGGTGCATTGCGTCACGTCGTTGTGATGATGGAAGCTACGGGAGTTTCCATTAGTTGAATCATCTCTCTCTGGGATCCCCCTCTCTCTCCTAGTCATGAATAGTTGATTGACCAATGACAAAAAGCGAAGTTCAAAGCACACGATGAGATTATAGTTAAAAGATAAATGCGAATACGATTCTGCGCATTACTTGAGTCACGATATATAGTCACACCCTCATCAAACCACTAGTTCATACCAACTTCTGAAAACTACATAAAGACAAGTGTCTATATATATATATACACGCACACATATACCGAAACTATATAACTAATTATGATGAAGTTTGATGCGAAACTATGGAAAACTGTGATTCTGATGTCGTTTATCAACATTCTGCTAAGCATTGTGAATGTTATGTTCAAGAAGATGCTTAATCAAGGAATTAACCGTATGGTCGCCAACACTTACCGACTTGCCGCAGGAACTCTGTTCTTGACACCGTTTGCCATTTTCTTGGAAAGGTAATGGGGTTTTATTTGTATATAATATCTCTACTCGCATCTTTCGCTGCAGTGAACTTGTTACGGCTTCACTGGATCGGAGTCACATGTCTTCTTAATCGTAAAATTCCTATCAATTTAACATTCTTAGTTTGCTATTTAGTTAAGATCTTCGAAGTTTTTGGCTCTTGGATTGAATATAATAATACTATATAATTAACTGGCCGGCAGTCTTGTTTATTCGAGTGTCTTGTTGACTATAATTGGTTTCTCTTTTCCATATAGTCCACATATTCTAGTTATATTTTTGAGGAAAAGTATATATTCGCATTCCGCTGACAATATATTTTTTATTTTATTTTGTAGACATAACAGGCCAAGACTCACGGCCAGGATCTTGTGTTCCCTTTTCTTTAGTGCTCTATTGGGGTACGTTTCCTTCGATAAATATAATTCAACAACAAGTGATGTTGAGAATTTGTCTAAATATCACTTAAAATTTTGCAGCTTAAGTTTGGTGCAATACTTCTTTCTCATAGGTCTACAAAGCACGTCTTCCACTTTCGCCTTAGCGTTCAGCAACATGGTTCCCTCGGTTACTTTTGCTTTGGCTCTCGTCTTTAGGTAATGAAAATCTCTCAAAACACATTTCTAATTTATTCTTTCCTCTAACTCTCACAATAATTTTTATAACTATTAAATACACAATGAATGATTAGGCAAGAGACGTTGAGCATGAAGAGCAACATAGGACGAGCCAAAGTGTTAGGCACAATGATATGCATATGTGGTGCTTTGGTGCTTACTCTGTATAAAGGAACCGCATTAACTCACCAAATGCCTCAAATGCAAACACAAACATCAAATAGTTCAACCACTGCGGTAACGCCAAAATGGGCAACGGGTTCGGCCATGCTGCTCATATCCAGGGGCGAAGCCAGACTTTTCTGGTAGTGGGTGCAAAATAGTCATATATTGAGAATCGAACCCACACCCCTTTAAAGCTGTGGGTGCACCATAGCCGACTGAGCTAATCCCAACTCATTACTCTGCTGTAAAAAAATAACTTTGTAAATAATCGGGGGTGCACGTGCACACTTACCCTTCAACGTAGCTTCGCCCCTGCTCATATCAATCTTACTATGTTCATTATGGTTCATCGTTCAAGCTAAGATAAGCCGGATTTATCCGTGCCAATACACCAGCACCACCATCCTCTCTTTTTTTGGTGTGATCCAATCTGCTTTGTTGAGTTTGATCTCGGAGAGGAGCATATCCATGTGGGTCGTTAAAGAGAGATTTCAAGTTTTAGCTTTACTTTATTCGGTAAGTAATCAAATTCAGTTTAGGACGGTTTTACTAATTACTAAAATTTGTGATTTCATGAAACCGTTCTAAATTGAATTCATGCGTGTACAACTATGATCGATGCTCTATGCTTGTCTAGGGTATTGTGGGATCGGGATTGTGCTACGTGGGAATATCGTGGTGTCTCCGGCAAAGAGGTCCGGTTTTCACGTCTAGCTTCATCCCTTTGATTCAAGTCTTTGCTGCCATTTTCAGCTTTTTTTTTCTTCATGAGCAAATTTACTGCGGAAGGTAACGTAGTATTTTCTTTCTACTTATTCATATACATTTATGTTAATACGCTTTATATATCTATTAATTCAACATACGTACAAACAAACGATTTTAAAACTGAATATGGTCAAACGCGTCATATTTACAATGTTGTACACTACATACTTAAGTATTCATTGACTAGTATATAAAATATGCCTTTACGGAAGTTGTAAAGACCCCTTCATCTGCGTGGCGTATCTTTTGAACGATTGGAATTAATCCAAATTGATGCATATGCATCATACTTATTACCGAATAACAAATTTTAAAACTAATCAGCTTTGTAGAATATCAATCAAAACTTATCATATTGATAACATAATATGTGTCATAAATATTTTTGACCCATATGTAGGTTGAGATTTAAGATGAATCTAAAATCATTTACTGAAGAGATTACTAATTTAATTGGCTGTTTTTGCTTAACGGTAGATATTAAATGGTTCTTTTTCATTTTTGTAACTAGCTAGTTCTGACAAGTATAATGCATATGTGGTATGACAAAAAGTGTGATAGGATCAATGGTCATCATCTTGGGACTTTATATACTTTTATGGGGCAAAAGCAAGGAAAGTCCTGCACCAGTAACCAAACAAGCACCATTAAATCTCGATCTTGAAGGTTGTGGGACGGCTCCAAAGGAACCTAACAGTACTACTCATCCAGTCTCTAGAAAATAATTAGTTCAAAATATTTTATTGTCAGTGATTAAATGTATAATAGAAAATCATATTAACAAAAATGTAACACTAACTGTTATAGATAAATAAAAGTACGAAGTTCAGATTTCGAGTTCCTGAAAAGAAAAGGTTATATCAGTTATTTTTGCCAATGAAAAAGTTATACTATAGTTTGATTAGAGGTAGGCAAATAAAGCTAGCTAAACCGATAAAAATAACCAAATGCCCGTCTAGCTCAGTTGGTAGAGCGCAACGCTCTTAACCTTGTGGTCGTGGGTTCGAGCCCCAC
The DNA here is from genome assembly GCA_026261945.1 of Hirschfeldia incana. Lineage (NCBI taxonomy): Eukaryota > Viridiplantae > Streptophyta > Magnoliopsida > Brassicales > Brassicaceae > Hirschfeldia > Hirschfeldia incana. Next base: position 5,420,389 of record JABCMI010000015.1, on the reverse strand, counting down.
GGTGGGCGTCTTTTTTAATTATGTTGTATTGATTTTGTCGTTCTTGTATATTAAGAAAGGAAATATCTAAATAGATCTATCTGAAGAGACAAAATCTATGAACTCTGATAGTCTTACATAGAGATGGCAATTGGGTTCTCCCGTCCTGTCCCGTCCCGTACTACTGCGGGCTCGTCGTCGTGCGGATCACGGCGGATCTGTCCCGCGCGGGCTGCGGTCTTCCGAATAGCTGCCCAATCCCGTACCGCATAAATTTATAAGCCTTCGCGGGCCGTCCCGCGGGACGCCTTTTTTAGCTTCTTTCATGAATGTTAAAGTAGAAGAGTTGTGTTAGGGAGTTGAAGAGAGCTCAAAAACTTCGATCGTAACAACATCCAATGTGATCACTCGTCGATTTAATAGTCTTGAAGTAAGTGAGAACCATTTAAACTGTGAAATTCAACTATTTCAAGTATACTCTTTGTTTGATTTTTTGTAAATCAACATCTCTGCATAGCAACAGTAAATTAATACTAATAGTGTTTTCTTCTCTTTCAACCAAGTTGTTGAACTTAGAGTGTAGAAACAAGATTTTGTAGTAACTCAAACGCTCAATTCGAGCCGTTTAAAGAATAAACAGTAGCTCTTGAACAAGCAATAGCACTTTAACGACATCATTGTAACCAATTCTTTTTTAAAACACCACTAGACAATACTAAAAACAAAACTCATCAATTTAAAGAAGAAAATCTCACAAAGTAATAAAGCAATTTATAGTACTAAAAACAAAACTAAGTAGAAATAAAGACTTATGGTTGCGGGTCTTTAAAATCCCGCGGGTTGAGCCCGTCCCGCATTCGTCCCGTCCCATTTTGAGCCCGTCCCGCATTCGTCCCGTCCCGTTTTGAGCCCGTCCCGCAAGGCCTGCAATTTTGCGGGCTCATCAAATGGAGGCCCAATCCCATTCCGCAGCAAGCCTTTACGGGTCAGGCCCACGGTCCAGATCCTTGATTGCCATCCCTAGTCTTACAGAAAGTTTACAAGACAAGCCGTAGTGGTGTCAACATCTGCCAATAAACTGGTCTTCTTGTGCTCTTCTGCAGTAACGGCAAACATATCTAGAATGAATACATGGACACTACTTTTACCATAGATTTTAGAATAACAATAAAGTTCGCCTATAATAAAGATTGAGAGAGAAAGTGTTCTTTGTACAAAACTTAAAATGATTACCGAAGCATAATAAGCGTAAAACTGACTAAAAAAATATACAAATGCTACAAATATTACAAGCTATATATTCTTGCTGTTGTGATTATAGGTTATGTCTACGAGGATGACTTGCCGGTCCACGATAGTCACCATAGAAAGGTACAAATAGACCAGAAGCTTTCTTCTTCTTGGGTTTCCATTTAAATGAAGATTTTTTACTTCTTTTTTGAAACCCTAATTTTCTCTCCACCATCAAATGTTCTGATCCACCAGAAATCTTCAAAATCCATTCATCATTATTTGTCACCCTCACTTGCTCCTTTTTGGCTCTAGGCAGTGCAGTTCTCATTGCTCTCCTGTACATTAGTTTCCTTGGTGCAGCAATGTTGGTGAAGTCATATAATTCCTGTAATGGTGTATAATTTGATATAATGGTTGCTTACGTGCTTCCATATGAAACATACAAATTATGTGAATATTATTTTATGAAAACAATCGTATACTTTAGGGCGTGGTATCGATCTATCAAGACTCTTGTGACCAGCATCTCCTCCTATCAAAACAAATCGAAATGTAAAAGAAGTTATAATTATTTGCTTATCATATTAGGCTAATCAATTCAGAAAAAAAAAGACAAAAATTACGGGAGAACGAGCAAGGTAGCTAGGAAAAGTTAAAATATGGATCTTTATGTAAAGGCACCTTCTTGAGTTGAGCATAGACTAGGATTCGCTCCTCTTCTAGGGCTTGAATGATTATAGGGAAGGATAGTATTATGATTGTGAATCTCATCATGATTATCAAAGATAGATTCTTCCAAATTATCTATCTTTCTCGCAACCTTTTCTCTTGTTGTTTTTGAAGAAGATACACATATGAGGGAAGTGATGCTTCAATAAAATCAGCTACAGTTTTTTTTTTGTTGGTCTCGTCTCATGGGTGTAAAGACGACCCGAGTCAAAAGGCACGGTTTCTGTCGTCTAGTGATAAAAAAAAACTCTTCTTGGTGCATTTATATTATCTATCAATCATTTGTATATCTTATGTTGGCTTCTCGAAGATATAAAGAAACCAACTTATCGTGGTGTGATAATTGAAAGGTTTTCCCTGAAATTTAAAAGAACCACATTTCAAACCCTTTCATTCCATTTTGCAAAAAGTTGTCTTTAATTGTTGGAAACATATAATTCACATTATAGAAATGCATAGAAAACTTTATACGGTGTACGTACGAAGTAGAGAAAAAGAACCACTTGGGTTCAATTCACGGTAATAGAAACTATTTACAGTGTTTGAGTTTGCGGCAAAAAAGTGAAACTATTTTTTTAACATTTAGACCCAAAAAGGTCGAGAAAAGAAATGAAGAATTTGTGTTGCCATCTTTTTTTTTTCTGAACCAGTTGTTATTTGCCTCATTAGTACAATGCTAACATGTTTTCAGAATATATCCATGTGAATGAACATGTTAAGACGTGCTGATTTAAATAAAATTAACGAAGATAAAAGTAAGAACGCACGAGGAAGTGCATCAAATGAAGGGCCAGAGTTGGGAACATGTAATGTGTCTTTACATGGATTTACTAAAAGCTAAATCCTAGGTAAACTAATCAAAATTTAATCAACTTAAATAGCTTAGGATTTTTAATACTAACGGCGTGTTGCCCGAGCTGGTCCCTCTTCATATAATCATATGTGTTAGTTTCTCTGTGTGGAAGCCCCGTTTTAGTTACTAGTGATACTATTTTTCCTTTAACCGGAATCATTATATTATTTATATAGAACCGATCCGTAAAGGTTTTATGTTACCACTGAGATTTGTGACAAAATTTGTGAGCTTTAGGGATTAGTTCTACTTCCTTTCTGCAATAAACCATTCGAACAACTACTACTTCCGTTTCAGTATAAATTTCATCTTGAGTTTTTCATGCACACCACCGAAAAGGGCAACTAATAGTCATCTTAAATACTCGCAGTGCATCGACCAAGGAAATAGGCTACTGTATCAAGCAGCTCATTGATCCTTAATGACTCGAATTTGTTTAGGCCTATGTTTTGGGCCTCTTATCTGGAGTCCACTATGCTCACAAGCACATCATTTATGTTTTACAAATTGCTGTCTTAAATTGCCATAATAAGCCCAATATATAAATCTCAGCATTCATTCAGATATCTATGCGTTATAGTACGGTTTGACTCAGATTTACGAAAGTTATTCTCCCTCTTATCTCCCCGTGCGTGCCACTAATCAAAACATTGGACAATACTAACGTTTTAATAATATTAAATTCAGAATAAATTATAAAGTTAGTATTTATAATTTGAACATCGTCCTACTTCACTATGATGATAAAATACTAATTATTTTTCTTTGATTTTCCTTTAATCATTCTTGCATCATTATTGGATTTTGATTTTATATTATTATTGGTTGGGACAGAGAAAAAGAAAGACATTAATAAAAATAAAGAAAGAAACGAAAAAAAATAAACAAAGAATTGCTGACAAAAAAATAAATAAATAAAGAATTACGCATTATCTAAACGAAGGAAGACCAAATCTGTGTCTTATCGTTTGTGTTAAGATAAAAACAAAAACAAAAAAGGACAAAGATAAAATAGATTTTTATTTAACATTTACCATTAATCACCCCTTTCTTGCAAAAATCTAATGACAACACATCTCCTAAAGTGACACGTGTCGTATTTCACTTAGTCGTTGTATCTAAACCTAATCGCAAATCATCACTAGATCTCGGCACGAATCAGATATCCGATTTTTTTAAGTATATTTGATTTGTATTGTATGTCACGGATATCTAATTTTTAGATTTATTTTGCTTTAGAAAAATACGAATATTCAGAAAATCGGATATCCAAAAAATAAATAGATATTTGCGGATATTACAAATAATTACGAATATCTCATATATTTTGATTAATACAAATAATCTTAAAAGTTCGATACAAATTTGTTTTGTAAATTTCTTTTTGCATGATATATAACATAAAAACTAAAAGAAATTGTGAATCTGCATATTTTGTAAATCTTTTTGAACTTAGTTAACAATTATAATAACACAAAACTTAAGAAAAAAATATTATTATCATAAATGTTTACACTTTCTTTTATGTAATACATTTATATAAGTAATAATGTGAATATAACCTGTCAAATCATATGTTTAAATAATAATTATATAACTTTATACATTTAAAACTTTAAATATAATCAAGATATAAATGTATTTATATATTGTCGGACCGGATCGGATATCCGCTTTCCAAAATTTTAGTTTTTCTGATTTGTTTTTATTTTAACGGATATTGATTTTTAGTATTTGCTTTGCTTTAAAGACTTACAGATATCCAAAATTTTCGGATCGAATTGAAACCAATAACAAATCGAATCAAATTTAAACCCAACCCTAAACATCACACCTTCGGGCTTCAGTAACCCACACGATCACATCCCAAATAGCCAAACCTAATAACTTTTTTTTATTCTATCACAAAATTTATATTCATTTATTTCAATTTAAGAGGGTTAGTTAAATGATAGTATTTAGTGTAGATCTAATACTTCCTCTGTTCCAAATTATATATCGCTTTGGATCAAAATTTTCATTTCAAAATAAGTGTCATTTTATGTTGTCAATGCAAAATTTATTGACTTTTTATTCTGATATATTTTTATATTGGTTAAAATCTGGTTAGGTGTATTGGTAATGATGTTTTTATCTAGTAAATATACAAAATTAAACGTTTTATTAATTTGTGTGTCAAATTCTAGAACAACAAGTAAAATGAAACATAAAGAGTACTTTTATAACTAGTTGTCAAAAGAATATAACTATTTTGAACCTAATTTCCATTTGTATAAAAAATTGGCAAAAAATTACAATCTATAAAATCTGAATTATAAAAAAAACAGAAGTTGCTGGTACAGTTTCTTATATGTGAGGAAGATTGCTGATATAGTTTGATTTGTAAAATAAAAATAAAATGAGAACTTCAAATTATATTATTTTGATGACATTAAATTCAATTCAAAATATCTTTGTTAATTAAGAAAATAAGTTATCACTAATTATGTGATCATGTTAAATCCTGGTGTTATTAAAATCAAAATTTTCAAATTTACTCCATAATTTTTTTTTTTTTTTTGCAAAGTACATAAAACTCTCTAGATATTTTAAACAAATTTTCTTACATAGTCTCCTTCAAAAATACTCTCCTTCAAAATTTTCCACATAAATCAAAATCTTAGAATTCATAAATCAGAAAAGTGAAGTAATTAATTAGTAGTATTCTTTTAAGGGCTAAGTCTATATAATGATAATGAAGACTTAATGATGAACCGACGAATAAGAAACATTCAAATAAATTATTTCCCTGAAAAAGGGAGATTTAATAAAACACGTGCTGCTGCTGCTCCTCCTCCTCCTCCTCCGCATCACCGGTGTTTCCTCTTTCTCCCCCGTGAAAACTGCACTTAACAATCTTCCCTATTTCTTCTTCTTCAGATTCCCAAAACCCTAAAATCTCTCTATCTCTCGTCGTTTTTCACACTGTAAAATCCTCCATCAAGTCAACCAAATCTACATCAAAGTTTGAAACTTTCTATTTGTTTTTTTTGTTTGTTTAGTAAGAAACATATTATTTTTTATAATTCCTCTTCGTGTTTGCATCTCTATAACCGAATCTTTAATCTGTCCTCCAAAAAACAAAATAGACCCTTTTGCTCTGTTTTCATCGATGCAAATTGAATTCAAAACAGAGGAAATCTCTGAATTTTCCAAAAAAGTTCGTTTCTTTTAACGCCAAGAGTCCGTCTAATGGGGGCGGTGACGTCATCAATGGCTGCAAAGTTTGCGTTTTTCCCGCCAAACCCGCCATCGTACGGTGTCGAGGAGGTAGTAGCAGAAGAAGAGACGAGGGGGAAGCTGAGGCTGACGGGTGTAGAGAACGTGAAGGAGAACGTGGAAGTGTTGAAGCTGAGGACGAAGAGAGGGAATCAGGTGGTTGCGGCGTATATTAAGAACCCTAGAGCCTCACTCACGCTTCTTTATTCACACGGCAACGCCGCTGATCTCGGCCAGATGTTCGAGCTCTTCTCCGAGCTCAGTCTACATCTTCGTGTCAACTTAATTGGGTAAGTAACCAAAACTCTTTCTTTGTAATTAGGACATGTTTTTTTTTGGAAGCTGCTCGTACGGTTTAGGACAAGTTCTCTGTTTTGCTCGGTTAGTGTCTGCACGTTGGCTGTAGATAGAGACTTAATTAGTAACGGAGAATCATGAGTTCTTGCACCATATACATAGAAAGTGAGATCCTTTGTTTAAAATCTTAATTCGTTTATGATCAATATTCAAGAAATAGCTAATTAAGCCTTTTATAGAGGATTAACCGCGCCTAAATCGATTTAATTTGTTTTTACTTTTACGGAAATGGCTAATTTAGCTTTTTATAGAGCATTTATGTGCCACCTAAACCGATTTTTAGATATATACATTTAAAAAAATTGTTTATCTTATAGAAACAATTTTTGCCGCCTATACCGATTTTTAAACATTTGTTTTTTGATTGTGTTGTTCCTTGTTATTACAGGTATGACTATTCAGGGTACGGGAGGTCTTCAGGGAAGGTATGATCAGTTTGTGTTCTTATTACAGTTTACCTTTGTGTATGTTTTTTTTTCTCACTTTGGTTTCTGCAATAGCCTAGTGAGCAGAACACTTACCATGATATAGAAGCAGTGTATAGATGCTTGGAAGAGCAATATGGTGTAAAGGAACAAGATGTTATCTTATATGGACAATCAGTAGGAAGCGGACCGACTTTAGAGTTAGCTTCTCGGTTACCAAACCTCAGAGCTGTTGTTCTCCACAGTGCTATTGCTTCCGGTCTTAGAGTCATGTACCCTGTCAAGCGAACTTACTGGTTTGACATTTACAAGGTTTCCCTTAGAAAACTCTCATCAACTTCTTGATCATTACAATACGTTCTGATATGTCTTTTGATATTACAGAACATTGATAAGATATCTCTTGTCAAATGTCCGGTTCTGGTGGTTCACGTGAGTCTCATCATCTCTTTTTGTTCTTGTTTTCTCTTAACATTTTGGTATTTGATCCGAGGCTAACGTCTGTGTGTGCAGGGAACATCAGATGATGTAGTTAACTGGTCTCATGGGAAGCAACTATTCGATCTTTGTAAAGAAAAATATGAACCGCTTTGGATCAAAGGAGGGAACCACTGCGATTTAGAGCTATACCCTCAGTACATAAAGCATCTAAAGAAGTTTGTATCAGCTGTTGAGAAGTCTCCTCGTCTTCCAAGCGGAACTGTGCCACAGACAGAGAAGGCGAGGAGCAGTACAGATGTTGCAAGGCCAAGCACAGATCAAAGAGAGAAGTCAAGAACGAGTACTGATCAAAGAGAGATGCCTAAGCTGAGTACAGAGAGTAAGGATAAAGCGAGAGGGAGCGTTGATAAGAGAGAAGAAACGAGAAAAAGTGTTGATGGGTCTGAGAAACCGAGTAATGCCAAAGAACAGCAAATGCAAACAGAGAAAGGGAGGAAGAGTATTGACAGGTAAAACAAACAACAAAATTTCAAAATTGAATGTATAATTTGATCATGATAATGATGATGATGGTGATGACAGGTTTGGGGGGATGATAAGATCAGTAGGGTTGTGCAACATAGATTGTTTCAAGCCTACAGCAACAGCTAAGTGAATTGGTAGAAGATACATGAACATACATACACATGCATACAAAAACATGTATTTTAATTGTTTGATATTTGTTTTGTTCTCTTTAAACCCTTAGTGTTTTGGGATTAAACAAGTCACATGTCAATGATTGATAGATCTACTGGATTCAAATAGCTTGATTTTGTTACTGTTATAAACAATGATATAACAGACAGAATATGACAGACCAAAAAGGAATCTTCATTACATTTGCATTTGTATACATAGCTTCTACAAGCAACACTCAAGCTGGTACAAAACCAGAACCAAGCAAAAGTCTCTCTTTAAAACAACAATGGTGTACAATCACACAGAGAAAGATAAGTCTCGTCTTCTTGATTTATTACTATATTTTACATAAGCTGAAAAGATGAAAAACGGTTTGTGTCTCCTTCATCCAAGAACACACACCAAAACTGCACATTTTACTCACGAGGTGCGTTCTTCTTGAACAACGCATAAGCATCGCTGTAAATAGCGATTGCATTAGACAAAACCGCAAGAACAATCATGAAAACAGCCAAGGACGTGTCCCTGCTCGTTGCTCTGCCATGACGATCCCTACAAGAACATAACAAATATCAAAAATCTGCTTAACTTAAGAGAGCTAAAAAACACTAATCATCATCTGATCAACTTACTTTAGTATAATAGAAGCTGGGAAGATGAAGCCGAGACAAACAGCAGCAGTTGCTCCAGTGAACTGGAAAGCATCCCAAATGCTTGGGATGAAGTTTGCACCCAAGAAGACTACAGAGATGAGACCTGCAGTGAGGCAACCGAACCTCACATTCGAGGAAGTCAACGATGGAGCAGAAGGGAACAAGAGGCCGTCTATATTGATCCTCAATGGGTAGAAAACAATGGGGAACACAAGCATGAGATGAAGCGCGTAGCTGACTCGAACCGCGTCGTTAAGGACAGAGCCTAGAGGGATGCCGAGATCTGTGTCGAAGTTAGCAAGGACATCATCGAGAGTATCGTCTCCAAACAAGAGGAACCCGAAGATGCTTGTCATTATGTAGACCGATGAGCAGAGCATGAGAGCTGATCTGACTACTGGTCTTATCTGAGCAGGGTCGTCAAGCTCGTTCTGTATGCTGTGAACTGAAACAAACCAAGCAAAACCAATAAACATAGAGTTATTGTTTTCACTCTTCCAAGTAATGAACAGAGGAGAGGACATACCATTGTAATGGCAAATGAAAGCGGTGACAAGAACAGGTACAACTGTGAAGAGGTTCCAGAAGGATGTCAAGTCACTAACATCAGGTAGCAACCTCGGCATCGCCACGCCACCACTGATCAACTTCATGATCGAAATCCCCGCTGTGATGACTAGAAACACCACCGCAAGAGCCACTGATAATGCAGATGTAAACCTCAAAGAATCTGCAAAAGAAACTATATGTCAGAAGCAACTTAACTCTTAAAGATTCATCGACCAAGACACTAACCAATTCGCTTGAAGCAAGCCAAAGGAGCAAAGACACCAAGAGTAGTAATAAGAAGAATAGCAGCTCTCCCGTTCCACCAATGGTGACCAAACCAACCTTCAAGAACACCATAATGGTGAGTCCCATCTTCTGTCTTCCCAGCCAACACATCACCTTCAACAACAACAACACCAAGATAAAATCAAGATTCAACAAAGCAGCAAATTATTTATCAGACTAATGATTAATTTATACCAATGATGATCATGTAGACAATCAAAACACCGATGTTATTAACCAACACAGCAACCTGAAGCAAAACCCTTCCAGGATTTCCAAAAGAATCACCCATCAAACCACCATAAGACCTGCTCTTCTTAATCTTACTAAACCTAAGCAAGAACTCAATAGAAGCATCGGTCAAGAACGCCATGACGACAATCATGGTGATCCCGAGCACAAGGCCTAGGATCTTCATCGTTGCGGGCAAGGCCATGATGCCAGCACCGATGATAGTCGTGGCGAGGTTGAAAACCGCGCCGCTGAAGGAAGCTCCGTTGAACTCATCGTAAGCAGCAACTTCGTCTCCTTTAGATTTAGGCAATAAAGGAGCAGCAACATCGTTTGAGGAGGAGGAAGAGGAGCTCTTCTTTGGAAACGGAGTAACATCTTTAATCGTCATTTTCGTGTTTGTTTGATAACTGCAAGGTGTCAATTAATTGATTTATAGAAACAAAAGGAGTTGGCTATTGTATAAAGTCAACATCTTTGAACGCGTGAAAGAAAGAGCAGACGAACCTTAAAGGAGAGGACTTTGACGAGAATAGTGAGCAGAGACGAACGAGTAGGAATTAAAAAAAAAAACCCAAATTTGATCCAAACCCAGTTGATTTTGATCGAAAATGGTGTTACCCAGAAGGTTCAATACAGAGGAGATGTACAAAGTTGTAACCTTTGAAGGAGTGGAGGTTCAGATTTCTCTGAAGAAGAAAGAAGATGTGAAGGAGATTAATAGCCTCGGGATTTTGTCTAGCCGATGCTGACGATGCAGATGGTATGATTTGTAAGAAAATCTGTAACCTTTTAAAAGAAATTAAAACAAGGGAGATTTTTGTTTGTTATTGGATAGTTGGAAAACGTGTTTAGCCAAAACTGAATTATAAGATGTACTGTACAATTTTTTTATGACAACTTGTTTGACCTTTTAAGTTTTATAGGTGGTGTTGATTGGACGCAGCGTTTTAAGATGAAGAGCTCCTGAGTACTGAGGATTCAGATAGATTCCACGCAGCGTTTTAAGATGAGTGAATACAATGCATACAGATGAAGAGCTCCTGACTCAGGAGTCCTGAGTACTGAGATTTCACGAATCATAATTGTAGCTGTTTTAACGTAGAGTATGTAAAAGTTCTTAACGTAGAGTGTGTAAGAATTTAAATATTCAGTAACAAAGAAGGTTGGAATGTGATATATTTGTTCGTATAGTTGGTTGCCAACGGCTGATTGATGTCAAGTTTTACATCTTATCCTTACAGACTTTTAGGCAAGAAAGAGGGGCACGAAACGACTAACAAAATTAAAATTTATATTGAAGTTATTTTGGTCATATCTCATTAATAATTCATTTCTTTTCTGAATAGCCTCCAGATATCAAAATGATCAAATTTGATTTCATTAAGTGAAAAAATGACAACTAATCTATACCATCATTTATAAAACTATTTATTAATATATAAAATATTAAAAATTAATAATAATAAAATGATTTTTATCATGTTTTTTTAACTACTGATAATTATATTATTACAAACTATGAAATGTTACATACGATTTTACATCCAACAATTCTACTCATCATTGACTACATCGACTCATCCGAACCATCCTACTCGATTCATGTCTGACGGTACTCCTTGGACCATGCTCTAGAATCTATTGTAAGTCTTCTCTCTCTTAATTCGCATAATTATGTCTTTATTGAGACTCGAAACTCATACCTCCTGGTATAGAAATATTAATGAACTCTTAATCAAACCACTAGACCAAGAGAGTTTCCATTACGAAGACGTTTTTTAAAAAACTTGTTTTTCTTCAAAAAGAACTAAGGGATATTCACAGATAGGTATGATATATTTTCAATTTGTAGGACGTCTTTCTAAATTTCTATTAAAAAAATCAAGAATTCCTTCATAAACGTATAATTATATTTATTGATTGAAAATTTTATTTAAAAATTATACTGATTTTTTTGGTCAAATCTCATAAGCAAATCATTTTAGTTTTTTTTAAATAACCCTGAAATATCAAAATGAACAAAATTAATTTCACTAAATGAATATACGACAATTATACCATCATTTGTAAAATTAGTTAAATATTTACTAAATATAGAAAATAAATAAATATATAAAATCAATTTTAAATACATAATAAAATGAAAATAGAATTTTCAATTTTCATTTTTACGAAATCTTTTTTTCGGAAAATATTTCTTTCTTAAAAAGAGTTAGGAGATCTTCCTAAATAGTAGTGTATCTTCCTGTTTTTTTTTTTAATCCAAATTTAATAATGACTTATTTAACCAAAAAAAAATGACTTCATAAACATATAAACATTTATTGAATGTAATTTTTATGTATATTTTTAAAAGTATTCCTTAATGTATATGACATCTTCTTGGATTTGATTTATATATAACTATGTATAACATCTTTATAAAATCTAAAATGTAGAAATGTGTTAGTAAGACTATAGGAAGATGTTTATAAATATTTAAGAATATCTTACTAACTATACATATAATTTTAAGGTTCATTGAGGTCTTCTTAAATATTCATTCATGACGGTTACTAGATATACATTTACGAATTTATTTTAAATAAAAATTTATGAAAAATTTCATAAATTTATGAACATATTTTACATATTTATCAATATCTTTCTGAAATGTAAAAGGATATTATATTTGCTCAGTAATTATTTTCAAAATATGCATATAACTCAATTCAGAAAAATATCATACACATTTAGGAAGGATTTACTATTTTTTCTAAAGAAAAATTGTTTTATAAAGCAGGTTTCGGGAATATTCTTTTAAAAATTCAAAAAATAAAAATTTTATTCCACTATTTATTCGTTTAATATATATGTAAGAATGTATAATTGTAATTTGTCTTTCGTGAAAATTATTTTGAACACGTTGACTAAAGTTCTAAAAGGCTAGTTGGAAGGTTTTGTAGTTATTACTCTTCAGATGTTATTTTGTTGTGGTCAATCTGCTCTCCAGAGTTCCACTAAGTACGGTCGAGGACATCGTTGTTGAAATAAGCTTCGCAGTTTCAAGCAAACCAGTACATACAAAGTTCTTCTCTTAGTGTTTTTTTTCTGAATATATTTATGCTGAGAACCTTAATTAACTGTTACCTTAATGAATAACACAAGTTACACAACACAAAGTTCCTACAATGTTTCCTAAGACTTAAATAAACAAACATGTATATAACAAAAACAAACACCCATACTGTACTATCGATCTCGTTTCAGTAGTATTTTTATAATCTGTCAAATTTTATATTAAAAATGTAGTTGTAGAACAGTAGAAGTGCCCCAAAAAGAGATACTACTCAATTCATTATTTTACTTGGGAAAATATGTGGACAGGAAAGACTGATAGAATGATAGGACTCCTTAACTAATTATTGCCCTCGCAGTCGCACCTCTGATAATTATGATAATTAAGCATCTAATATATTTTTATTACCAAGTTTCGCTTTAGTTACTTCTTACTTGTAATCAAAGCGTCAAAGCGTCGATTAATCAATCATGAGTCATCGTCATGCCCATTATCTAATCGTTTACCCAGTCAGATAAACAGAGACAGTTAGGCAAATCAGAGCCAGATATTTATATACTAAGAAAGTATTAAGGTTCACGTCTTCGATTGCTGATTATGAATTCATGTTTCATAAATAATAAAACGGGTTTCCGCGTCTAGTCCACTCAAATATTCAACAAAAAGTTCTTTTTAACAAATTTAATTTCCTCAACAAATTTGGAGACTGATCGTTTTATTCGGCTTTGTCCAGGACTGACCATTTTAAAAGGTATTATCGACAAACCGTTTTCAAATGGGTTTGTCTTTCCTTTTTTGCACGAAATGATCATTCAAATAAGGTGAATAATATTCCAGGTTCAAATAGTAATTCAAGTCATATGGCAAACTCAATAACATGAAATGAATTCGAGTGACTGTAATTACTAAGGAGATGTAAACCATCTTAAGCCAAACACAGGGATGTAAAATAAAATGGTTGTTTTTTTTGGACAAAAAATTATAGTTGTTTTATATTTATCTTTTTTCATTATAGTCGATGATCAACTTTTATTGAGTGTGGTCACATTGTGGTATAGTTTTACTTTTTAACAAAGACTCATATTTTATAAGATCGAATATTAGTGTTTATCGAAAATTGCTTATATGTAACTGAAAATTTTGAATGCATGCACACTGTCTTTCATCATATCATAATTCATAACGTACATACATACATGATACATCCAAAGACTAGTTCCTCCTCCTTAGGTCGTACCAAGATAAATACAAATATTAATACCTAGCTATTTTTGGTACATGCATGCACTTAAAAGTTCTAAAGAATCATGATGAAAAAATTTCAAGAAGAAATCAGGCAGAAGAAAAAATCGTTTAAATAGTAGAGATTCTAGATTTTAAATTCGAAGTCAGTTCTTTGGATTCTTGACTATATACAGCAAACTGCAAAGTCGTATTCTTGGTAACTATTCGCGCCTGTCCGGATGACCTAGGTTCGATTTTCCGGCAGTGGCAATTAATTTTATAATCATTGCTTCTTGAAACATTTTGTTATGGTTATGGATAATGTCGGTGTTATAGTTATACGACGTGGCCACAGATCCAATTCAGTAGCAAGACATGTGTCGCAAATCTTGTCCTTATGGATCACATGATAACGATCCTAAAATACGCGTGTCGGATTCCCAACGGAACATTCGAAACCTAATCTTGTTAGTCTCAGTCATGTTCACACATCCTCGTACTATATTCACACACCGACATTTCCGAAAACCTCACAAAATCAATGGCAGAGTTTCATCTTCCTTCCGAGAACGAAGCAGAGACATTTCAAGCCGATGATTTCGAAGACAACGCTACTTTCATCGACGAGGAGTACCTCAACTACCTCCATTACATGGCTTCAAGGAGCAACCATGGACATGACACGTTTGGGTCTTACGATGAAATCTTCGGTCGTGTGTTGGGAAATTCATCTTCTACACGGCGGCAGGAAGTGAAGGAGGAACTTCCGGTGGTGGAGTTGACGGATGATGAACTGATGGAGAGAGGCTTGGTGGTTTGCGCCATCTGTAGAGAGGAGCTTGCTGCTAATGAGAGACTCTCCGAGCTTCCTTGTAGCCATTGTTATCACAAAGACTGTATTTCCAACTGGTTGACTAATCGGAACACTTGCCCTCTTTGCCGTCACAATGTTAGACACTAGTTAGGTTGTGTTTTTTCGAATCTCTTTTTGGTTGAAGTTGATCAAATCTCTGTTGTACCCTGAATATGTCACAAGAAAAATCGAGTGAACTAGCTATCTTTCTATCCAAAAGGATTTGTTTAGAGTAATTAACTTTGAAAGCTTGGTTGTGTAAAAAGAAATATAATAAAAGGATAAAATTTTGTTAGTTTAGTTCTTTTGTTTTCTCTTATTGTCGGATAATGATCTATATATTTTCTGTAAACTTTTATTTTCGTAATGTGTGTCTTCTATCAAGTGAATTTACAAACCAATGGAAAATTCCAATAGAAAGGAGAGTCAATTCCATGATTCAATCCATGTCATCTCCATAGCCGTTTTCAAAAATAAGAAATTGTGAACACAACTGTTTCTCATGCAAGTAATGGTGGTGACCCGTGCATACAACAACTAACCCGTTGATCAATCCACATCTTGCACGATGTTCTAGTTTTCAAAAAAAAAAAAGAAGATGTTCTAGTTTTCACGTTATATGAGCCTAGTGGAGGTTCGATGTGAAAACGAATCTAAGTCGAATAGACAAAATCTCTAATATATATATATATATATATATATATATATATATATATATATTTTTTTTTTTTTTTTTTTTTGTAAACTAGCTTTCTAAATTTTTTAATTCATTTGGTATACAGGGGATTTTAAACCTGGGTTCTTATCTAATATATATATTATATAATAAGAAATCCAACTTTAAGAAAATTTCGATACGAAGTTTTCTGGAAAGGATTTCAAAAATAAATACATGTGTGTTTAACTTTAGGTCCAGTGAATAATAATATTGTACCAATCAGACAGTAAATAATTGGACATAGACTTAATAAATCACACCAAGAACCACCAAATATTTTTAGCTAAATAGTAGTTCCCTTTAATCATGAAACAAGGAACAGTCAACTAAACGTTTGACCCTTTAAAAAAATGAAAATCCATACCCAAACTAAACGTTTTTTCTGTTAAAATGATTAATTTATTGAGGAAACAAAGAGTTATTTGCAACATCTGAACTGATAGTTCAACTAAACATCATAAAACAAATTAGTTAAGGTTTTGGATTGAGGACCAACGATATAAGAGACCACCGTACTTACTGGACACACGTGTAAGGAAGCGAGATTATGCGATCAGGAACCACTTTGTTAATGGTACAAACCAAATAGTTGGTAGGATACCTAGTACAGTATTTATGAAAATTGATACAATAACATTTTAGAACAGAAGAATAGAAAATATTAGATCGATCCTCTCTTTTATTTCATTAACATTTTAGTCAGCCCCATTCGACCCAAATTTTGTTTGTTTTTTTCTTTGCGTCAATTCTTCCCAAACTTGTAGAAAATAGCAATGAATGAGTACCTCCTTTCATTGTTCAAAGGGGCACATTATTTGGGCTTTGCTTAAATTGTTCTTCTAATTGTTTTCTGACTGGACTGCAAGTGATCCATTGGTTTGTTTTTATTACAGCAAGTTCGTGATCCATTAGTTGTTTTTTTCTTATGTAACACACATTCGTTTATTAACGATATGATGATAGTCCTTTTTTTTTCATTCGAGCACTACCATCCGAAACGAATATGATTTATGGTCAGGACTGATGCTGAAGAAGGCAACAAATTTAATTAGAAACGTAAAAAGAGTATGATAAAGTTATGTAAGTATTTATAAAAGTGATATCATGGGCTATATTATATGTCACCCTTGCGTAAATGTTTTGCTCATTTTGTTTAACTCTAAAAAAATGTATGAGAGAAATATGTAAAGTATAAAGGTATGACATCATGGGTTATATATATGACCTCTGCGTAAAATTGTCTTGCCCTATTTTGTTCAAATCTGACCCTTAGAAGGAGGTGATTTAGTGGTATTTGGGATTTCCCAAGTTCACTAGCTAGTTCAATTATATGAGTGATTTATGCCTTAAACATGGTCTTATCAACGGTTGGCTCCGGAAATTATAATCGTATACAAAAAATCCTTCTGCTTTTTTACGGTTAGGAGCAATTAGTATAGAGTCTGAATCCAAACAATGAGCGACCAAACTATAGCACAAACCATTAAATATATGTTATATCAGAGTTTCTTGGACGGACATATACAATTATATATATATATATATATATAAACACAATTCTGAACTGAACCGTGTAAAATTAAGTTAAAAAGAAAATATAATCTGAGATTGATGCTGAAGCTTTTTAATTTCAATATCTAAAAGTTCCAAAATAATAATAATATCAATTGTATTAGCTTTTTTTCTTGTGGTGTGGGGTTGTGGATGTGCCTCCCTAGCCACCCACCCTATATAGTTTGGCCTTATCCGCCAAAATCATACTATGAATGATTTTGCCCCCTTCACATGGTGTATTTAGCTCAATTCCTTTCATTCGTTTTTTTTGTTCTTTTGTGTGTGTCTAAGGTTTTTGTATCTAGTTTCTACGAACGATTTTTGTCTCAAATGTTTCTAATAAGCCCCATCTTTTTCTAAATTTTTTTTATAATGAATCTTAATTTTCCAGCCACATTTTCTCATCGTTGTTGTTGTTGCCAAATTCTAAAATCACCATGAATAATTACTATTATTATTATTTTCACTTATAAGCATATGTATACATAGATCCCGTTAAGAGTTTCAGTTTCATTTGTGTGTACTTTTCTATTTCTTATAAAGACAAGGGTTGGGAATATATACACAGAGAAAGGACAAGACTTGGGTTCACCCCTTGTGGTGAACTCTTAAATTCACCTCAAGCTTAGGACCAATCGAAGTGCCATGTATGATTAATAAAAAAATAAAAAAAAAGAAAGTTGAAAAAGACGTGACTATTTTTTTTACTCCATCAATGGCTTCTTCTTCATCACCTTCTCAAAACATTGAAAGTTTTTTCATCAGAATATTAAAAGTTTTATTTGTCAAATTGATGTTTACAATCCTTTGCCCTTATAACCTAAATCTAAACCCAAAACAATAAACCCTAAACCTAAAACACTAAACCCTAAACCGTTGGGTAAATCATAAACCCTTGGGTAAACCCTAAGATTTAAGATTCTGTGTTTTGAATTTAGCAATTTGATAAACAAAGCTTTCAATTTTGTGTGGATGATGAAGAAGAAGCCATTGATGGTTTAAAAAAAAATTAGTTGTCGTTTTTTTTCATCTTTCCATTTTTTTTATTTTCCTTTTTTACTAATCCTACATGGCACTTTGATTGGTGTTAAGACTTGAGGTGAATTTAAGAGTTCACCACAGGGGGTGAATTTAAGATTTAAGATTCCGTGTTTTGGATTTAGCAATTTAAGAATAATTACTATTATTATTATTTTCACTTATAAGCATATGTATACATAGATCCCGTTAAGAGTTTCAGTTTCATTTGTGTGTACTTTTCTATTTCTTATAAAGACAAGGGTTGGGAATATATACACAGAGAAAGAAGGTGTGATCAAATGAAAAAGAGACATTGGCTAAGGGAGATAAATAGTATAAAACGACAAGGGGTTAAGAGAGTGTCTATTCGTGAGGGTACAAGATCTAAGAGCATATATTATCTTTAATTATAACATTGTTTTATGTCATATTGACTCAAAATTAGGATGTTACTTTCATATACATTTCAATCCAATCCAAGCTTTTTGTGTCTTGGATTTTTAGAACTTCAAATCTTTGGAAAATAAATACGTTAGTTTCGTCTCTTGTTATTCAACTATTGGTTTCATATCAATTCTGATATGATTATCATATTTTATTGGTAGAATGTGCACGAGGCAGAAAATACGCTGTCACTTTATATTGAACCAAACAGTCATGTCTTATTTTTGAGGAAGTAGGCCTCGTTTGTAGCTAATACTGAATTTTGTGGAAGACTACAGAGTAAAGCAGGAGACCACCACGTCGAGCGTACACATTCTTAATATACATGCATATTTAGACTTCGTTTTGTACAGAAGACAACATTTATCAGCGAAGCTTTATTTACTACAGAAACTTACGGTTAACATAATTTTTGGAATCGAATCAAAGTGCATACGAAATCAGTGTTGTATACTTGACGTAGAAATCAGTATAATCCAACCACTAGTTATACAACACGAGTAAACTATGACAACCGTAAAGGTAATTATCAACAACACACGTGTCTAAATCTGATTATGCTGTTGACAATTACTTATGAATTCGTTGATTTAGTTTGCACACATTGTAATCGCATGATTCCATAATTAGGATACAAACATTGAGTTCACTAATTCGCATTCTTTCCAAAGTGAGAATCTCAACCAGTTTTTCGACACCTAGTGTTGAGTTGAAGTTTGTATACTTATGTGTGTGTTCCATGTCCATACACAGTTCTATTCACGTAAATATATCAATGTAATATGTGTACGTTTATTTTCTTATGGTCATATTCAAGATTCTATTAAACGCATGGAATTGAGTATGTCACTTTGAAACCTATTTTTGCAATGTATCGTTAATCAGTTCACAAGTTTTTATGCCCATTACAATTCTACAAAATAATATAACGATATCATCATTGGTACTTGGTGAATAGGAAGACTGAGTCTTATTAGTACAAAGTAAAAATATGATTTTTTTTTTTGAAAAAGGGTTTGTAAGAATATGATTATTGATGGTGCAGTTCAGTAAGCACCAATGTTGCGTCAGTAATTTCATTTTGGGACGCAAGTAAATTTATTGGTAAACAAACATTGATAATACAACATGGTTAATGATTGATTAATATATTTTAGGATGAAAATTTCAGCGCTACTACCAAATTTAGCAAAAAAAAATCAGAGTTACTATATATTTAATGGAAAAAATCTCAGCAACTTATCAGTTTTATTGTTAAAAATTATAGAAATACCCAACAAGCAAAATGCCAATAACTACCAACAATAAGTCTGTTAGAAACTAGGACTAAAAAAAGATTCATCAGATTTCACCGACGGAATATCTGTCTAGAAACTAAAAATTTGCAAACTCTTGACTTTCGGTTATATTATTGATCTTTGCCAACTGATTCTCAATACATTTTTTTTGCCATCTAATTATCATTTATATTTAGCGGGCCAAAGCCCCAATACATATTACTAACAATCCTCATAAAAAGGTTTTTTAAAAAAAAATATCACAATACTAGTCCAACATGAGCAAGCGATACCTATTGCTTTCTTATGAACATATATATTCCTCCACAAATTTAACCGTCTAGTGGATTTTAGAAAGATAAAAGACTGTCTTGTGGATCTCAAAAATCTATTCAGAATAAATCTATATAATTAACAAGATAGTTATCTTCAGTGTTAATATCATTTCTTACTTTCACATCATAGTTTTGATCAAAGAAAAAACTTTCACATCATAGTTAGAATAATTATTTCTTTAATATTTAGAAAAGCTAAAATGTTATGTATTAAAGATTCCTTTGGTTGGTTTCTTAGTGCTACATTTGTTATTGGAAGACAACTTAAATCGAAGTACTCTCTCCGTGCAAAAACTAGAGCCGTTATTTTAGGAGTGTGTTCTTTGTCGCCATTCGCCAAGTTAATATTCCCAAGTTGTCCTTACCTTTTACTTTTGAAAGATATGTTCAACATACCGATTTATGATATATGAAAAAGATTTAAGAATGTTGAATTTGTTATCTATATCATCAAAGTGTACTTACATTTTTTGGAACACAACTATTTAAAATTTTAAAGTTAAGTATAATTAAACTGAAGTAATAAAACGATGAATGACCTACCGAAAAGTGATTCGTAATACCTTGAGAGTAAAACTAAAACACGGAGGAAATTTACGTAGTAATTACATGATTAGTAAAAAATGATTTCAAATCTTCGGAAAATTAATGTACCGCCAGTCGGACGGGATGAGTCCACAAGCAGATTGAGTGGTTTTGGGTGGTCCATTAACCGTGGGCGGTCAGAGCATTACAAGTGGTATCAAAACCGAACACAAGCGAGTGTGGAGTTAGTGAAGGCTCACACTACTATGGATAACGATTTTGGAGCACAATTGTAACATCCAGGTTTTTGATATATGGAATAACTTATGAGAATTGATTTGGCTATCTATGTTATCAAAGTGCACTTACATTTTCAGACGCACATTCATTTATAATTTCAGAGTTAAGCATGTTTGAATTGGCATAGTGAAAGAATAGATAACCTATCGAGAAGTAATTCGCGATATCGGGAGTAAGTCGCGATACCATGTAAGTGAGGCCGGAACATGGGAAAATCATGTGATGATTGCAGAGTCAATAAACAATGATTTCGAACTTTTGGAAAATTAACGAACCAACCATCAGATTGAATGGGACCAACAGACCGAGCGTGAGTAACCTATTAATTGTGGATGGTCAAGGCATTATAATATTTGACCATGTTACAATATGGTGCACTTAAAAACTATTTATGCATCTTCGGGTATTATTGGTAAATGTGCGCACATAGCGGATATCCGTAGTTTTAAGGATATTCGTGATCCGATTCGTTCCCTACGAATATTCGATTTTTTGATCCGGTCCGATCCGTAACTTTTCAGATATTAAATATTTGATTTTTGCTGGATATTTGATTCGATACGTAAAAATTAATAAAAAATAAAAATAAAATAAAAAAGAAAAAGAAAAAGAAGAAAAAATAATATTAAATAATAATATTTCATTACATTTTTTTCAAAATTACATACTTTCAAAAATTTTAATAACCAAATAATTAATTTAGTGAATAAAAACATTAAAAAAATTATATAGAGATATAAAGTATATATATTGTATAAATTTATAAACATGTATACATATATATGTATATAACGGATCAGATCGGATATCCGTTTCTAAAAATATTAGTATTTTTGATTTGTTTCGTCTTTGACAGTACTGAATTTTAGTATTTGCTTTGATTTGTTAAGTTACAGATATTCAGATTTTTTGCATCGAATCGAAACGAATAACAGATTGAATCAAAATTTACGGATATTTTGCCCACCTCTAATTATTGGAGAATTTAATGTAAATATTTACTTGATCGTTTCAGTGTAATCATTGCTTTTCATTTTGAATGCCTTCCTCAAAAAAAAAAAAAAGAGACGATAGAAAAGAGGTAATATTTATCATACATGAAAATCCAATATCAGGTAAAAAATTCACTAACAGGCAGATAACAAGCTCAGATGTAGTCTCACTGTTGGTGAGATGAATACACCATATGAGGCGACTGTGATTTCACGAGCCTGTGTTTTGGAGGAGCGATCTCGAGAGTAAACCGGAAGATACGCATCCAGCTACATGGTAAAATACGAACGATTTGATAACAATAAATTTACCACTATGTTAATACAATTATAGACGTCCGATTCGGTTTAACAAATCTGAAAATCATTCCTAAAATGTAAAACCGTATAAAAAAAAAAAAAAAAAAAAAAAACCGTATAGAAAACTAAACACCAAATGAAGAGGAAATAACGGGATTATTTTCTTATATAAGCATGTAACTAGAAAAAAACTTTTTTTTTGTCATCAGCTTAACTAGAAGAAAACTATCATTACTTAATATAAGAGTTCGCTCATATATTTACTTAATATTGATTCTCTGATGGATCTTAATCTTTATCTGTTGTTAAATTATTCAGATGAAAATATTGTAAATTTATTAAAAACAAACAATAAATAAAGTAGGGTCAAAGCTTGTGTTATGCACATGTATGTTTATAGAGAGATCCAAGAAAAAGTACATTAAAACAAAAATCCCCATTACTAGGTATTTAACTGTTCATGGTTCCCTACACACTTGTGCATTTTTGTGTAAACACTCTTAAATACACCTTTAATAAATAATAAATCATTATATCATATTCGTCTGTATAGATCTATATACTTTGCAATAATTGTGTAAATAAAAAAAGCAATTTTAAAAATATGAAGAGCTTTTTAAAAAACTTTTAAAGAAATGAAATAAGAGTCTCTCCTTGTCTCATGATATTTTTGACCATTTAGTCCACTCAACATAGAGAGACTTTAGAGACGTCAAGGACTCAAGGCTCCCTCTGAAATTAAATTTCATCAAGAGAATAGTATTCAAGATTTGGGTTGCTTTTTTTCTGAACTAAACAAGATTTGGATTGATCGTAATGTAATGATTTGCTTTTGTTATTATCTTTTATACGGTGCGTTAATGCGTATATTGCGTTTTCAAAGTTCATGTACATCAGCATTTATCTTTATCCACCATGGTAGACAGTACAACACGCAATTTAATTAAGACTGAAGTGATTTATAGTAGTAATCTTATTGTACAACCACAAGTATATATTATTGTTGAGTCTTAATCTACCTTCTTGTCTGTCTTTAGTCTAATTGCTTAAATACGCTTAAGTAGAAGCATGTGTAGATTAAATACTAGACTAATCTAAAACTATAACTGTTCAGGAGTTTTAATAAAAAAGACCTTAGGCCTTGACTTGCCCGGATATTTATTTTATGTTTTAAGTTTTTTTAGTTTATATTAAATGATCTATTTGTAATATTTAAACATATATTTCGATTGAAAATTAATCTTTGCAGTTATAATAAAAATTAAAACTAAAAATTTAATAAAAATAAAAATTAAACTAAAAGTTTAATAAAATATTATGATATTAATTTTGAATTTTCAAATTAAAATAATAAAGAGATGGGTCATTATTTTTCCAATTCCAAAATCTTAGCATCCCTTAAAAATAAAGTAAAGAAATTTATTAATACTTAAAATATATAAACATATTTGGAACTATAATTTTTATTAAAATAAGTTTGTGTGAAATAAAAATAATTTTGCCATCTTTTTGTTTATTTCTTGAGCTTGACTGTGACCGTATAAATATTTTTTTTCACTTTAAATCTTTTCTTTTGCTAATGGTGTAATAAATAAATATATATGTAAATTAAATACTAATATAACATTTTAAAACATAAAAAAAATTACTTACTACTTTGAATAACAATATTTTGTGATTTTAATCGTCTATTATATCACAATATATCAAATAAAAAATATCATATATTGATAACTAGTTGGGCTTATATTATGAAAGCATTATACTAATAATATATTATTAAAATATTTTATATTTTATTTAGATGTTATAAATTGATTATGATGTGTATTTTTTTTCTTTTTCTTATTAATAAAAATTTAACATCTTTAATATGTTAATAAAAAATATATTAGAAAATTTATTTTGGTTAAGATTTGATTAAGGAAACTATTATTTAAATTAGGGAAAAAATAATAAATGCTTTAATATATTATTATTATTTTTTTGTCGACCAGATACAGACTCATATCGACTCTGTAAACCAAACAGGTAGCTCTGTATCCATATGGACTGTAAACGACGATTGCTGCCTCACACCTCGTGCTAAGCTATCCGCCTTTTTGTTCAACGTCCTTGATATATGGATAATCTCCGAGCTTTGAAAACTTCTCTTGAGACTTCTGATGTCTTCCAGGTAAGTTGCGAACGCCGGCCATTCTTCTGGTTCCGAAACCATCTTCACCAATTGAGAACAATCCGTTGCAAAAGTAACATTATACTGCCTAAGGTTCCTCATGCATTCCATTGCCCATATGAGAGCCTCAATCTCCGTATGTAGTGGAGATTGGCTAGGTCGAGTATTTCTAGCTCCTAGTAGTCCATCGAAACCCGGGAGAGTACTATACCATCATTGGCCAGAAAATTTATATGTATCCTTCCATGATCCATCCGTATAACACCATCGACCCGGTCTAATTGGTAATGCCATATCAGGCCGTGTAACATGGGCTTTTTCCTTAACTATTGTTTATTGTGCGTCTTTCCACAGTATAGACTCCATCATAGCCAGTTTAAGAGTATCCCTAGGATCCTTATCTATATTGCTAAACACTTTACTGTTTCGTCCTTTCCATATATACCAGAGAATCCAAGCGAAGTAATGATCTTCCATTGTTGGTTGTATTCGCCAGAATAAGTAGTCCATATTCGTAAATAATGATTGTCCCGGGAAATGATCTGGATGTGAAGGAATCCCCGATAAAACCCAAACCTGAACCGCCGGTGGGCATTCAAAGAAAACATGATTTATGGATTCTTCTTGTGCGCCACATCTATCACAGCCAATATCTCCTTGAAGCCCTCGTGCTTTGAGATTCTTCCTCACTGTTATGCAACCAGTCAATAATTGCCATAGAAAATGTTTCATTTTGGGTGGGCAGTGTACTTTCCAACAATACGCTTTAAGATCCGTAATCGTAAGGCCATATTCCACCGGTCCCATTCCTCGATCTGGGTACACCCATTCTATTTGATAGCCAGATTTAACTGTATATTTTCCATTCTTTGTAAAATGCCAGCCATCCCGATCTACCATTTGTATCCTGCTTAAAGGTATACTTTCAACAATCTTCACCTCATCCAGTTCCATTATTTCCATTAAAGCCTCTCTGTTCCATGTTCGTGACGTAGCACTAATAAGAGAATCGACCATAAGGTCTGGTAAGAGAACATTTTGTTTTTTATTTGCTGGTCTCGGGCAGTTGGTTGGGAGCCAAGGATCATTCCATACTGAAATCGAAGATCCTGATCCCACCCTTTTAATTAGTCCTTTGCTAACCAGAGATCTAGCTGAAACTATACTACGCCAACCATAGGAAGACGCGTATGATCTGATCGGTTCTAGGGGTGAAGCATTCCTAAAATACCGACCTTTAAACACACGAGAAAATAGAGTATTTGGTTTTTCTATTAATCTCCAAAGTTACTTTCCAAGCATAGCTGTATTGACATCCGTAAGGTCTCTAAACTCCAACCCTCCCTCATCCTTATGGGCACAAACCTTATCCCATGATTTCCAATGTAATCCCTTTGTGTTACCACTAGGGCTCCACCAGAACTGTGCTATGGCACTGGTGAGTTTCTTCATGACTGTTTTCGGGATTCGAAAGCAGGACATAATATAGTTAAGGAGGGCAGTAACCATTGACTTTATGATTACTTCTTTCCCTCCTTTTGTGAAAAATTTAAAGGTCTATCCATTTATCATGTTATTTAATCTTTCCTGTACAAAACCAAATACATGTATCTTAGAGCCTCCTAAATTTTCCGGAATTCCTAGATATGTTCCCATACCGCTCCTATTTTGAATACCCAGTATGTCCCGAAGCTCTTGTTGAGTTGCTTCATCAATTTTGTGTCCAAACTGAATTGACGATTTTTGGAAATTTATTTGCTGTCTTGACACATTTTCGTACTCATTTAATATAGCCAAAATTGTCTGACATTCCACTTTTTGTGCTTTACAGAAGAAAATACTATCATCCGCAAAGAACATATGAGATATTGCCGGACAAGCTCTTGCCACCTTAATTCCAGTTAACCTCTTTTCGGTTTCTGCCTTTTTAATATTCGCTATCAGCGCTTCGGTACACATAATGAACAAATAGGGTGATAGGGGATCCCTTTTTCGGAGGCCCCTATTTGGGATTATCTGTCCACGTGGTTGTCCGTTTAATAAGACTCGGTACTGAACCGAAGAAATACATTCCATCATCAACTTGACCCAATGTTGATCAAAACCCATTTTTAGAAGTAATGCCTGAATAAAATCTCATTCCACTCGGTCATAAGCTTTAGTCATATCCGTTTTAATTGCCATATATTTATTTTGGCAAGCCTTATTCGTCCTCATCCCATGGAACATCTCTTGTGCAATTAAGACATTGTCCGAAATTAATCTTCCCGCCACAAAAGCCGACTGTGTTTCTGAGATCAACCCTGGTAAACAAGCCTTAAGTCGTTGACACAACACCTTGGAGATAATCTTATATCCTACGTTGCAGAGGCTTATTGGCCGCATCTCTGTCATCCTTGTAGGCTTTTCCATTTTAGGGATCAAGTAAATATTTGTAATATTTAGCCGTTTATCCATTTTCCCTGTTGTCAAAAAATTATTAACCAAATCCAGGATATCCTTTTTGATTATGTGCCACGAGTGTTGAAAAAATAATACCGTCATACCATCCGGCCCCGGTGCCTTTTCCGGATGCATCATAAACAAAGTCTGTCTCACCTCCTCCTCTGAGGCTTGCCGAGTTAGACGCTGATTCATTTGCGGGGAAATAGTTGGTTTTATTTTTTCTAGAAATTCATCAAACTCCGTAGGCGACGTAGTATCAAAAAGTTCAACAAAATAATCCACAGCAATCCTTTCAATTCCCTGGTCCTCAACCACCCAAACCCCATTTGTATCATACAGACCAACTATACGATTACGCGTTCTTCGTTGTTTCGTTAAGACGTGAAAAAACTTAGTACCCAGATCTCCTGCCGTATTCCATGTATTCCTACTCTTCTGTGGCCAGTAGTCTTCCTCATCTTTGTAAGCCTCTTTTAACTTTCTAGAAACTTCCAGAATGTCCTCTTGAGTCCGATTATCATCTGTTTAAACATCCTCCAAAGCTTTTTGTAACTCTGCTATTTTTTCCTTTCCATATGGAGGATTATTCTTTCTCCAAGTAGAAAGTTCGTTTCTACAATTAATAATCCTGGACACCACATCTCCCTGATTCATATCCAAGTTCCTCAGCTGTCTTGTCCAGCCTCTCGTAATAGAATCTAGTAACCCATCCTTTCCACTCCAACGTTTATCAAAACAAAACTGTCATTTACCCTTTGTAACTTTATCGTCCAGATAAGCTACTACCGGTCTATGATCCGAACCCACCATGAGAAGATATTCCGTATATGATTTTGGAAACAAAGAATGTCATTCCTCATTTGCTAAGGCCCGATCTAAGCGACACCGGATCATAATTGCTTTACCATTTACTTTCCGTCTTCTCTGCCAAGAGAATTTATTTCCTCGAACAGGAAATTCCAAGAGTCCGCTATTACGAATCATATTATTAAATGAAACAAATGAATCTGCTCCTCGTAACGGTCCTCCTTCTTTCTCATGGTTTCCGGTAATCTCATTTAAATCACCTATAATAAACCATGGATCATCTCGAGAAATACCATATCTTGTAAGTCTTTCCCAAACTTGATCCCGTAGTTTCTGAACTGGTTCACCATACACAAACGTCATGAAAATTCTTTTCCCTTTTATCTCTGCCTCTACATCTATCATTCTTGGGCTTGAATAAATAATAGTAACCTGGTACTCATTATTATAATATAATGCCAGTTCACCGCTCGTTCCTCTTGGGTCAACCGTCACCAAATTATCATATCCAAAATGTGACTGAAATCCTTGAACAAAAGCAAAATCTTGTTTTGTTTCTGACAGAAAAAGAAAGTATGGTTTGTGAAAATGCCATATTTCCCGAAGGTAGCTAATTGTCCATTTACTTCCCACGCCTCTACAATTCCAACTTAATACTTTCATAAAAATATTATCTTAGGATGCTCCGTTGAGCTAGAGTCGGGTTTAAAGAGACCCTATAAAGATTTAAAAACCTTGTATCCCTCGATCCAAATATGTCCTGTATGCTTTAATATATTATTTAAATTAGGAAAAGACAAACATACTTAAATATAGGTTCAATAAATATCTCAATAGCATTCTAATGTAAATAAATGGTAAAACTAAGGAGTATTTCTATTTTGTACTTCTCTTTTAATAATATATATATATATATATATATGTATATATATAGTATCATGTATTTTCATAAAACAAGAAGAAAATAGCTTTCTTTCTCTTAAACCAGAATAAAAACATCACAGTTTACTACTAAAAAGTATTTTTTTGTGACAAAAATAGAATAATTTTTTATATTTTATAGAAAAGTGTCATGTTAACATTTTTTTTTATAAAAATTATCGTGTTACAAAAAAAAAAATATAAAAATTATCATTTTAGAATTTCAATGTAGTTTATACTTATTTTAAATTTAATATTAACTATAAAATACATTGTTTTTTTGTCATCAAAATACAGACTCATATAAATAATTTTTTTTATTTCAAATTCTATTAGTTAAATAGTTGTATTTATTAAGCACATAAATGCTATATTATTTTTAGTTTTTTTTGCTTTAAATCAATTAAAATAATTGTGTAAAAAAGGTAAAATAGCATTTAAAAGAACGACCCGAGAACGTTGAAACATCACTCCCGGTGGAATCATTGTCGTATCCTGGAAACATAACGATCCGAGAACGTTGAAACATCACTTCCGGTGGCCTGGTCTCTTAACCGATTCCATGCCTTCCGCTTCCGTGGTTATGTGTTCCGTCCCCGGTTAAGACTTCATTGAGTCTTGGCTGGGTCGAGCACATAGCTTCCGGATTTAACCAAACCCTGGCACGAAAAGTGTCAAGGAACATACAACTAAACAGTATGTTTTCACCAACCCGGAGACGGTGTTTGTTCGGAAGCAGTGCTTCAATGTAAAGTCTAAAACGACTCTCGGCAACGGATATCTCGGCTTTCGCATCGATGAAAAACGTAGCGAAATGCGATACTTGGTGTGAATTACAGAATCCCGTGAACCATCGAGTCTTTGAATGCAAGTTGCGCCCCAAGCCTTCTGGCCGAAGGCACGTCTGCCTGGGTGTCGCAAATCGTCGTCCCCCCATCCTCTCGAGTATATAGGACGGAAGCTGGTCTCCCGTGTGTTACCGCACGCGGTTGGCCAAAATCCGAGCTAAAGATGCCAGGAGCGTCTCAACATGCGGTGGTGAATTCAATCTCCTTGTGATAATCGTTCCGGTCCAAAAGCTCTTGATAACCCAAAGTCCTCAACGCAACCCAAGGTCAGGCGGGATCATCCGCTGAGTTTAAGCATATCAATAAGCGGAGGAAAAAAAACTTATGAAAATTGTTTTGGACTCTTTCATTTAACTAATAGGATATGGTCTTACTTTAAATTTCTCAAACTATAAACTGTTAATAATATTGTTACTCTTTCACATTTAATAGCGTGACACAAAAATAAAATACTTTCTAAAACAAGTTCACACGGTGTCAATGACTTCTATTCATGTTCCCGTAAGTCGAAACAAATCTCCTATTCACCATTAATTATTTCTATTGCATAACCAATAATTATTCAACACATACATTCTTTTATTCTCCTTCATTGACACAAACTTTTCAGCAAAAAATATCCACATGATCGACATAGATTCAAAAATAAATATTTATGCCACATTGTATATATATTAATAAATCTATGAAGCTTGATGCTGCAACATAAAAAATTATACACTTCAAAAATAAAGACGCATGATTCTTATAATGCATGATTTACTTAGTACCACAAAAATGTTACCAACAAATTATGATTCCCTAGGCTGCACGAAACTATTATACTCTTCATGGTTTGTCGGTTTAGGTTTGTCGGTTTAGATTTTTACATTAATTGAATTTTATATTAATTTTAAAAATATTTTTTAAATGCGTGTACTTCCCAAACTTATAATAGGTTATTAATAACAGAAAAAATTGATAGTATCATATCAATAAGCTTTTGTATATTATCATTTTTATCTAAATGATATAATAATAATTTTAGCAACATTTAAAAAACCATAAATTTATATAATATTAAAAATTATATGAACGATATTTAATAAAAAAATGCAAAAATATCATCATATATTTTGTATTTTTATTAGATCGAGAGTTAATAGTAAATTTTTGGATTTCTATCAAGATTTATAGTGTTTTTAGTTAAAGAATTTTCCTTAATCCAAATTGGATTATATACAAGGTACTTGGTCTACCGGTTCAACAAGGCACTTGGATCAGATATTAAAACATTTTTTAAAATTCAAATATTATTATAAATAACTTCTAAATTAATTATTTTTAATAGATGAAAAAGTAAACCAACGCTTAGTATATGAACAATTTTATAAAAAAACTAAAAAATATCATTATATTCAATATTTTGTATTTTATCAGATCGCGGGTCAATAACAAATTTTTGGATTTCTATCAGGTTCTATAGAGTTTTTAGTTTACAATTTTTTTGTTTAAATCCGCACCAGATTATATATAAGGTACTTGGTCTACCGGTTCAGCAACGCATCTGGGTCGGATATTAAAACACTTCTTAAATCTCAAATATTATTATAAAATAATTTATAAATTATTTATTTTTTAATAAATGAAAAGGTAAACACGCGCTTAATATATGAACAATTTATCAAAAAATAAACAAAAATATCATCATATATTTATATCACATCGCGGGTTAATAGCGAATTTTTGGATTTCTATCATGTTCTATAGAGTTTTTAGTTAATAGTTTTTTTGTTAAATCCGGATCGGATTATATACAAGGTCTTGGTTTACCGGTTCAACAACGCTTATGGGTCAGATACTAAAACACTTCTTAAAACTCAAATATTATTATAAAATAGCTTTTAAGTCACTTATTTTTTAATAAATTAAAAAGTAAAATCGCGCTTAGTATATGAACAATTTAATCAAAAAAAAAACAAAAATATCATCATATATTTTGTAATCGCGGGTTGATAGCGAATTTCTATCAGATTCTATAAAGTTTTTAGTTAACAATTTTTTTGTTAAATCCAAACCGGATTATATTCAAAATACTTGGTCCACTGATTCAATAATGCATATGGATCAGATATTGAAACACTTCTTAAACTCAAATATTACTATAAATTAGTTTTTAAACTACTTTTTTAATAAATGAAAAAGCAAATCCGTGTTTTTTAAGCGCGGATCAAAATCTAGTTAATTTTTATTTTCAGAAAACACAGGTACCTTAATTGACGTAAAGCACAATCGTCTCTGGAAGAAGAATGACTCCGCACATCAGCACGACTCGACGGTCTGATATTTCGTATTGTTTATATGTTTAATACATGATGTTAAACAAAAGATAATGCAAATATCATCCTCTCGCTGATGTAATAAGATAAAGTAGTTCATATAAATTATGATTATCCACTACTCCCCAATGCACATTCTTTTATATATATATATATATATATATATGTGTGTGTGTGTGTATAGATATAATTTATGGAGTGATAGTTGATGATACAAAGTCCTACTCCTACAAACATAAACATATCCATGATAGGCCAAAGATTGCGGCTGTGATGCCTCGGATACCTTTGCTTTATCCAATGTGGGTGACAAAGTGGTCGAATATACAATCTATAAACTCATTTCTAAGCAAAATATATGTATATTATAAGATATACATGACACACCCAGAGAGAGCACCATGCATATGATTTTCTAGAGAGACCCTGAATATATACCATGGTTCAAGAGCCATTCAAATGGCACGTTTTCTAGTCTCCTAGACAAGTTCATTACAGTGTTTTGAGTTAACTTTCAGTCCGCGTCTTTTAGATGCTAGCGAACATGTACTGTTTAGCCCATATTGTTGGAGGTAAAAATATAAATCTGTGTTTTGGTAAATCTGTCTCCTTGAGTTTGGTTACGAAATGAGATAGTGAATGAGATTTAAACATTACTATAAATAGTATGTCCTATAAGTGTTTATATCACCTGTTCAAAAAGAATTTAACTACTTTGTCTTCGCAGTTGGCACACTCAAATAACTACTAGCTAATCAAAAGTATCACTACTATTGTTAGCTCTGCAATTCGTTAGAAATGCATCTTTATACCATTGAATCAAAAAGATTAATGTTCATAATTTAATTTGGGAAAACTGAAAAGAAAAATGTCTGAAAAGCTTTGTCGTTTTTTTTACACCCATGTCTCTCCCGTGTGACGACGGTGTGGGGATTTTTCTTGACTGAAAAAAGAGAAAACATATTTGGTCAATAGTATTTACTAACTTTCTAGACACCGTTTATCTTTCTAGACACCGTATTATTACAATAATAACTTTTCAGAAATCAGATAATAATCCATCGTTCAAACAAATTTGTAACCCCGCGTCGTATATTTTAATTTTTAAGCAACTAGTTGGAAGGGTTACCAGTGTTTGATATTTACCTTAATCAGTACAATTATGGATATAATAAATGAGTGTATGTAATATACATATATAGATTGATATGTGACATGATCCAGGTGCATATTTACTAAACTTTTATGCTAGAAACTTTGTTATTGCTTCACCCAATTGCAGAAAATGGGCTCCACGCCCCCAACCTTTGCTCTCATTTACTCTATAAAACATCTCCTCTCTTCACATACCAAAAACTCCATCAATCATTTTTCTATTTCACCTACCTCTCTTCACAAGAAGTAAAAAACCCTAACTTTCAGCCCAAGTCAACTCCAAAATGCAGCCTCAACCCGACGTTTTCAGCCTTCAGAACTACCTAAACTCTTCGATCCCATCTCCATATCCTTCCCATTTCCAGATATCATCGCCATTTCCAATCAACGTTCAAAACCCTAACTCTTTCAACGGATTCCAAAGTGCTACAACCAATCCACAATCCATGAGCCTAAGCAGCAACAACTCGACATCAGATGAAGCCGAAGAGCAGCAAACGGACAAGAACATAATCAACGAGAGGAAGCAAAGAAGGATGATATCAAACAGAGAATCTGCAAGGAGATCGCGTATGAGGAAGCAGCGACACCTTGACGAGCTTTGGTCTCAGGTGATGTGGTTGAGGATCGAGAATCATCAGTTGCTTGATAAGCTCAACAATCTCTCTGAATCTCACGAGAAAGTTCTTCAAGAGAATGCTCAGCTTAAAGAGGAAACATCTGAGCTTAAGCAAGTGATCAGTGATATGCAAATTCAAAGCCCTTTCTCTTGCTTCAGAGACGATATAATCCCCCTCGAATAGATCATTTTTACCCTATTTACCGCGGTTCATATATCTATTATGTGTGTATATCCGGAGATCTTTTTTTTGCTTATCAAAAGTTCCGGGTCTTAATCCTCGTGCCGGGGATGAGAGAAGGTTAATTAGTCCAAAGATTAGTGTTAATGAAGAACAAATATAAGTGGTGTTGGTCAAATCATGGGTCATATTGGTGATGGGGACATTGTAAGGTGGTGTGGGTTTTGCTTTTTATTACAAACGACTTCCAAATTTCCAACTACTAACCAACACATACACACACTTATATGTTAACATATATTATATTTAATCTGACATCAAGTAAATGTTATCATCTTTTGGAGAAACCAAAAAATTAACAGAGGATGGTTTGTGGATTCATGATGATTTCTTTTGTGAAACTTTCTAAATTTGATTATATTAGGCGAAGACCACGAACAAGCTTATCTGTAACATTTAGTCTTTAGGCCCACCAAGAACATATGTAAGGTGGTGATCGACTAAAAATATTTAAAAATTTATGAACTGATTTCTTTCACTAAAAACTATATTCTCTAGCCTCTGGATGTCGATAATCTAATTTAACAGTTTCTTTGTTGAGACATATAAGTGATGCTATAGGTTTTGGGGTTTAACATTTTCTATTGGTACTTCATATTTATACAGAGATACCATTTCCAAATTGGAAATTACATATTGTTGGAATCAGTGAGACCTTTGTCTTAATCTTATGAAAATGCTGTTTACGTCATTTCATCAAATGCACGCTTTTTGATACTATAAACCTGTTACTTTTATTTGTAAAATATAAACCTGTTAGAAAAACATATAAACCTGTTACTTATACATCAAAATCTACAAGAAACGGCCGTACAACAGATTTAAAAGATTGGTCAAGAACAGAAAACTATTTTCGTATGGTACAAACTACAAAGTAAACCCAAACCTATCATGTTATCTTTCTTTGACACAGACAGATAGACAAAGAAACAATCTTACGTACGAAATCCTCTTACGAAATGTGGTCAACAAAACAAGCAAACTTTTATTTTTGTTTTCAATCTATTTTTTTTTTCGTGTCGTGAGATTCCTTGCCATAACCTTACTAGCCAAGAAACTTATAATCGCATAAAACATGTCCTTTAATATATCTTTCATTTCAGAGATATTCAATCAGTTATTCAACTTTTTCCTCTATCATCACGCAAAACGCAAATGTTAGTGGAATACTCAAAGAGACAATAAAAAGATATAGTCACCTTTAACTTCTTTTTCTTTGTTTTCATTCATGCATAGGTATATATCTTATGTTCATATACTCTCTTGACCAAAACAAATCTTTAGTAATACCGAATTATTTAAACCAAGCAAAACTTCAGTCCTTCCACATGGTAGTCTACTCGAATCCGGGGGAAAAATACACATAAACATAAGTTGGAAAAGGATACATAGAGCTTATAGTATCATGTTCATCTAATAGTCAGTGTCATTGTCGTGTGAAACGAAAGCCTTAGTCGCAGTATTGACTGCATACAATTGATTATTGAAACTGAACAAAGACATATATTAGTTC
Organism: Hirschfeldia incana; assembly: GCA_026261945.1. Lineage (NCBI taxonomy): Eukaryota > Viridiplantae > Streptophyta > Magnoliopsida > Brassicales > Brassicaceae > Hirschfeldia > Hirschfeldia incana. The sequence continues at coordinate 5,385,069 of JABCMI010000015.1, read as the reverse complement.
TTTTTTTCAGGTTAAGTCATAACAGCACTCTGGTCCTATAATATGGAAGAATCTTATAGGTTCCTTACTTCCTTTTCATCTTCCAGCAACAGTGGAGTTTCTTTCTCGCTTTTGATTGTTTTATCTTTCACTTTACGTATTGTTTCAAGAAACATCTCAATCGTTGTCTCTATCTTTCTATAAATGTGTGTGTCCAAAGTACGAGTGTATCTGAGACCATTCCTTTCTTTCTTTTTCGTTTCGTACTACAATTGGTTTTTCTTTCTATAGATGTTTTTTAAAAAAGAAATTATACAATAAGTTTATCTTTTGTTTTCCCGTCATAAAACATGTGAATGTTAATGGGTACTTTGGAACATTAGATTCGATTATACATTTATTGTAGAAGAATTATTTTGTTTTTGTAAGCTAACTAACTCCTAATCGTAAGTTTAGCAAAGAGTTGTTAGTAAATTGAGGATAATAACGTCAAACACAATTATTTCTATTGAAGGCCCATCAGCTAATTTTCCAAACCGTTGGTTTGTGCTTCGGTTTTGGACCTTTGGTTTAGTTTTGACTTCTTTTTCTAATTAGGCCCATAAGAACTTCCTTGGAAAATGGTTTGGCCGCTAGTTGTTGTGCACTCGAGGGATCAAATGGATTCCCAACCACCGGAGACTCCGGTTAATGTTTTACCAACAACTTCATCCAATTTTTTTCTTCAAATATTGCACTTTGGATTATTCTTATTTTATATTCTACTTTTTGTTACATTTCGTCAAAATATCTATTGTAACTGGTATATGTGTACTCTATTGAAACTTAATAGTTCACTTCCTCAATTTTATTTGGGGGTGAGTAATTTACACATTCTTTATGCGTAGCCCAAAAAATTGTGAACATTCAAACAAAACTAATTATTTTTTGTGGAATAGTTCCCATGTTGCTGTCATGTGTCTGCGGTGGATCCATTTCCCTCTTTACAGCCAAACCAAACAAACGAACAAAACATTTTCTCATATATATTTAAGACAATTTGATCAAACACGCATAGAAAGCCACAATGTGATCAATAATGGAGAAGCTGTCTCGATGGACACGTTTCCTCACACATGCCTTTCTTCTATACTTGTTTTCGTTTACACCACTTTGGTTCATGACATCATTTCTCTCAATAGTACTTATTTATAACCGAAATTTTCAGTGACTAACCGTACTTTTAGATATTCATCTCATCCTTCTCTTTCCTTAAATATACTCACCCATGAAAAGAACATGTGGCGTCAGAGAGAGCCGTTAAACGTTACTTGGTTATAATCAATGTAATTAAATGTAAGTTTTACTTTGCCAACAACCACCTAAACATGCATGTAGCGAAGATGATCATGCGATAAAATAGCAACCTTCGTGTTCGATTTATTAAAAGTAAAAAATAAGAAATAATAATCAAGAGACGAGGCATAAGAGGATACAAATATCAATTGAAAAAATAGAAATAATCAAACACCCTTTGCGTGAGGTATCAAAAAACCCCAACACAAAAAAGGAAATCAATAATCCAATCCCAATCTACATGCAAAACAACTTCAAGAAAATATAAAACTTACTTCTTTTTAGAAGATCTACTCTTGTTTTCACCCTTTTTCTTCTCTTTTGTCCTACATTTATGATTACCACTATTCTTATCATCATGTTTATAGTCATAAACATCATTACTTTTACCATTACTTTCACCTTTCCCGTTTCTTAAAACGAGACCTTCTCTCCGTCTCCCTCTGCTACTCGTCTGGGGATAACTTGGCCCGGAAGAAGCATCGGAAGCCATAGAATCGTCGCTGTCTTTGTTGCTTTCGTACTCGTTGACATATTTTCTTCGATCTTTTTCGATGATATGCCCTTCATAATATACCTCGTCAATTACCTCTTCCTCGTCTTCCTCCATAGGCGAAGAAATATACGTGGTCCAACCGGATTCGCTGCTGCTGCATTCTTCTCTCTCCATGGACAACTCGAGAACCCTAGTTTTGAATGAGAGAGAGAGAGAGAAGAGACAGAGAGAGGGAGAAATGTTTGTTCAGTTTACTCGTAGTGCTTGCTTGTAACGGACCATATATAAGAATATATAGTTGCATGTGCGTGGAAGAAGACCCATGTTTTTTCATTAGTTTAATGTGTTAAGGACAGCTTATGTCTAACGTATAAAGTTTAATCCGACACGATTCGAAGAAGAATAGCTGTTTTTATCAAAAAGGGTTTGTCTTTTTATAAGTTATGATTTCTGTATAGTCTTAGTCTTCTCCTAATAGTATGAGCATGTTGAATAATAAATGCTAAATAATATACTTAATGGGTTTCTGTTAGATAGAGCGAAGTGGTTTAGGTTCACATTGTGGCATGAGGGGAATGTATCTTTACACTAAGTATTCTCTGTAAACCAAACACGCATGCATCTTTGTGGAGATTGGATGTTTGATTCAAATCAAGCCATGTTAGAGAACATGTTAGGATCATGCTCCCTTTTCATTATCCTCTTCTTTTTCTCATCAGATTCGTATTGTAACCAATTATAGACAAAATTGCAATTACTTCTACATTATTTGGTAGTATCATATATGCTTTGATTCGTACATTGGAACACGGGATATTAAGGCTGGACACAGTTACTTGTTTACCTGTATTTTCTACTTACTCGATATTTGATCCGGGTATTTGGTTTGACCGAATATGGGTATCAAGTAATCTATTTTAATTACTTGCAGGTATAAAACAAGTATCAACTATATATTAAAAAAATAACTACTTTGTATTGTTCGGCTTGTTACTCGATTTTTTACTAATGGAAAATTATATGTTTTCTCAAATCATAAGTGATATATTTATATAAATATGTTGAAGTTTTATTTTTTATATGATATTCCCCAAATTGACTAAGACACAGAAAACAATCAAAATATTTTTATGAATAGTGAAGTTATCTAGCTTCAATTTAAGTAAATTATCAAATAGAGTACCAATGGGCAATGATTATCAAGTCATTTACAAGTAACAAGTAATAAAACTAAACAAATATATTTGCAAGTTCAGTATTTTTAGTAAATACTTGAAACTGCAATTATTTGTTTTTAACAAACCAAGTATAAATGCAAAAATTTATTATTCGCATAAGCCAAGGCGAGTACCAAATATATCGACAACACTGATTACTCGCTTTGTTTCTCGTGATATATAGAGAGAAACTAAAAAATGCTTATTTTCTTTCAAAAAACCATTGAGAGAAGTTGAAAATATTCCTTTGAATATTTTGTTCTGATACTAAGAACAAACACACTTGTATATATATCTTTATTTATAATATTTAAGGAAAATGTTTAACAGGTTTATTTATAATATTTAGGGAAAATGCTTAACGGGTTTTCTTTTCGATTAAACTGCCACTCCCTTGGTTCTTTTAAAAAGAATAGGGTAAGATATATAGCCGTACTTCTCAACTAATATAAGTAAGATAATCAATTCTACAAACAAAAATGCTCATCGTACATAATTTTTGGACATTATACAAAGCAAGTGGTTTTAAGAACCGCATGTGATTCTATCCGTAAAAAATGTTTCTTTATGTTTATGAAAAATATTTAAGCAACTTTCTTCAGTTAGTTTAAAATGAATGTTACATTGTTACATGGCGAGTGTATAGGACGCGAGGTGTACAAAAACTGGAGGTCTCCGTAACTATCGCAGAAGCTTCTTGACGTTCAACGCTGATATGAAAGGTCTCTTTTGGTTTTTAGAATGCCTAAGACAGATGCAGATCGATACTCTCAAACATGACTAGCTACTAGATGACGAAGTGAAAAAAAGTAAAATGAAAAATCTTATTACATTCTCTATCTCTCTCTCCCAGGAAGATATCTCAGCTCATCTCGAGACACTAGTTCTTTTAAATGGTTTAAATTAAGATGAAGATAATATAGTTGATTCTTCAACTGGTGGAGGGGTTACTCCTGAAGCAAAAGTACGAGGGCCCTGAGGAGAATAAAGGAAATCTAGAGATGGTAATCTTTACCACGAATTAATAAAAATTAAAACCGTTTTAACTTATTTTCAAATATTGTTATAGTAAGGTAATCTAAACTAGATCTTTGGGCAACATGACTTGATCTATCTAAACTCTAAAGTTATATTCTATAGTGATGCTTCAGGAAGTCGAATTATCAAATTTAAGGTTTCTCAAAATTAGAATCTTGGGCCATCTAAAGTTCTATAAGCGGAAGTAGAGATCGTATGTCTCAAGTAACCCTAACTGAGACCAATAAGGCCCAGGAAATAAACTAGCCCAGCAGTAACTGGATTCTTTTACATCAGTAATTGGATTAAAGTATCTATACTATTATATTTGAGAATTGAATTGGCTTACTTGTCATATTTTCCATGATTTTAGGTTGAGTAATTAATTTTAGCAATTAATTTTTTTAATTAGACTGATTAACATTTAAAATCTTTAATAAATAATTAATTATTTAACTGAATGCAAATTAAAATTATAAAATTATAAATGGAAAACGTTTTTGATTAAAAAAAGATAATTCCATGTATTTATTTTGTGTTTATCATCTTTCTTTTTTATTTGTGAATTTTTATAATTAGTAGTATATATACACATATAATAATTAAACTTCTCAGTATACTAAAATATTATAAATAGTTTTATAAAAAAAATTGATATGTATTTTTTTGTAAACATAATATGGTGTGGCATGTATTTTTAAAATTATTAAATTTATTTTAGTATTAAAATATAAAATAGTTATATAAACAATAACAATAAATGTTATTTATATTTATTTTTACTTGATTTTTTCACGGTATTTACATTTTTATTTTATTCTTCAGCATCAGGAATAATACTTTTTTTCTTATTTAAGCTGAAATTTTTAATATTTGTTTGTTTTTATTGTTGTTAATATTATTTGGAATGTAATTATATTTTTTATTTTAAAATATTTTCAAAATATCTACCTCCAATGAAAGAAAGAGAAAATTTTCAAAATATTAATTTTTATTGAAAAAATGTTTATGAAAATTGAAGATTAACTGTACTTCTTTTAATTGTTTTTCAAGAGTCTTGCATAATTATAACTTTTTAAAATTATTTTTAAGAGAGTATTATGTAAAGAAAATGTGATTAAAGTTTTTTAAAAAAAAATGTATTTTCCAAATGATTTGTCTGAGGTATAGTTATCAAAGTTTGAAAGTTAAAAGACCATTTGATAATAAAAAAATATGTTTTATAAGAAATAAATATTATTTTATTGGAAAATATAAACCTATATTTAAAGTAAAAAATATAAATTGATTATAGCTTTTTTCTATTATAACATTTAAAATGAAAATAACAACAAAGAGTAAATGTTATGATCTTACGTTATATAATAATGTTTGTTTGAGAATGGTTGGTATATTTGAGTGTTCATTCAGTTATTATAAGAGGTAGTTCACAATATAATATATATATATATATATCAATAATTTTATTTGCTTTGATTAATATAACAAGTCAAGTTGGGTTCAGTTTTATATTCTTTTGCTTTTGATTTATTTTCATATTTTGTAGGTTTTGGTAATTCAAAAAATTGGTTTAATAACATCACTTTATATTAACAATTATATATTTGTTTATTTAATTAGATCATCATTTATAAATTAAAACAATAAAAACTGGTTAAAAATAACAACATATTTTAAAATATAAATATAAATGTTGTTATCTAAAAATAATGTTTTTAAATCAATAAAAACTAAAAATTTAAAAACCTAAAAGATTCAATGTTTAATTTAAAATTTTGATCTTTGAACTAACAATACATTTATTAATGAGTATTAATAAAAGAATTATGCCCGCAAATGCGGGCAAAACACCTAGTTAGATTAGTAAAAGCTTTAGAGAACAAAAAGTACAGTAGGTGCGAATAAGAAATATGGCAGGGCGAGAGCAAGTAAAGTACTAAACGAGTGGTTAAGCAAAAAAAGAACCCACAAAACCATAAAGCGATTAAAACAGAACACTGGAGCAAACGTTTTTTAAAGACAAGCATGAACTAAATATAATAACACTAAAAAATAATAGAAAAAAAAAATACAGGATGTTAAGTTGAGCACAATTTTCGAACATTAAACATGTATCTAACTAATTTACCTCACCTAAATTTGATAAATTCTTATTTTAGAATGGATGACTAACAAAGATTGCAATTAAGTCCACTAAAACTTGAACACCCCCAAAATTGCGGGGAAATCAGATATTTTTTTTATATGTTACTTTGAGAAAAAGAGACAGCATTTAATTGACAAAAAAAATCGACTGGTGAAACACATGGGAAGATATTTCAAAATAAAACAATTGTACCATTTAACAGTTTCATTCAATTATCCTTTGATACAAGAGGCAAAAGACATACCATTTTCGGTCTTTACGTGGGAATGACCTAGTCAGCACAATTAATTTGTGTGTTTCGTGGTTTCTTCATACGTGATGATGCGAAGATTTATTTGTGTGTTTGCAGACACTCTTCCACTAATCAATCCTACTTGCAATCAGATAATACCAGTGGCGGAGCTTATTTTAATTGGCCTAAATAGTAGAAAAAGTGACATGCACTTCTATATCACCTTCAATTGGTGGTAGACAACGTGAAATTGTAGTCGTCATTACTTTATATTTATTCTTTAATAATATAATGTATGTTTCACTTCACCTATTAGTCTAGTCTATTGCGTTTCTTTTGGTTAAATGTTATGATTAGATTGATTTACTCATTCGCGAGTATTGTTAATGGGATGACGACATCGACATGATATTTGAACAGTAAAAACTACAGTAACAAAGGAGAAAAGGAATATCTGAACGCACAAAGAATCTTCTTCCTCCATTTTAAACTAAAAAAACAATCTCGTAGTGTAATCAAATGCATCCCCGTAAGCAAATACATAAATTAATAAGGAATTTGGTACAAATCTTTCCCTATAAATTCTTCACTACGCAAACTACAACTTTCATAAATACACTTACAACACAAGGGAAAATCGAAGAGTGGTAAGAAAGAAAAGAAATATGAGGGCGACACAAAATGTAGAACTTTGGAAGTCACCAATACCATATCTCTTTGGTGGTTTGTCTTTGGTTCTTTTGCTTATAGCTTTAGCATTATTCTCATTGGTCTGCATACACAAAAAATCTCATTCTTCTTCTTCTAATACCTATCCTGATGAGGAAGAAGAAGACGTCGGAGACAACGAAGCTAAGACTGTTATGGGGGAATACTTACCTAAGATCGTCGTGATTTTGGCCGGAGACGATCAACCTACTTGTTTGGCCGTTCCGGTGATTCCCACACTGCCTTCCATTTATCCTTGTAACTGTGGCAATGTTACTGTCGTCTCAACCTAACCATTAACATATTTTCTCTTTTGCCAAACAAAAAAAAAAAAGAGATTTCAACTTTTGTAATAGTAATCGGCTATTTTCTAAGAGTCGACTGTTTGGTGGATTTTAATTAGTACTCCATATTTTAAGTTTTCTTTAATGGTTTCATGTATTGAGTTTAATCTTGAAAGTATGTCTACCGATCTAATTATTCGGAATAGCTTGTGAACTATTCTGAATTATATCTCTCTTTAATATACGGTGTTAAAACTTTAATATATGCATCATTTCATACGAATTTGATGAGCCTAACGTTTGTTTGGACTGTGGAAATTGCAAATAAGTTATACGTGCCAAATTTCATTTATAAACATATTGGTCCTTGATTCATCGTACAATGTTGTTCATCAGAAACACTGCTCAATGATAAACGATACTGGCTAGCAACGTTATTAGAAGCTAATCGGTTACATACCATGGTATAATGGTATCGGGTAATATAACATTTGCACCCAAAAAAATGGTATATATCGGGTAAAGAATAGGATAGTAAATTAAATAACACTAGTAATGATAACAACATGCTTTAAACTTAATTAGATTTTGATCCGCACAACTGTGTGGATGCATGTTTTACAATATATACTTAGTATATACAAACTTTAGAAATTTAAAATTTTACGGTTTCAGTTTTACTATTTTTGTATATTGTTTATACTACGTATTTTATGTCATATAATAGAAGCGTCCGTAAAACAATGCAAACCATAAACAGTAAGAATTTTTTTAAAAAATATATACTTTATGTAATTTAATATTTTAACTTAATAATAATGTATTATTTTTAAATACATGGAATAACTCATGAGTGAATAACTTATAATTATAATGTATTTGTTAAATTATACATCAAAAAATTTTGGAGAAGATATTTAAAATGTATGAAAACAGAAAGTAACAATACGAAATATATATTTATAGATTATATTTTGTTATTTATTTATTCAAAAACCCTTTAAAATAAAACTATAAATAATTCTAATATTTTTTTTTAATAAAATAATAACAATCATACAAAACCTAAGAATAAATAGTGGCTGTATTTTGGGCAATAATGATCTATGATTCAAGTTAAACCTATTTTTTTATAATAATGTTATATATGTTTTCAAACAACATTATATTTTTTTACTACTATTTTTGTTTCCAAACAATTCTAAAGTGTACTTCATTTTTAATACGATAGATTGTGGGATGCTGTCACTTATTCAAGATCATAAGAAAATATAAACGATGCATCTCATAAATTTCACATTGACGCCGCGGCTTGAAAACGCAAAAAAAAAGGACGGTCCAAAGTGGAAATTAATACTTTTGCACTTATGTGGCTCTCAAGTGGTCGACATTCTTTTCTTCTGTGCACTTTAATTATGCTGCTTATGCATATAGTTTTCTATATTTAATTATGTGCTATTGTTGGTTTTTTCCTTTTGAATAGAACCCCCAAATTGATGACTGGTAGAAGTAGTTTTTTTCACCTCGGTGCACGTTACCTCATCAAATAGATAAGCAGAAGCTGTTGTAATGGCTATGGTGAATGGAACCGTCTCAACAAAATCGATAGAATCATTAACAACAGAAGTAGAAGTAGCAACAACACTGACAGCTGCTATAAGAGTGATCACTTGTTAGTGACAATATCCACTACATCAGCTTTAGCAACACCACATCAGCAACATTTTTTTTGTTGCAACTTCAATGTTGCAACATCAGCAACAACAACTGGAACCACTTGCAACATAATTTGTTGTGGCCGAACTTTAGAAAATATATACCTAGATTCCAGGAGTACTTACATCCACCCAAGAAACATATACTCTGAAAAATATTTTTACAATTCACTCTCAATCATAAGCTTTGCTTCACCATTAATAAAAGATATAACCATGACTTATTAGTTAGTATGAGTTTGCCTATCCTGAAACTATCCACTAATACCAACATGCGAGTAAGAGCTAAAGTGGCGTCATGAACTCAAAGCAACAAACATGAGACATAGACTCATAGTTTCAAAAAAGAAACATGATACATTAATCTATATGCAATAACCCACGTTCTAGTAATATCTATCTTATTAAAACAGAAACATTACAACTCCTTCTAAGTAGATTTTAAAGTTGGACCTCATCTAATCCATGCTATATTAACTTACCTATTATTATTAGACATGTCTTTTATAATACGAGCATGTTTCCTTATATTGCTTAACATATTATACTATAACATAGATTATTAATACATCGACTAACATATTATACTACAAGATAGATTACTAATAATATAATATATTGTCTGTATTCAATAACGTACATCTCTCAATATTTTTTTTTTGAACTTGGCTTTACATCTCTTAATATTAGCATTACTATGAAGATGAGAAACTCTATACTTTGACCATATAAACTGTAATATAATAATTTCTAACTAAAAATGATATTGGACCTCATCTAAGTATATATTCTCCGGTCAAGAACGAATTGATAAAAAAAATATCATCTAAAATTGTAGAACATGATACATGAACCAACGAGCATTGATCAAAGTTATCGTTTTGGAAGTTCCTATTTTCAACATGGTTTATAGTCTCTTATTATGAAAACATAAATCAAAGTTATCGTTTTGGAAGTTCCTATATATCATGTTTAACATTATGGCCCAACAATTTTGAAATAGTAATTGTTTTAGAAGTTCTTATATATCATGGTAAAATATATTAGACGTCAGAATAAAATAAATTCACTCAGCAGTTATGTAATAATTGTTTTTTTTTAAATAACTTCATAATGTACAAAAAGAAAAATCAAAACACAAATTTTATAGAAAAATCGCGTTACAATAAAAAAACATAATCTTCACTTGCAAAAGAATGAAAACCCGCCCGACCGGGCGGGTCATAATCTAGTTCCATTTCTAATCAGTGCACTCGGATATGAATATATAATTGTTAGTGTTTGTTATATGTAGGACTAAATCGATTTGAATATATTTATTATAGATATTAGAAATTATTATTAGTGTATAAGATAAAAAAACATTCTATATGTATATATTTTCTTAACCTAGTCATATATTATATAAATAATTATAACCACTGAACAATACAACTGAAATAACCTGTAATAATATTAATATTTTCTACAAATTTTTGTTTCATTATTCTGTTACTAGAGGCCTTTCTTATTTCTTCATTGATTTTCTTGTATTTTCTTTTATCTTTAAAAATATAAAAAAAACTTCAAAACTTATGTTTTTCTTGTGAAAATTGTTTTTCTTTTCTTTTCTTATTCCTTTTCTTTTTTTTTTAACAACGTTTATGCACACGCAAAAAGCGATATATTGTTGTGAAGTTGCAAGGAAATACCTACAACATATACAACAACCAAATATGTTTGTAGCCAAATTTTACTGCAAATAATTTACACGTACAGTTTAACCAATAATCACTTTATTAGAAGATTTTTTGCCAGTCATTGTTGTATTGGATTTATAGTTTCCTTCTGAAAGAGTATCGAACTATGATATAAGTTAAACTTTACGTACTCTCTCGATTGATTCTTCGTTCTTTCTCTCCTAATTTTCTGATTTTGTCACCTTTTTATACTTTAATTGATGAGATCATTTTCAGTACAGATATTACAAGGACTGAAAATATTTAACTATCTCTTACATTTTTAGGCGACTGAAACCAACCAACTATTCCAGGATTTCGATGATGTTTTCTAAATCTCTGGTGGTCAACAGAAATCAAACTACATCTCTGGTAGCTAACGGAAATCGGACTGCGGATATCGTATTGGGTTTGTCGCTTAAGTACCATTAACCCAACCCAGTTGGTTACGATTTCATACCATTCCTAACAATCTATATATATAAAATAGACTTTTCTATCTTTTTTGGACATGTAGAAGGGGGCTTTGTTGACATATGTCTCTTTATTATATTTTTTTACATTTTAGATCTTTCTTCTATTAAATATTATAATTTGGTTCACCACTTTCTAATTGTGCAATATCTAATAGTTTTCACAATAATCATCATCTTTTTAAATTTGATAATCCATTTTATTAATTACAAAAAATGAATAAAATAATAAATAAAATAATATTAATACTTTTTTAATTTTTAATTTATTCACAGCTAAAAATAACATAAACTTCACTATTTCATTAGTTATTACTATTTTCTATAATTTCATTTGCAAATTATATATTTATTTTAATATTGACCAAGTTAAGAAAATAAACTAGAAGCACAACTCATGATCGAAACATAAAATCTCTATAATCATAGAAAAAAAAATGCCAAAGACACACTAACTAAGTAAATGTTTAGAGATGAAACGATATCAAGATCAAAAATTACCTTAGCTCACTGTATCATATATTTTTTTGATTATAACAAGGAGATGTCAGAAAAGAGTAGAAAGATAAACTCCGAGACAAAGCATCTTTCGAATACAAAGAAACACGATAAAAAACCAATACAAAGAACCAAGAAAGCGTATTAGAGCAAGAATATTCAACAGAAAGCAAAAATCGCCATGAAACAAGAAAACAAATATTTAACACACCATAAGCGCATTCATCAGCTAAGATGTACGGAGCACCTCACAAACTAAACAAGCACAGAAAAAATGTTCATACCAGCAGAAAACTACAAAACTCTAGATAAAAAAGACCAAAATTCTGAGAATCTAACTTCGCACACTTATACTAAGAAAAGCAGGGAAATTAAACATACAACCTGAAGGAAGGAGGATGAAAGTTAACCACCAAGAAACCAAAGCCCAAACTTGAGACCAGACACAACATTATAAATCTACAAAGCATACACAGAAAAAATACTATTTAAACCTGAAATCGCAAATTTGACAAAATAGAAAGCCACTAGAGACGCGAGCAGTGATGAAATCAACAAATCGTGGAGCCAACCTCAAACTATGAAATAGAGCATAGAAGTCTGATGATCAAAAACCAGATCTTGAAAACCAACCGAACAAGAATTATCGACGGTAAGCTAACGAAGAAGAAATCAAAATCAAAGCCGACTAGACTATGATCCAACCTAAGGAGATGCACTTCCTAACATCAACAAAAATCTAAGTAAGAAAAAGAGCAGTCAATATTGACCGAAACAACCTATAACACTGTGAGTAAGAACCACACAACATGAAACTTATAAACTCAATTTATAACAAATACCAAACAATCTGAGGAAGAACAAACGCACATAAGTGAGTATTTTTTTCGGTGAGGGTGAGAAGCAAAGCACACGAAAAAGGTAAACGAAATACATAGATAGTGATGGCTTAATGTCAAAATATGGAGAGAGAACACAAAACATTTCAAAGAATAATGTTCAAATAATTCAAATAAAAAATAAAATACAATTTATAACGTTAAACTGTTAATCTGAAAATAATAAATGCAAAGTTATTGAAATTTAATATGCTTTACATCAGAGACTTTACTATTATATAGAAAACATATTATTGAAAAATACAAACACAAAATATATAAATTTATCACCGATTACTATATAACACAATAAAACATTAAATAATGTTCTTAACAAATAGAGATGACCACATAATTACATTATCTAAAAAAAAGTACTCAACAAAAATAAATATCAAAATTTTCAAATTCTTAATACTAAGATATAGGATTAAAAATACACCATACCAACTTCGAATGTATCTTTACGATCAATATATATTTGATTGGTTAAATTGATATAGTCATAACTTTTTAATTTTGACAAATCCAGAGCGAGAAGAAACTAGCGGTTAATATAACACCTATGATTATTTGAAATTATCATCATAAGCACCGCTCACAAAATATAATTCATTGAAATCGACATAGAAAAGTCCAAAGCATCAAACTATTATAACACCTCCCAATCAATCTAATATACAAAACTAGGTCTATGAATAAATCTCGAACCCGAACCGGATCCGAAGTAAGAATATTGGTTCAGTTACGGATCTAGCCAAAAAGAAGATCGATTTCATTTACTTTGGGTTTTCGGTTTCATTTTAGTCGATAACTGAAGAGTAACCCGAGCTGAACCGAACAAATACAAAGCTGATAGTGTAAAACGTAACAAAAAAAGTTCATATTATTCCAAATGAGATGACGCAAAATAAAAGATAAATAAAAAATACAGTTTATATAACTAGCATGAATTTATCAATTTAAGTTTTTAGGCATCTTTACTATCATATCTAATGATTGATATATATATATATATATATATATATATATATATATATATATATATATATATATATATATATATATATATATATGAAAAATAATATTTTTTCACAACATAATATATATATATATATACATATAAATATATCTGTATAAACTCTATTTAATATAATCATTGTAAGATGAAATCTACATTTATAAACTATCTAAATTATAATGTAAATTAATAAGTTTCAATCAGATAATAAATAATTCAGCTATTACACTTTCAAATTGTCATGCATATATTTAAACTTAAAGTTTTTTCATAGTAATTTTACAAATACTACAATTAAATTAATAAATTTGATAAGATCATATACATGTAATTGTTTTTTCTAAAATAATGTTGAGAAATATTCTAGATTATAAAATTATAGTCAAACTGTCAAATCATAAAAATAATAGCAATTACGTGCCGGCAAACCCCTAGTTAATAACATATTCTCGACTACAAGTTTCCTTTAACGATCTCATCAGAAAAAGGTACCTACTACTCTGCCATGTAACGAGTGTTTCGAAGTTGTTCCCAAAGATCTTTATATATTTTTTTTTTTGGTACATAGCAAAAGAAATGACCGAAGCAAGGGTAAATAAAAAAAGGCAATTCCATTATTATTGATAAGGAAGGGTGAATATACATTGGTGGATAATTTGAAATAATTAAATACATAGTTTTGTGACCCCAAAAATTAAATATATAGTCCATTACGACAAAGCCACATGAAATGTTCATCCCTACTCCATTTTTAAAATATTTTGTTCTCTTATAATCTACATATATATAGAACAAATTTGTTGATCTACATTTCCCAATTACATTTAATGGCTCCATACATACGGACTTAGACTCCTCTCTTCACGCAATCCCGGCGATTAGTCTCCTCTTAAGTTCCATCCTGCAATAACCAATATCAACACTGTTCAGATAAATCCAAAACCGATGTTAACCGGACTACATGTTTTAACATGGTAGTTAATTAATTACCTCATGAGTTGACGGTCGTTGGCACCCGTGGCCATCATTCCCCGGTTCTCATAAGCACGTCGGAGAAGATACGGTATAGCGGTTTCAACCGGTCCATACGGCATGTATTTGCTTACATTGAAACCGGCTCTCTTTAAACCGAAGGACAATGCATCTGACATACCGTATAGCTGCGCAAACTCAATATTCCCGTTCTTTTTATCGATGTTGAGCTCACTAGCTTTCTTTGATGCAAGTCCCCCTAAAATTTGAAACATTTCTCCTATTAGTAAATCTATTTCACTAAAAAAACTAACGATAATAAGCGTTTAGATTGTGATTCAATGTCTTACCCGAATCAGCGTTGTGTGTTGCAAGAACCACACCAAAACCTGACCCGTTAGAGGCCTTTTCCATTAGGAAGGTCATGCAGTCATTGTAGCAAGCGTGCGTGTTCTGAATTGTGTCGTGGATTGGTGACTTGTGCCCCAAGGAATCTGCTAATCTAGCTTCGCTAGACATATAAGCGCCTCTCACCAACTTAAACCCCATAGGAACACCTTCTTTCTCGGCTTCTTGTACAGCTATGTGCATCCTCTCACCAGCGTCTCTCAAGTAGGCCTGAATGGTGTTGTATACAATCGGTCTGTCTTTGTCAGTGTTGAACATGATAGCTGACGAATAAGCCATGTAATCGATCGCCGGTTGGAGGATAGTGTCTTCAGCATCGACCAACAAAGGTACATTGGATTCTTGGCATTTCCGACAGATTTCTTGGATCCTTACGTGAGCTGCTTCGAGCTCCCGTTCTTCTTCGGCGGTTAAAGGTTCTGGTTCTGAGTTTGTGTGGTAGAGAGGACTTGAATCGGAGAAAACCGGGAACGACTTGAGCTTCCACGAGAGTTTGAAGTTTTGACTTTTGTATTCCCATCGAAGCAAATCGCTCACTCGTTTTAGGAGACTGATGGGACAAATCGCGGTTATCTTCACGACCACTGAGCTAAACTGTTAGGACAAAAGAGAAAAAAACGGGTTAGTATCAAACCAAAGGTAACAAAATAAACCGGACCACACCGGAGTTTTTGGTTAAAGAAGAATATTCATAAAGTGTCAGAAAGATCTAGTCCACCTACAAGCTCGGACTTTCAACTAGGACCTCGTCATAAATCTAGTCAGATAGTGACGTATTGTTTTGAATTAAACAAAAAAAATATGAAAGTTAATTTGAAAATAAATAATTAGACGCCAAGTCATTTTCATAGGAGAAAAAAGCAAGTTGGCTGTGTACTTGCTACTTATCAAAGGTTCAATAACGCGTAAAGAGTAATCTATAGCTAATTATTTTCTTATACGAATAGATATTAATGTGCACGTATATGATAATCTATGCAACTGCACTTTGTCAGGGTACGGAGATTTGGTTGTCGAACCAAGTTGCCCTAATCTGATAATTACCTCTCCATTGTTTAAAGAAAATAGTTATGAATAATTAAATTTAAAGATATAAAATTATATATTTTTATTTTTGTATTTATACGATTTTAATAATGTAAAATAATTTCAGAAAAAGGAAAACAGAGGAATTCTGAATAGGAACAGAGAACTGATAAGACACATGAGGAACTGGAGTTAAGATTTGCTTACGTGTGATGTTGGTAAGGATTTTGCAGCTTCGATTGTTTGAAGGAAGTGTTGCATGTTATCATCACAAGAGGCAGCGTCATCGGCATGTTCCACGCCGTACACGAGCATACCCTTAAGACCCGTAGCCTCGTAAACGCTCCTCACGCGTTCCGCAGCCGCGGCTGCGTCTTCACCGGCGCAGAAGTGGTCATAAAACGTACTTTTCACAAGGCCAAGGACCATACCACGTGTCAAGGCGGTGTCCATGAGTTTAGAGCTCATGACCCACGATCCAACATCCACCATAGGACCTATCGCCGCCGCATGCAGCACGGCAGTGGAGCGGAGGAGGTCGTATGTGGGCATAGAGGAGAAGAGACGGGCTTGATCTGAGAGATCGATGTCATGGTGAGCTTCATTGGGTTTTGGGTGGTGGAGAGGTGGCTCTGGTTCTTGTTGTCCGTAGGAGAGTATATCCGGGACGACGGCTGTTGAAGCCGTTACGGTGGGAGGACCCACGGGTTTCAAAGCGGAGAAACGGTAAGGACGACGGATAAAGTTAGTTCGGAGGAGACGGGTTGCCATAAAATTCAAAGATTTTCCTTTTGAAACAAAAAAAGAAATTGTTTTTCTTCTCTTTTGATGTTTCTTAGGCTTTTCGGATTTATCGCTATTTTCTCCTCTCTTCTATTTGTTTCTCTCAACGCTTTGATGTGTGTTTCCTTTTGTTACTGCAACATATATTTATAGGAGAACATAAAACCATACACGTTTTAGGTGTTTGGTATATATAGATGCCGATGTGTACAATTCTTAATTGGATTGGGATAAAATTAACCATCTAAAATTACATTAGAAAATATAAAGAAAGCCAACAGTTTTTTAGAATTTCCTTACGGCTAATTTGACGATATACTTTCAATTTTAACTCGAAAATACATTCTACCATGTATTCAGAGGAATCTTTTTTAGGAGGAATCTTAGAATACCATAATCTTAATTATTTTCTAAACCGTTATGGTATGGTATAGCCCAGCAAATGGTGTATCATCTACACATCTTGGCAAAAGAAACTTTTAAAGTTTTCTGTATTATGGTGTGGTTTAAAGATTTGTCAATTTTTTTTGTTCAAACAAAGATTTATCAATTTTAAATACATATTTAACTATCTTTAATCACGGCGAGGTTTAATGGAGAATCTAGAAATACTACCATAATATTAATCATGTATTCGGTGGTACTAATGCTTTCTAGCCAAACAATGTAACAGACGGGCACAAAGTTTCTGCTCAGACTCCTGATTGAAAACCTGACATCATAACAGTGTTAATATATGTTAATATCAGTGTTAATGCTAGTAGTGTATATTACTAGCATTTTATATGTACGAGGAACGGAACCCAAAATAAAACTCAATACAGTTATAATCTCTAGAGCTAAGCTATTTATTTTGGTCCACAAAAAATAGCTATTCTTATTATTTTTTGGCAAAAAGGTAAGAGGAAGAATTGCGCCGTAATTTTCTGAGTGAATATATATCTCTTTTATTTTACAGGAAAATAATAATTATGGACGACACAGACAGCAAGACCCTGACTATAGGATGAGTCATCGGATAATATTTAATTCATATGTTGTGATAAGTTTTAATAATCTATTATATTAAAAGAGAAGTCATGACTTCTAATTCATGTGTGATATTTTAAAAAATGAATCCTTACTAGAACTAACAACCCATTCATTTTTTACTAAAAATATACTTAATAATATATCACACATATATTAGTCATAATATCTTTTGATATTGTTTTATTTAAAATTTAAATATATATATATATATAATATCGAAAATCTGTTAGAAAAAAGATCTTAACAAGATCTTAATGTTCAATAATTATATGTAAATATTTTTACTAATTTATTAATTAGTTTTAAAATATTATTATACATTAATATATGGGGCCCTTAATATATTCGGTTGTTTTTTATTAAATTAACAATAAAATTTTATCTTATTTTTATATATTGACATATTATGATTTAAATATTTTAATAATATCTTAATTTCAGAAAAGTTAATGTAAATATTTTTACTAATTTCATGTGTGATTTTTTTTTTAAAAAAATAGACCTTTCCTAGAAAATCACATTTCATTTACTTTTAATCAACATTTTGGCATCATTAAAATACCATATCTTATATGATCAACACATATAACAGTTTCACCTATAAAACTGTTTAATTTTATTTTTAGTTATTGCAAATTTGTTGACAAAAATTTAACAAAATCTTACTAAATATTTAAATATTTATATTTTAATAATACATTAATTAATTTCATATTATTCAGATCAATGTTAATAATGATTTTATTATTTAAAAAAAAAATTGTATCATATTATCATAAACTTTCTAATTATTGGCTATATTATATTAAAATAAAAGTACTACATGAATTAAATAAAAAATTACATTAAATTAATAAATTAACCTATTAATTTTTTTTAAAACATCCATTTAAAATATAATTCAACATTAAAAGGAATTTAAATTCGTAAGCCATGTATAAAATTTACTAAATAATAAGTCACTTAAAAAAACATGTAGAAAACTGAATGTTTCTTAAAATTGTATGATTTAGAAATAAAAACACTTGAAAAATGGTAAGTTGAGAAATAATAAATATCAAATAACAAATGATTTGTCTAACATATTACTTTAGTTTTTGAACATTATTAACGCATGTTGTCAACGAATATAATTTACAAAAAATTAAACAAACAATAATTATCAAACATAAGAAGTAAAAATAATACCCGCACGGTTGTGCGGGTCGTAATCTAGTTCTAAATTGAAAAAGGAATTTTCTGTTTATCTAAAAAAAAAAAGAAAAAGGAATTTTCTAAATAAAATGAGTTGTTTCTGGAGGGACGGTGGAGGAAGATATGAAGGATGAGTGGATGGTGAATCGGATACAACATGGGGACCCGGAGTCGTTCTTTGAATCTTTGACTTTTCTAAATTAGAATCTTCAGAATCTTAATGATCACTAATCTGAATTAATCAGAAAATTTCCTCTAAATGCAAATAGTTAAATATAGAGTTCAAATAAAAAGGGTTTAGTGAAGCACAATCTCGAGTTTGATTCAGCAGTGTATTCCTTCCATTTATTTAAAGAAATATGCACTAAATTTTTGCTAACTTTTACTGTTTTATAAAAGCTACTAAAATATAATATTCTTTCTATTTCATTTGAATTATGTTCAGGTTTATGTACATAAACTAAAAAAAAATTGATTTTTATATTTTCAAAATAAAGCATAATTATCTATACACCTAACCATATTTCAAACATTACAAAAATAAATTAAAAATTATTTTTAATAAATTTTACATTGAAATTAATATTTATTTTGAAACAAAATTTTCATGTAGAACGATACGTACACTGTGAGAGAATAATTCTGCTTTCTAAATGACTTAGTTTAAATTAGATTCCCAAACCACTTGACGCAATAGTGAGGGCGAACCAACCAAAGCTAACGATAAGACAACTACAAGTATGAAATTTGAATAGCTTTGTACCTTACAAAAATACAAGAGAATCTTTGACAGAAGCAGATCTTTACAAAAACAAAAGGAAACAAAAAGCGAAGAGGCCCCCCAAAATGGCAGTGCTACCAAGTTTACGGCTCTTGTATTGCGTAAATTTGAGCCGTTAGATTGAGGAAGGGGAGAAGGTGAGAGGGTCACGTGAGGAAGTAAAGAGGTTAGGTGAGCATTGGACACGAGAGATGTCCAGCTATAGCCGCCATTTTCATTGGTCCAGCCCAAACTTCCATGCAATATTCGTTTATTTTTTTTGTTTCCCCAAAACAATAATGAAAATTAAGTTATTTTGTAGTCCTTTTATTTGTAAAGTGAATCATCTTTTTTTTTTGATCAAATTTGTAAAGTGAGTCTTTTGTTCTATCTGTACAAGTAAACGACCTTGATGGTTTTGATTTCAAGAATTAAATCTAGTTTGATGTGTAGATCAGACTGCATTATGCATTATGGTTATCTTGAGAACTGAGATACCTTTATTCAAAATAACTAATCAATCTGGAAAAATCAAATCAAATCAAAATAGTTGATATAAAGGTTAAAATGTAAATTTTATATATATATCTATAGGTCGTATCCAAATATGAACCAAACTAGTTTAAAGAAACACTAAAAATTTCTTTGAGGTAAAGGTATATATTTGATAAGATCCAAATCAACACCAACTTAAAACGAACCATAACAAAATTATGCTATATGGGGTAATATTATTGATATTCTTCTTAACGAATGAACTTATGAAAATATTTTTATACGTTTATCAAACTACGTACTGACATCCATCTATTCGGAAATATTCATATGCGCAAATGCTAATAAGAAGACCTCGAGCATTTTTTTTTTTCGTTTCATGGACCTGCGGTACTAACAAGTTCACGATTTCGTTTTTGTGTTTTTTTCAGCGATTCGTCACTTTTTCTCTCTTTGCTCTTCACCTAGTCGGTCAATAGAGAGCTGATGAAAACGGTATAAGAAACAAAATGTATACTTTATACAAATATATGTGAATATCTATATAAATAGGTTAACACAATACCATGTTCACTACAAAAGAAAAACAATAAACTGGAGAGCGCATACATTTTACAGCTTGAGCTAGGTATTCATAATTTTCTTGGACAGCTATCTTTTAACTATTTTATAATTATAATCTTACACATTTTCCTGTTGTGTAGTATCTTTCGTGGTCACTAGGGACCTAGTGTGAGTATATATTATGTAGTACTTTTTACTTTAATAGGGGGATAGTGAATGCAACAAGTTGAGGTCCTTTCGAAACCCACATGCCGAGGGTTTTTAGAGTAATGAAAAAGACAGCCCATGAGCTGCCAAATTAATTTAATCGTGATGAGTCAACAATGAGTAGATGCCAACAATGTTGGAAACTTCTCAAATTATTGATCTTTATAGATATACAACATGTATATATACTATATATGCATTCCACATATCATTTCATTATATATATATATATATATATATTTAGAACTGTATATCAACTGCACAAACGTATATGTATTATACGGACGTAGTTAGAATATACTTCTGTTTATAAAAAAAAATATTCATCTAGACGCGTAAAATAGTATGAGTAATGCATGATCAGTTGACTATTTATTACTCTAATCCAAAAAAAGCAATTAAAAGTCAAATAGGTTATATATGAATGTAATCATGAATATGATAAAATATCTAAACGTGTTTACAGAGAGGCTATGATTTGAAATACCAAGGATGATAATGGTCTTCGATCTTTCACCTAGAAACTTTGGTAAAAGTATTTGGTCTCGATCTTCAGAACTATTTCAACATCAGAATTCAAACAAACTCGTGGAAAAAGCTACTCCCAACAAAGGAAGTGTGTGTTAGGTAAAGTAATTTACTTTCACTTTGCACGTTGATAGCAGGCCCGGCTTAGAATTGTTATAGACCCTGTGCTTGAAACATGCATATAATGATATTTCTTTATAATTTTGGACCCTAAAACTTAAAATCTAGGATCCTAAACCTTAAAGAAATTTTCTTAAATAAAAAAAGACCATGTGCAAAAGCACTCCTGGCACACCCATAGAGCCGGTCCTGGTTGATAGTTAACAACTTATTTGTTCGAGTGAATGAGGACGAAGATATCACAACATCAATATCTTATATAACAAGAAAACCTGAAAAATATAAAAATCTATGCAGACATAGAAAAATGCCGACCAATTGTTTTGAAAGATATAAAAATGTTCTTATAGGTCATAGGTCAATATTGTTTAGTGGAGAATGAGTGGTGCAAGTTGAGCACTTCACATCCATCTGCAAATTTTCTCCTACAACGAGGATATTGTAACCACCAAGCAAAGCGAGACTGGCATGAGTCTAGCCATATCAATTTGTCGGTTTTGCTTGGTCATTTATTTCTTTTTTTTGCCATTCTATTAATGTTAGCTCATAATCATAGATGGATATTGATATAAAATAAGTTCACCAAAATAATATAATTAACCAATACAAAACTCTTTAGAATGAATTTATATATCGATCAAATTGTCAATGCTTGTTAACGGATCAATTTATTGTTTGGATCAGGTTTATATTTGTGTACGTTTGACTTTTGGCTTCCTATTTTACGGCTTTTTGAAAATTTATTCCAAATACGGTTTGTAATATTTTTGAGGGACTGTTACAAAAAAAAAATATTTTTGAGGGTGTGTATACAACCATACATTATTTGTTGGTGGTAGTTAAATATATATCACATGGAGCCATCATGTATACAAAACTCTATATCCTGGCGACCCAATAAAGCGATGGGCCAAGGAAAAACTCCAGTCACCAAGTAATACTGGCGGCCCATCTTATGTCCATATTATCAAAAACCCTAGTCACCAAGTTTTGGTCCTTTTGGAACGCTTGTTCATTCTAAACCGGTTAGTTTTATAGTCCGATCCGGTTTGGGTTAATTTTAAAAATCTTTTCTTTTTGTAAAAATAGATTCTTTAAGACAAAAAGCAATCTGAAACACAAAGTGACGACGATGCAATAGAGAATTACATTCTTTGAAGATCACCACTTCTCTCTTTTGTCAGGTAAGCGAAACTTTCGAATCATGCATGACTGATGACTCTACTCTCTATCGAATTTGTGTCCTCAGTTTTGTTACTATACCTTACTTTCATCTCATCTCTGCATGATGATTTGAGATGAGATAATTGTAAACAATAAAAAAAATCAAGTCTTTGTGATGTTCAATCCTAAAGATCGAGTCTTTTTGCGATGTTCAATTCTAAAGATCGAATCTTTTTCTTTTTATTTGATGTTTCTATTAAAAGGGTAGCAGAGATGGAACAAGGTGGTGGAGGAGAAGTCAAAAAGAGAGTTGCTTTTGTCCTGATCGATGGTTTGGGAGATGTCTCAATACCGAGGTTAGGCTACAAAACTCCTCTGCAAGCAGCCAACATACCTAATCTCGACGCAATAGCGTCAGCTGGAATCAATGGTCTGATGGATCCAGTGGAAGTTGGATTGGGATGCGGTAGTGACACTGCTCACCTCTCTCTGATGGGTTATGACCCCAGAGTGTACTACAGAGGACGTGGTGCCTTTGAGTCAATGGGTGCTGGGTTAGCAATGTCACCTGGTGATATAGCTTTCAAGGTATGGTTGAGTTTTATCCCTTCTCTTGTAGATTCTTTTGCCAGTTTTTATAGGTTTGATCAATATAAAACACTGAGTTTGATATTGTGCAGTCTAATTTCGCGACGTTGGATGAGGAAACTGGCGTTGTTGTTAGCCGAAGAGCCGACCGGCATTTCGAAGAAGAAGGGCCTATACTATGTGCAGCTCTTGATGGAATGAAGCTTTCTTCTTTCCCTGAGTATGAAGTGAGAGTCAGGTACTGTTACTAAGTCTCTTTAATGATGTTTTGGGCTTTGTGTGGTGAAGCAAAAGATCTTTATGTGTAACAGATATGCAACGGAACACAGATGTGGAGTGGTTGTAAAAGGGCCAAAGCTTAGTGGGAACATCTCAGGAACAGACCCTTTGAAAGATAACCGTTTGCTTCTCGAAGCTAAACCTCTGGATGAATCAGAAGAAGCCAAACACACAGCTAACGTCGTCAACGAACTATCCAAAGAGATATCACGCATTCTTGTTTCCCACCCGGTTAACGCAAAGAGACTTTCAGAAGGCAAGAACATAGCTAACCTCGTCCTTCTACGAGGCTGCGGCATTCGAATAGAGGTTCCTCCTTTTGAAGAGAAGCATGGTCTGTGGCCGTGTATGGTAGCACCGACAAAGATCATAGCAGGACTTGGTATGTCCCTCGGTATCGACATTCTTGAAGCTCCGGGAGCCACTGGAGATTACAGGACACTCCTTACGTCAAAAGCAGTCGCTATAGCCAACGCACTCTCAGCTCCTTTGAACCCTTGTCCTAATGTCTTTGTCCCGGGAGAGGACGGGCATAGACCGGGAAGGTCGGAGGGTTATGACTTCGGGTTCCTTCACATAAAGGCTATAGATGATGCAGGTCATGATAAGGCGACGATGTTCAAAGTGAAAGGCCTGGAGGCTGTTGATAAGGCCATACGTCAGCTCGCTAAGCTTCTGTGGCGAGCTGAGTCTTGTGGTGACTACCAGTATTTCTTGTGTGTGACTGGTGATCATTCTACTCCGGTTGAGTATGGAGACCACAGCTTCGAGCCGGTTCCGTTCACTATGTGCAAGTTAAGAGAGTTTGCGAGGGCTGTTGGAGGAGAGTCAGCGCTGTTGGAAACGTCTTTGGAGCCTTTTCCACTTCCAAAGGTGGTGGAGTCTGATGAATATGTCACCGGAAAAGACGGTGGGAGGAAGGAGAGTCTTAGAGCGGTTGGTGGTGATTCTGTTGCGGAGTTGAATGAGATTGCAGCTGCGAGAGGGTGCCTTGGTCGTTTCCACGGTGGTGAAATGATGGGAGTCATCACTAAGTTTCTTAAGCTTGAGGTATGAGTTTCCTAAAACTTTTGCAATTTTTATTTGAGAATTTGGAGTTTGGAAGTGTGTAATAAAATGATCAAAAAGATTACAATGTAAAACGTTTACTAATCTTTTTTACCATTGTCTCTTATGGTTTATCACTTGGATCAATCTTTTAGACTATATATCAGATAAATGAAGAAAATTCTATATAGATAACTTGTAGAGAAAGAAACTTGAACTTAGGGCAAGGTTCTAGTGGAGGTATAGCAAAGCCTCCTCACCTCTTTTGGAAGTTGAGAGTCTTAACCGAGAGAGCATAGATAAAGGCAAAGAGTAAACAGAAAGCAATGATGACAAGTGAGACAACCCACAAGAAGTCATGTTCATAACCATAATAGTTTTCCATGAACTCTTTCACCGTTTCACCAGTATCAAGCCTCGTCTCTACATCTCCGTACTGAGATATAGTCAGTCCATACAA
This sequence comes from Hirschfeldia incana, assembly GCA_026261945.1. Lineage (NCBI taxonomy): Eukaryota > Viridiplantae > Streptophyta > Magnoliopsida > Brassicales > Brassicaceae > Hirschfeldia > Hirschfeldia incana. The sequence continues at coordinate 5,359,725 of JABCMI010000015.1, read as the reverse complement.
CCCCCACCAAGCTGGACTGGCGTACGGGAACCATCTCAACCACACAGGCATTCTCTGCAAAACATCCAATATTCACTATGAGCATTTTGGTTTTGAATTTTAGAAAGAGTCTCTGCATAACTAGGTTTGGTTACTTACAGGACGAGGAATAGTGAATCCTGAGAAGACGTTCAACGTTGTGGAGATGATACCATTGAGTATCGCAGCTGTTTCTTGATTAGGACTTACTGCGATGAGCATGAAGCCAGTGTAGATGTAGTAGAGGATGGTAATGAAGGTAAAGAATGTGTAGAGAAAAAACTTGGAAGCAGTCCATTCATATCCAATCATCCCATAGACAGTTGTTGAATAGATAAATGCTTGAGCCATTGTATATGGAATCTCAATGATCACCTACAACAATGGTTTATTAGGTTTGTTGGTACATATAGAAATTAGATAAGTGGGCCTGTGTGTATTATAGATACCTGTGAGAATGCGTAAGGTAGAGCTGAGTACATTCCAGCAACGGTTTCTCGGTAAAAGACGGTACGCTCAGCTATGGCCACAGGACGCACCGTGGCTGCACTTTGTGAGCCTAAGAAGCCTACAACGATTGACATAGCGCCTACACTGTTGTATATATCTTCTCTTGTTCCCATTCTTTGACCGAGGCTCCAGAAAATGATCCCATACAAGATTCCAACCGCAGCGGCAAAACAAAGACGCACGGCGTTGTAAGGAACGTTTCTCCAGTATGATTTGTGTAGCTTCCACAGGCAAGCTTGGAACTGAGTGAGGTAGGATTGTGAGTACTTTGTTGAGAAATGAATGTCTTGTGCATGAGGTGGAACCTTGTTTAGTTCCTTAATTAGATCTTTGTTTCTCCTGCTTCCCCACACAAAAAAAAAAATAAGCGAGTTCACTTTGTGAATCTATGAATGGTTTATGTATGTAACTCAACTTACTTGTAGAGGTTTGAGTTTTTGTATTCTTGTGCAAATTTGACACCAATAATATCTTCTTGTTCCCTTGTTGTCACTTCAAGTGCCCATGTTGCTGGATTATAACCTTCCTTGATCTTCCCTACTCCCCTTATTCCCTACAAACATCTTATTCAGTTAATGCAAGGAATCAAATGAGGAGGACCGGTTCTGTGCACAACCGAGCCAAATGAAACATTCGTCTTATGATTCACTTATTCTTCTTTCTTACCTCGAAGTATTCAATTAGTTTTGAGGAATTGTGGCCTATTGGACCAACATAGACCTCTTCTCCACCTCTAGCCAATAAGAAAAGCTAACAAAACAAAACTTATATGCATAAGTAAAGGTAGAAAGTAATGATATAAGATTAAGAGAAATAAGTATGTAGAGTTACCTCATCAAAGGATTCAAAGATATCAATACTAGGCTGATGAATGGTGCACACAACAGTTCTTCCAGTGTCAACAGTGTTTCTAACAGTCCTCATGACAATGGCAGCAGCTCTTGCATCCAATCCAGAAGTTGGCTCATCCATGAAAAGAATAGATGGATTGGCTACAAGCTCTACAGCGATTGTCATCCTCTTTCTTTGCTCGGTCGAAAGACCGCTAATTCCAACATAACCAACCAGCATACCTCTCAATGGTTCTAACTCTATCAACTCCATCACCTCTTCAATGAAAAGCTGCACATTTCTATCATTAGTATATATGGTTTCTTGAAAAGATATTGATCATCATCATCATAGATTAAGAAGCAACAAACCTCACGAGTACTTGCGTCGATGTTAGTGGGTAACCTCAACCATGCTGAGTAAAGAAGTGACTCATAGACTGTTAAGAGAGGGGAGTGTATGTCAAACTGCTCACAGTATCCTGAAACCCGAGCAAAGCTGTCTTGCTTTTTAGGAAAGCCAGATACATTGATGTCCCCTGTAATGTAACCAGTGTTCTTGCGCCCGGCTAAAACATCCATCAAAGTAGTTTTGCCTGCTCCACTCATGCCCATTAGTGCAGTTAGATGGCCAGGCCTAAAAGCACCGCTTAGTCCATTCAGTAGCACTAGTTTCTCATCTTTTATCCCTCTTTTTTTCATCTCCTATAGATAAATTCTCAATTCATTAGTGTCTCTCACATATACACTACTCTTACTGAAAATGCTATTCACTTACATTTGGAGTATCAACAGAATATATGATGTTCTCGAACGTGATGTATAAAGGCTTGAAAGGTATACGCAGTTTCTTGTCGTTGGAAGCTCTCTTTGTTTCCACACCTATAAGATTCGAGCTATATTTGAGATCAATTTTTTTTTTAAGTAGATGAAAAGTGAGAGATATATGTTATAGACTGTACTTGAATATGCATTGCTATCAGCGTCTTCGCTTTCATCCCGTAAAACTGCAGACTTGGATACTCCATATTCTACAAGAGTACAATGTTTTCACATGTAATGGATATAACTGTTACCAATCTAACTTCCACGTATATATAAAAAGGAAGTAGGACACTCACGTTTAAGAAAAGCCAGACACAAAGATGTAACAACGTTGGAAAACATTGTGGCTGTGACCAATGCCAAAAGTCCAATCCAGTACCAGTAAGTTTGGACAAAAATTCCTCGAGTCTCCAAAATCGCTACTCCAAGACCCTGCAAATTGTGCACTACATAATAATTTAATTTGTCTCATGTGAAACTTGCGAGTCAAGAAAGGGTTTCCAAGAACTTACATCTTTCCATGACTTGCTGCGGAACTCGTTAACGGAAACAGCTGTCTGAATGTACATAACTGGGGATGTCCAATACGCCCATGTCAGCCATTTGTGCACTTGGTCTGCACCATTACAGAGTTCATCACTAGTTAGTTTATCCATCATACGCATAAAATGACTCTGAATAACAACAAAAACTTACGTCGAGATAAGACATATCCACTGAATGTCATCAGCCACATCAGAACAAGACATCCGAATGTGTTTGCAACCACATGGTTCCTAGTCACTGCGGCGATACACCGAAAAAATCCATAGGACGTTTGTCCACACAATGCTAGAATCAAGTAATGTTTTAAGACCCTGTAATAAAAAAGGAGGAGGAAGTTAAACACACATAATATATATAGTATATACCCTAAACCAAAGTAATATTGAGATAAGCTTACGATGTGATGGTTGGATCATATCCAATGCTGTAATAAGTTATACAAACCACAATCAATACTTCTACGAAGGATATAGGAAAGTTGATGACCGAGGCTGGTAACGAGAAAGCCCACGATGGATAGAAGCTGAAACGACGTTGCTTGTAGAACACGGGAAGCTTATCAATCGTCATAGGAAGCTCAAAGAAGCCAGAGAAGACAATCATTTGTATTTCTAAATAGATAGCTCCCATGTAGATGATACCATCCTCTATAGTGTTGTGGTAGTTTCTTTGTGTCGAGAACACAATGGATATCATAATAGCATTGAAAATCAGCTGAAATGACTTGAGGCCGAAGATTCTAAAGTTTCTTTTCATTAGAATCTGTTCTCTTGCTAAGCATGCCTTTAGTAGCTCCAGCTTTCTAGCTCCATACCTAGTCTTTGTCAAGGCTGCTCTATGATTCTTCTCTCTATCGAATGGGGTTGCCAGCTGAGAACTGATTGTGCTCCAAAGATGGTATGTTTGATAGCCTTCCTCGAACCTTTTTGCGGATACATAATGATATGGTAGGTCTGGATTGGCCCAGTATTGTTCTTGATCTTTTCTTGATAAAATCTAGTTGAAAAAGTGAAAGCTTGATTAGTACGTAAGTAAATAAAGATTAGGTTTAATTAAAAAGAACTCACTTCTTGCAAGTAATCAGCAACTCCTTTTCTTTCAGGACACTTAAACCCCATCGACTCAAAGAAGCCAAGAACGTCTTCTCTAGGTCCTTGGTAAATGATACGGCCTTCTCCAAGAATGATGACATCATCAAAGAGCTTAAATGTCTCTGGAGGAGGCTGGAGAAGAGAGACAAGAGCGGTTTTATCGAAAACTTGGATCATTTGCTTGATGCATTTGATAATCTGAAATGTCGTCGAGCTATCTAAACCATCTGATATGTTGTCCATGAAGTAAGCTCCGACAGGTCCGACCAACATCTCGCCTACACACAAACACTTAAGTCACAAAAAGAACACTTACGTTTCAGTTCGGACATAAATACTATTAGCTTTCCACATTAGTACCGGTCGTTACACGTTTCTTTTGTCCACCGGAGATGCCTCTTTCCATACTGTCCCCAACTATAGTATCAGCACATGTCTCAAGTCCTAGCAGCTTCAAAACGTAATCTGTAACCACATTCTCCTTCTGTTCTTTTATAACTGAAGCCTGTTAAGAAGATCACCACAATTTTAAAGAGTATTTTAGTATTTTATTTTGTTATGTGTTTTTAGATTTTCTATGTAAATTTTAATTTAGATTTTCAGTGTAAAATTTTAATTAAAAAATCTACATTTAATCATTTTGTTAGAGAGACAAAAAAATATGTAGTGTACATTTAACTATTTATAGACGATAAAATAGAGTTATAAATAATTTTTAATATACGCGAAAAAAATTATATGTCACTCTTGATGAAACATACGAGTATTAGAAATCTTTTTTTTTTGGTAAAAATATTAAAAGAGTATTAGAAATCTTTTTAACAATTCTCTAGCTAATAATTTTTCATGGTACCTTCATTAGCGCATCTAGGTAAGGATCTGGCTTGATATTTAATTCTTTCTCCCTTCTCAGTAACTCCTCAAGCATATCTGTTACCCAACCATACATGTCAATAAACAAGATGGGGAGAGATGTTCTTTGTTTGATAAAAATATGGAGAGGTTCTTGTAGAATAAAGAGGATAATGGTTCATACCGTAGCCTGTGCCGACTCCTTGACATTTTGCGGAAAACTTTAGTGTTTCTCGAACTGTTAGCTTTGGCAAATGAACATCGTATTGGCCGATATAGGCGGCAGTTCTTTCGGGTACAAACTCATGCATTGGATGCCCATTGTATGTCACTTTCCCTGTACACTAACCAGTCAAACAACACAAGATTATCATTGCTTCAAATTACATTATATATAACCAGTCAAAGCATTAATGTCTATCAAAGATTGATGTATATATTTACTTTTAATCCACTTTCTATCTTTCCAGCCAATGCTTTGAGTAGAGTCGACTTTCCTGAGCCTGGTGGTCCTAAAAGTAGAGTCAGCCTGTAGGAAGATCAAAAGAAATGATAATTTGTGTTATGGTGGAAGCCTATGGCTATAAGGTAGATTAATATCTTTTAGAGTCTAAAACGTAATGAAATAACAAATAGCTAGGAATAGTTGACGAGCCTGCCAGGCTTGATGATTCCGCTAACATCTTTTAGTATGGATACTGTTGATTTTTTACTCCGAAGAACTCCGATTTTAGTTGCAACACCCTAACAGAAAATTAAACGAGTAGGTGAGACCATGAGAGATAGTAGAAACTGGCGTTGCGGATCAGTCTCTTGTTGCCCAAGAAACCTTAAGAGGAATGAAATGTTACTTTTGCAACGCTAACGTAGGAGTTAATGACTGTGGGAACAGCTCTGCTCCCTTGAGATGCTTCGGTAGTCACGTTCACATTCTCAAATCTGACTTCAATTGTTGGGGGATTCAAAGAGACTCTGTTTTGTTTAAGACAAGTTATAAATTAAAATTTCAAGTATTAACCTTTTATAATCAATATGGTCAGGCCTGTTATTTACTACCTATCGGTACGTCTCTTTAGCCTCCGTAGATAGAATCCATGCCAGTCAGCGTCATCCATTGCAACCACTCTATCAAATAGCTCTCTTCTCTCCACGAGGCTAAGATCCTTAATGTCAATCTCCTTGAAACCTCCTGTGATCCCTCTCAGCATGGCCTTCCTAACCCGGTCGTACGTAGGAAGACGCTCCAGAGCCGCCCATTTCATGGCTTCATCTTCATCCTCCTCCTTCTCCCGGCGACTAGTGTTTCTATCGTTTAACACGTTCTCTACCTCTGAGCCCGCTCTGTAATGTGCCATTGCTTCTTCTCTTCTAGCCCTTTTTTCTCTCTTAACTCTCTTCTTAGATGTAATATTGAAAGCCTACAAAACTACTGAAATATTATGGGACATTATATTATATTTTGATTTGGCTGTAAATGCATACATACACATACATAGGCAAATGACAAGTTCTTATATTGAGGGTAATACATTGAATACCAGATTTTTAAATAAAAATTAATAATTAAACATGTCTGGATTCTGATGACACTTGTGATCTATGTCTATTCCTTTATTTGGATAATATCAAGAAAATGAATTTACCAGATTTTTAACATATTCTTTACATCACCAAAATCAAACACCTGTCTAGATGCAGGCATGCATATAGAGAAAGAAGAAAAAGTAGGTATACATGCATATGTGAGTACGGCTATTGCAATGACGGACCTTGGATTTTTTTTCTTACTCTTATATTTTCTTTAACGCGTAATACTCCTTTTTTTTCTCAAACGCGTATTATCTTCTCATTAAAGCGTTTAATCATCTCATATACGCTACCAACGGATGAAGAGTGAAGACAAGAGCTTTTTTTTACAAGAAAAAGAGTGAAGACAAGGGGATACATCATACGTGGATGCACCTATAGATATACTTATTAGCATTATAAACATTTAGTAGAAAACAGTTTTTTTAAAAGATTATTTTCATAAATTTCTGAAAACTATTATTAGAAAATATATTATTACAAAAACTAAAAGTGAAACAATAGTCACTTTTTGAGTAATACACAAAACAAAACAAAAAAAATCTAAGTAATTATTATTTGCAATAGAAATACAAGATTTTAGAAGGCTCTATTGGAAAGAAGAAAAAAATCTTTTTAAAATAAATAATAAAATATTAAATTGATTGCTAATTTTCTGAAAGAATATGCAAGGTTCATAACAAACGTGTAGAACGCAAATAAAACATATTATTATTAACCAATATCGGAACAGAGTAATGTTTAAACAAATTACAACGAAGATTTCTTATGCCATTTTCAATAAAGCACCAAAATATCAAATTTGGTGTAATTTCATCTCCAACAAAATACCAAAATTGATATTGTCTCACCACAATTTGTGTAATATGAATAATATTATATCAAATTTGGTGTAATACTATTCATCACACCAAATCTTAAAATATATATTTTATTATGTTTTATTAATCATATAATTCAATTGATATCAAATTTTAGTATTAGTTACTTTAATTTAATTTCACATAGTTAAACTAAAATTTTATTTTCAAAATAATCATTAAATGACTATTATCATTTATCACTTCCAAATAATAAAAATATAAATAATAATCTAAATGCGATAAATAATTATTTATCAATTCTAAACAATGAAAGTATAAAAAAAATTAAAACATCAACTAGTAAATAATATTATTTTTGATGTAAATTTGATGTCATTTCTTAAAGCTGACAAAAAAATTATGACATCAAAACACCAAATTTTGTGTCATTGTTGGAGATGTTTTTAGACAATTTTATATTACTACAGGTAGGTATGATGTTGTGTCTAAGAAAGTGTTTAATATTATATGTTTATAGATCAGCCTAACAAAACTTTATCAAGTGCATTTAGTAAACCAGGTTATCAAAACGAAGAAGAAGAAGAAGGTGTTCCATTGCAGTTAGGAGGAAATTAGACCGTTAGTATGTGTTCCGTCTTGAGTGTATATATGTTAATTTTCATTTTAGTTTGAGTGTTAAGTAAATTTTGAACATAAACATTTACGATTTGGATGAGATAGTAAATGTTCCTAAACATCCAACTAATAACCCCCTCCCCCCTGTCGCCCAATCTGTCTCAGACCTTACCATTCCTTCCTCTAATCCCTCTCACCCTCCTTCTAAGACCTCTTCCCTCCCCCAGCCACCTCTTTCTTCCCAAGACTTCTCCATTCAAAAAAGCCCCACTGAACCCAGACTTCGACAATCCTTGAAGCGCTCGCGCTCTGACCCTTGTTTATCCCCTCCTATTCCTCCCTCCTCCCTCCCAGGTGATCCCCTTCCTTCCTCCTCAAACCCTCGCCCTCCTTTCCCTCCCCTTCTTTTAACCTTACCCGTCCCCTTAACCTCAAACCCCTACTCTCTTTTGGCTACCGATTCTTCCTGTGATACAGGAGAATCCCCTCCTTCTTCTTAGATGTGTACACAACTATTTTTTTGGAACGTCCGCGGTCTAAATGACACGGATAAGCATACACCCTTCTGTAATTGGCTTAGAACCCACAAACCCCTTTTTAGTACTATATTAGAAACACATATTAAAGATCAGAACCTAGCCCACCTTATGAGTTCCCTTTGTCGTGGATGGAACTACACCTCTAATCACTCTACTGATGAAGATGGTCGTATAATAGTGATCTGGAGAGACCCTGATGCTAGGAGTTTTCAAGGTTCCTAAGACAAATGATGTAGTATAGGGAAGTTGTCGAACCAATTCCAAGGGATTCAAAGCAGTGAGAATGCAAGTGCCTATTTAATCTAAGTGCAACCAGAGATTTGAATGATTTTAAACTAATACTAGAATGAAATAACAAAATGAACTTTCTTAACTATTGGAAAGGAGAACTCATGGGTATAGGGAATTTTGACTTTGGGTGATCAAGTATCAAACAAGGATAGCAAATGATGAATCAAACAATTAACCTTAAGCCTAAACACAATCCTAAACAAGCTCTATGTCTAGATGAATGCACATTTGCTAACATATCTCAAACATCAAATGTCTTTGGTTGAATGACATGAAAGCAATCATTAAGAACAAGTTTATTAGCTATCCTAACACTCTTAACAACAAATGTCTTTGGCAAGATGCATTAAGAGCCTAGTAGAGTTGTCTCAGACATTTCATCAAACACCTTTTGGGTGGGAAATGTCTAGAGATCAACTTTTGAATGATCAGTACAAAAGAAGCAATAAGAACACTCTATTAGCAAGGTTTGAGATTGATCTACACTAAAAACATCCTTGATCTAACCTAATCACCCTAATCTCCCTAACCCATGAATTCAACAAGTGATTACTCACTAATCTCCATGATTCCTCTTAAACCCATGAAGGATTTCAGATTAATCATGTAGAGTTATAGAAGAGAAATCAACAGAAACACAAGAACATCACAAATCAAAATCCAAAAGAGATAACTTTTATTAAGAGTTTTGTGTTCTTCCAATGAAAAAAAAAGATAATCTGCCAAAAATTGGCTTCCAGAGTACTTAAAATTAGGTTTAGAAGTCTAAAAACGTGATTAAAAAATTGCAAAAAGGTCCTTGAGAAATCATAAGTTCGACCAGAAAAACACGTGGAGCGACCTAGCATAGTCGCTCCAAGAGGTCGCTCCCGACGCGTTTTTTCGTGTCTCGCCTCGTCAAAACGCGAGCTACTTGAGCTGGTCGCTCTGGGAGGTCGCTCTGGATGGGAGCGACCTTGGTAGGTCGCTCTGAGAGGTCGCTCTGGTTCGTATGCCTCTAGTAAATTGGTCATAACTTCTTCATTACATCTCTAAATGACTTGAAACCACTTCCATTAGAAAGCTAACTCAATTTACTGTGTCTCCACAAAATTTCAGCAATAGAATATTTCTCCAAGGCCTCCATCCATGCTCATCTTTCACCCCCTTTTGGATCGCATTGCTCCCAAGTCTCTCCAAGAACTCCATGTGGTGTTCCAATACCTGATAAAGACTTATGTATGCAAAATGCAACCTAAACATGACTAATTCATATTCTATATGATGAAAATGCATATGAATGAATAGCTAAAACAATGCAAATATGCAAGATATCAACTCCCCCACACTAGTCCTTTACTTGTCCACAAGTAAACTTTCAAGAACCAAGGAGAAAAGGTTTGAAGATGGGGACTCATAATCAAAAGAAACTCTTCTTAGTTCTCAACCTAACAACCTTGCATAATCATACCAAATAGCAAAAGCAAAGATTTTATCCATCTCTAACTTCTCTAGGCCTATCCCAGCTCCTTTGATCTCTACACTCATTAATCATGCTTCCACAAACCACAAATCCACATCTCTCTAACATTCATGAAGCAAACTCAATAGAAATATCACAAATGGTCAAATGGTCACGGTCATTTGGTTTGGTAAGAAAAAGGCTTTAGTGCAAAGTGAATCAAGAGGTTCAAAATGATCTTTTAAGGTGGTTTACTCTCAAAACAAAGTAGCCTTGACATTACACATAATATATCTAAGAAAGGGATCAACTCATGCATACAATGCTCAATCTCCATTGTTCTACCCTTTCCCAAACACACAAGATATTCAACTATTTCTCAATGTCAAACCCAACTCACATCTCTCACCAAAAGATCCCAAGAACATTTTTTACATTAAACTCTTTCTTTTTGAAATCAATAAGGGATTTTTCACAACTTTTAAACAAATCTTAGCTCCTAAAAACTTTGCTAGCCCCCTTTTTCTTTTTTTTTTCTTTTTTTTTTCAATTTTGTATTTTTTATTCATTCTTTTTTTTTATTCGGGGGCCAAGACTTCTCTCAACAAGAGCTATATACTTCTCTACTTATCCCATAAAAACTAGTCATTTAAGCACAAAGAGTCAAACCTTTCATATTCCCAAATCACAATCACAACACTCACCCCATTCCTATAGCTAGACAATAGAGTGGCTAATCTAGCAAGAATGGAGACTAAGCATTGTCGTTCCCAATACTCTCAACATTATGCACATGTAAAGCTTTCCAAAAAGGCCTCACTCAATAAATAATGATGGTTTAAAAAGGAGGTATGGGTTTAGGGAGTGGAGTACCACTTGAGTTTGTCAAAAAGATTGGTAAAACAGATGGGACAACTCAAGTGTGTATATCCATGACTTAGTACACAAAGGACCATAAGCAAGAGACATCAAGTTTAGTTAAAACAGGAGCTTGCTTCAAAGAGAGAGTTTCAAACAATCAAATGAGTTTCAAGAGGAGGTTTCAAGGCTCGAAGTCTACAAGCTTTCTAAAGGGTGCTCAAGCTACTTTCCATGATTACAAAGGTCATCAAATTCAATACTTAGCATGAGCTCTATACAAGATTGATATCCCCTAATGCATGAATGCAACCTATATGCTTCTATACTCAATCCTAAAGATGCAAATGATACACTAAATGATTCTTTTTGTGTTTTTCAAAATTTTTAAATTTTTTTTTTGGTTTTTTCTATGCAAATAAGAATGTAAAATGCAATGCATGAGACTCAAAAATCATCAAAGCAAACATGATCAAATACTTGGTACCTCCCCCACACTTGAATCACACAGTCTCTGTGTGAGTGAGAGAGAGACATCCAAAAGAAAACTAAAATGCCGAGAAAAAACTGGTATATACAAGGGTAAGGTAGTGGAGTGGTACCTCAAATGGAGAGTGGAGAAGGGGGGTCCTTCCCACTATTAAGAGTGATGGTGAGGACCTGAGAGAGGAGTTCTTGAAGCTTGATTGGATCCTCTTGGAGTTCAGGAGTGATGATGGCCCTTGCACTTGAGAAAGATGTAGTCTTTCCCTTACATCTGATCTTGTACTCAATAGCACCATCCTTAAGCTTCATTGGGTGAAGAGTGAGAGTGTGTGGCAGTGTATCAAGAGGTGGAGAGTGAGGTTCTTTCATCATCTTCTTTTTGACATGAGTAGCCTTAGTGGCTCTACTCACCTCCTCCTCTTTAGCACTTTCCAAGTGCTCATCACACATCTCTTTAGAAGACTCTTCAGCATGACTTTCTTCCTCAACATCCAGCACTTCAGCCTTTGGTTTCTCAATGGATGATGCTTCACAAGTGATTGTTCCACAATACACAGACTTCATCTCTAGGGGTTGAAGTGGATATGAGACAGCTTTGTTCACTTTGAGGAGTGTGACCTTCTTGTTGTCAAAGTCTATGCAAGCTCCTACAGTTGTGAGAAATAGAGTGCCAAGGATGAGTGGAAACCTCTTTGCAGCAGCCATCTTCAGAACAGTGAGGTCAACAGGGATGGTGCATTCTCCAATCTTCAAAGGGAAATCCTTGATGAGACCAATTGGGGTTGTAGAAGAAGAATCCCCAAACTGTAGTAAAGATCTGTTTGGCTCCATGCTCTCAATCCCTAGAGTCTTTACCATCTCCATAGAGATCACATTCACACTTGCACCAGAATCAACAAGAGCATCATCAAAAGTGAGCTTACCAAGGGAACAAGACAAAGTAAACATCCCCTGGTGTTCTTGTTTAGGGAGAGACTTTGGTGTGACTTGTGGATCAAGTTGCAGAGTAGAGAAGTCCAGGAGCTCTGCTACCTTATCTTTGTGAGTTAGAATGTCCTGGATGAGCATCATTTGTACACGAGCCTCTCGCATACCCGAGATCTCTGGAAGCTTTACCCCCACATCACTAAGATCTTTCCTGAACTTGGAGATGACCTTCTTCTGAGCTTTGGTGAGGACCCTCTGTGGAAATGAGAGTTTATCATAAGGTGACTGCTTAGCCTCAGTGGTGTCCTCCTGCGTGACCATCCCAGCTTTGTGTCCATCTCTCTTCACAACCTTTGCTGCAACCATCTTGTCTACTTTCTCCACAATCTTTTCCCCATTTGCTGTCACAATCTGTTGCTCAACCTGTCCAATCTCAGTTCCAAACACCAGTTGTTCAATCTCATCTACCTCTTTCTTGTGGTCACTCGGCTCAATTCCTGAACAAGCAGTAGAGAGGGTAACATTGCAGTACTTTGTGGGATTCTGGTCTGGTTTCCCTGGTAGAGTTCCCATTGGCTGCTTGGAGGTGGAAGCCATAGAAGCAAACTGATTCTCCAAAGTCTTGACTGTAGAAGCAAGGTGTGAGAATTTGTTGTTCAGATCAGTGTACCTCGCATCAATCTTGGAGTGAAGGTTCTTCAACTCATAACCTACATGCTTTTCACTTCTAGTCTGAGACTCCAAGATTTGCTTCAGTAGGACATCAGTGCTGCTCTCTTGAGGGGCAGAGGAGGTAGAAGAAGGGTTTTGCTGAGGCTGATAGTTGCTCTGCTGGTTGTTTCTAGGCTGATAACCACTCTGCTGATTGTTGGAGTAGGGCTTTTGTTGGTAGTTGTTGTATTGAAAGTTGGGATCCTTCTTGTACCAGCTACCATTGCTGTTGATGAAACACAACTCCTCTTGCCCTTCCAGACCCTCACCCTCATTGACAGTAGGAGGTATCTCCTGGTTTGGGTTTCCAACAATGTTCACATGCACTTGTGTGGCCTTATCAGCAATGAGTGTGTCAATCTTCTCCTGCATAGCCTTTATCTCCCTTCTTGTCTGCTTGTCTTCTGATCTATTGGCTCTGTCATAATCCCCACTGTAGACTGCATCACTCTTAACCATGTTGTCAACCAGCTGCGTTGCATCTCTCTCAGTTTTGTCCAAGAAGTTCCCATTGCTTGCAGTATCCAATCTGGCTCTGTACTCAGGAAGAGCACCTCTGTAGAATGTGCTGAGCAAACTTCCCTTGGTGAAACCATGGTGTGGACACTGGGCTAAGTAGCCATTGAACCTCTCCCATGCTTCACTGAATCCTTCCAAGTTCTTCTGTTTGAAACCAGATATCTCATTCCTATAGTCAGCTGTCTTAGAAGTGGAGAAGAACTTTTCCAAGAAAGCATTCTTGCAGTCATCCCAAGTGGTGATGGAGCTGCTTAGCAAAGACTTCTCCCACTGACGTGCCTTGTCCCCCAAAGAGAAAGGGAAAAGCTTGAGCTTGAAAGCATCCTCTGATACACCATTGGTTTTGGATAGGCCACAGTACCTATCAAAAATGTCCAAGTGGTCAAATGGGTTCTCTGCAGCTAGGCCATGAAACTTGTTGTTCTCAATCTGGTTGAGCAACCCTGACTTGATTTCAAAGTTGTTGGCAGCCACAGCTGGTGCTCGGATTCCCAACAATTGACCTTGATTGGTTGGACGGTCATAAGCACCAATAGGTCTAGCTGGTGGGGCGTTGTTAGCACCATTAGCTGCTGGTGGAGGGTCATCCATTTCAATATCCAACCTCTGTATCTGAGCCTGCTGCATTTCTTCTCTTCTCTTTCTAGCACACTCTCTCTCTAAAGCTCTGATGTCTGAAGCTCTTGGAACTAGGTTTGTTGGACCTCTGCTCCTCAAGTGCATACACCTGTAAATCAAAGATAGGTGAAGAAAGAGAATCAGTAACCAGCGAAAATAAAAATGACTTAGTCTCAAACAAGCAACTAAATCTCAATGTTTAAATCTACTCAGTCCCCGGCAACGGCGCCAATTTGATGCTAGGAGTTTTCAAGGTTCCTAAGACAAATGATGTAGTATAGGGAAGTTGTCGAACCAATTCCAAGGGATTCAAAGCAGTGAGAATGCAAGTGCCTATTTAATCTAAGTGCAACCAGAGATTTGAATGATTTTAAACTAATACTAGAATGAAATAACAAAATGAACTTTCTTAACTATTGGAAAGGAGAACTCATGGGTATAGGGAATTTTGACTTTGGGTGATCAAGTATCAAACAAGGATAGCAAATGATGAATCAAACAATTAACCTTAAGCCTAAACACAATCCTAAACAAGCTCTATGTCTAGATGAATGCACATTTGCTAACATATCTCAAACATCAAATGTCTTTGGTTGAATGACATGAAAGCAATCATTAAGAACAAGTTTATTAGCTA